>JARVGS010000002.1:25383975-25393988 GCA_031762315.1 Hypsolebias antenori
TATATAGCAAAAGGTTGTGAAACAATAAATATATATGACCTGTGATCGGAAGGTCACCGGTTCGTCTCCCTGCCTAGACCAACAACATCAGAATGTGGGTGGGAAAGTTGAAGCACCCACACCTGCCTCCAACCTCATTTGTCCCACTCTAGGCCCTTGAGCAAGGCCCTTAATCCTGCCATCTGCTCCCCAGGTGGCAGCTCTCTGCTCCACACAGAGGGCTGTGGTAGCTCGGTGGCCTGTGGTTGCGTCAGGAAGGATGAATGGCGTAAAAATAATTTCTAAGACTTCATGGGAGTTAGTTCGCTGTGGAGATCCCCAAAGAAGGGAGCAGCCAAAAGAAGAAAGTTGTTATAAATACTGAAACTGCTCAGTCACAGTTTCCTCACCAGAAAGTGACCCTGAAAAAAAAAAAATAGCAAGCACAAAAATTTATGATAGATCATCTTTAAAGGATGCCAGATGTCCAGTTTTCAGTCGCCTGACCGTAAACATGACCTACATCCTCATCTCTGAAGGAGAATGATGAACGCTCCCGATAAAAGCCCTCCAAAAGCAAGACTTGTGTTTGAAACAAGGGCAGTCACAAAGAAATGACTTGGATTTCTTTAAATACTCACAGAGACACGTAAACTCCACAGCAGCATGCAGAAAGAGACAGCTAGGAGTGAAGCCGCCTGCTGGTAATGAACCAGAGAGCGCTGAGACAGGAAGCCACAGAGTCAGCGGGGGTCAAACTGTAGCTGTTGGACCATTGTCTGGTATGATCAAAATAGAAAAAAAGAGCCCATACTTTGCACTAACTAGATTAGCCCAAGTCACTTTAAACTGGCTTTTAAAGAGCTGCAGCTGAATGGGTTATTGTGCTGGAAGACAGAGACAGAAGCATCTGGAGAGCATTAGGTCAACGGGCTGCGGGGGTCAGTCCACCAGGAGATCCACCGCCTGCTGTTTGTGTTGCTAAACCGTTAGCACGAGGTCTGTGCTCGCTCTGATGCGACTTCAGGAAGGCCGGAGAGTCCGAGTGATCACGGCGAATAGCTCAAACAGCAGGGACGAGCCTTAATGAGCTGCTGCGGTGCAGTTTTATAGCGGGACGGTGTGGAGCACCAGGAAGTTCAGTTAGTCTGTAAACATTTTACAACACGTTCCTCCTGTAAGCTGTAACAATTAAATAAATAAAAACCTGTGGAGTATTTCAGCTCAGGATGGTTTTTTGTTGTGAGAAATGCTGACAAAGCAGGTTTCATTCATGCAGGGAACAACAAATGCTGAATGAACTTGAAGCTTAGCGTTCCTTGAGGAAATGAGTTTCACTCACCACCTTTCATGGCACAGTCTGGATGACTCTCAGCTACTACCACAGCAACCATTTTAGCTCAGCATCTTTCAAACTGCCTTTGATGAACATTAAAACTTCAACTATGTTAGCTTTAGACACTACTGTGATGTGAGCACTCACAAACTGCAACTTTATATTTATTATTTTATTATGCAAGTTATAATTGTTAGCAGGAGCAAAGTAGACGGGTTTCAAAAAGATGATGGCTATAAGGAAAATTTATTATTATTTTTTTTTCAACCAGACTCTGAGGAGGTTCAAACATCCCCCTTTAGGCAGTCGTGGTTTGAAATGTTTTATGGTCATGACATGAAGAAAAGGCAGAAACATTTGAAAAAGATGTTCATGTCAGGAACAGAGTCCTCTCCGAGAGACAATAATTCAATTTGGACTAAACGTTGCAGACACTGCAAGAAGAATGAAGCTTTGTAAAACTGAATTAAGCCCAACTATAGTTAATTAGCTGACTAAAAAAGAAAGAATGAAACAAATCTCAACACTAAAATCAAGTCATTTCTGTCATTTTTGCTGAACATTCCTTATTTATAGTAAATCCTTACCATTTTAAGACAGGTTCTGGGCACTAGTTGTGCCATTTGTCACAGTTCTTACACTAAAACAAGCCATTTGCTGCATCACACCATAAAAAAATAAAAACCTGCATTTTCACATTTACTTTTTGTTTCTTACTCAATTTTCTCAAATTTGTAATTCAAGCAAACCGACGAGCTCTTTTATTCAAAATGTTATGTCACTTGACATTTTTGTTGTTTTAAATTTCTTCAAGGCGGCAGATTCAACGGATGCGGACACGTTAACATTTAAATTTAAAAAAAGGTTTTCTTCTTGTGTGGCTGGAAAGATCAGCAGGAAAAAGAAAAAAAAACATCATATACATGTAGGTGCACCTTTACAAGTGTTCCCACACGGAAAGCCGTTCGGAACGGTCCGCTTTCAAACCTTTAACAAAAAGTCGAGAGAAAGGCTGATGCAGGCTGAACCCGTGATCCGCCCTGAGAGGTGCATAATGAGAAGTGTTCACACCACAACACATACAAGTCCCCGTTCATTATTCATGGCAGATTACCCTCTTCATTAAGGCAGGGACCAGAGGACCGAAAGGAAAGAGGAGGGGAAGTTCGTCTGCGAGAATGTTGCCGGATGAAGACCAGCCAGCCGGAGCTTTGACCTGCATACGCTGCAGAAGTTTCAACCGTCACATTAACTGGCGTTCAGACGGGACTGAGGGTGCTGGAAACCACAACAAGACAAGACGGCCTCTGCTGTACAAAGGTCACGTCTCTGGGGAGGGTTGTAGTTCTGCATTTTGTTTTGATGCTGTGTACACAATGTGACAAAGTTTTTCTGCGTGAGGCTGGAAAATGTCAGCGTAGCAGAACTGATGTGACCACAGCAGGGAAACCACTGGGCCCTGCTGACCTCCATCAGCTGCTTGAAACTCAAAATGTACCTCAGCTTGCAGTCAAAAACATCACTACTGTCACCAGGCTGTGTGGACATTCTGCCACTCTTAAAGTTCAAATATTTTGAAGTGGAGTTCTGTGAAAAGGTTGTGAACAATAAATATCTCACCCGTTGTAGATAAATGTTTGAATGCAGGGTCTAGACTCTAGAACAAAGTGGGTTGCTCATGTCGTGAAACAACTTCAGTCTAGAGATTTTCTCAGAGATACACGCTAATGTTTTATTATAAACATTTATAAAGTGGTTAACTTCACATTGCAAAGTTTTTACTGCAGAAATTTTACATTTTAAAATTCAGGCTCAGTGGTTAACACTGTTGCCTCACAGCAATAAGGTCCTGGGTTCAATCCCCGGTTGGACCTGCAGGTCTTTCTGTGTGGAGTTTGCATGTTCTTCTCGTGCTTGCGTGGGTTTTCTCCTGGTACTCCGGTTTGCTCCTACAGATCAAAAACATGCATGTTCGTCTGTCATCAGGTCCAGGCCTCCCTTGCACAAGAGATCTGTGATCTCAATGGGATTTACCTGGTTAAATAAAGGTTAATAAATAAATAAATATCCCTGCTGGAAACGCCTCAGGCTGCGACAGACACATTACATTTATGTACTGTTTCTATTTATGTTTGAAGATAAAAGTATATGTAAATAATTAATGGTAATGATGCAAACATCAATAAAACAGCAACTGATCGAACTGCTTCAAAGCGTTGGAGATTTGAGTTGTTTTAAACCACTGGCATCAAACTTACGAGGCAGTGGTTCCCAACCCTGGTCCTTGAGGAACACCATCCTGCATGTTTTAGTTGTTTCTCTGCTCCGACACGCCTGGTTTTAATAAATGGGTGATTAACAGGCTTCTGCAGAACTTGAGGAAATAATTAAATCACTGAAACAGGTGTGTTTGAGCAGGGAAACAACTAAACCATGCAGGATGGTGTTCCGCAAGGACCAGTGTTAGGAACCACTGCTCTAAAGAAAACTTCAGATAAAACTCCAAACATACAGCTACTAATATTTTACTTTAAAATGCAACAAGAATGCAAATAAATAGATAAATAAAACATTATATTAGACTCAGCTGCTCTGATGCACATGAGCTGAGGTTAAAGCTGACTGTTCTTCTTAACAAGTTCTGGATAAGTCTCATGCAGGTGTTCTTTGCTGCTTTGTTCTTCTGCTGATCTCAAAATCAAATGTCACTGAAAAATTCAAACCTAAAATTCTCGACTTCATAGTTAGTTAACTGCAAGAAAAGGAAAACGAGGCGACAGAAATCTGATCGATCACAGACTGGCAGGCCAGTTTTAATGCAGTCATCACAATTACACACAGTTCAGTTTAAATAATGTCTCCCAGGCCAGAAAAAAATGGTAAGAAAGGCCACGTCTGGCCCGGGGCCTCAAGTTTGTCACATATATTCTAAACTTTTTCAGTCCATTTTGAGTTTGGAGCCACTCAGACCCACTGACTCGTCAATCTGGTAAAAAAAAAAAAATCTACTTTTTTTAATTGCTGAGATTGTTCAAAGAGCAATTTGCAACACGCAAACTGCAGTTGTTCATAACTTTTTCGCAGAATCCCATTTCAAAACATCTGAACTGTAGCTTCATAATATAAAACTCAAACTTAGAAAAGCTAACAAGCCAACAACTTGCTAAACTGTTTGTGTGACTCGGACCACATCAGGTTTAATTATCTCCTGCAAAACATCAGGGGTTAGAGCCAGAGCAGCCAAACAGCAGGTTAAATATCTGTTCTTCTTCACAGATCTTACAAAAAAAAAAAAAGACACAAGATAGAAAAGCAACATGGTTGGCATGCATGCTTTAGTTTATATAACAAAAGCAACTGGCATGTGATTCATACCTGTTTTGTGGCGGAGTTTAGCGCCAGCTGCACGCCCTAAAAGCAAAGCTTTTACAGCAGAACAGAGAAGTGTGTACTCAGTGAGTGATTGATGGTGTGTGTTGTTGTGAAACGCTCGAGCAGGGCCACGCTAAGAGCTCCGCTGAAGCTGGGAGGAGAGAGATTATATGTTTGGGGTTAAAAAAAAAAAAAAAAAGAATAGTCCAACATCCGAGAAGATGCAAGCTCAGACAGGCCACACGGCTCAACCGTGACACAAACCAGCCTCGAACCGAAAACAAGAATCCCTTAGAATAATAAAAAAAAACAGGGATTGCGCAAAGAAATCTGTCAACAAAATCCTTCCTGACATGACTCTAATGACGCCTGACCACGAGTCAGTTGAACTGCTGAAAGCCTCGGCTGAGTCCTTAATCGCTCATTGTGTTTCATTTCCATGGAGATGCTAAATCCCAGCAGATGTTTACATCCAAATTCATCGCCTGCGCTGGTAGAGCGCTACAATTAATTCAATCAGTGACGATCAAATGGCTACCTGCTTCTGACGACCTGCGCAGGGAACATACAGTAAGTCACGCTGCAAAGATGCTACAATCAATTTTGCTCGAACGTCTGATTCCAAGCTCGGAGTTATTTTGCGAGCAGACGCATGAAAAAGGCACATTATTATGTAAGAGCAATAACTCTCCGAGTGCCTGTGAGAGTTTGTCCGGCTGCCTGACAACAAAACAAGGCTGTGCATTTTGCGATTATTACGTCTGACCTGGGTGATCTGAACAGAGCCGCTCTGATGCAACAGTGGATTTCTATATAACCAACCCATCAGCAGCGCTATGGTGCTAACAGCACGCACACGTGCAACATGTTGACTTTCTGCAATGACTGGATGGAGAAGAAAGCTGCTGCCGCTAACACTTGAAAAGTTCAGAGGTGGATGAAGTTTTACCTCGGGCGAGCTTTAAAGTAGCAACAAAGGACACTTAAAAAAACTACTTTTGACTGACAGCTGCAGTTCATGCAAAAGGATCTAATAAAACCACAGCTGGAGCCTCAGGCGTCTTCGAAGCTCGACGCAGGCTGGAAAAATGAGAAATGGTGGCTTGATGAATCTGCACTCTTGCTTCTTGAAAACGACATGTGACGCGACATAAATCCTTAATACCAGAAGTAAAGGTCACAAGAGACTTACTGTAGGAGAAGGTGAGGCGAGGAGTGACGTCATTTTCTGTGACAGCTGTATGAAAATAGGCAACAAGGAGGACAGCGTAGGCAGGGAGACAGAGCCAAGCCATACTCATCGTCCACATGCCTCCGCCCGTCAGCTCGCTCTACGTGCCTTGTAGGTTTTTGTAGAAATTCATGAAGAGTGTCTTTTTTTTTTTAAATTCTGCTTTTATGCAGTTTGTTTTCCTTGAAGGGTCACGCTCGGCTCACAGCTCCAGGCACCTTGAGTGGAAGGCCAGAGGGTGAGCTGTTTGATTTCAGGGTTCTCCTCTGTTGACAAAATGACAAGCTATGACCTCAGGGGGAAACGGAAAGCCTCGTCCGGTCAGCCTCCATTCGCACGCGACAGACTCCCCAGAGTCTCAACCAAGATCTGTGAGGAGAAAACAGCATCACATTAGTGTTTTATAGGAAGCTGCATGGATTAAGATTACACTGACTACTGAGTTGATTGGTGAATGATACATAAAACTTGTTTCTTGGTTAGACTAAAAAAAAATTGTTTTGAGTTTTTTCATTAAAGCTGAATCAATAGTACAGTTCAGTATTCATGTCAGGTATTAATATACTGCTTTGCTTTATGGGAGTAAGAGTCCTGATGACCAGCAAATATATCTGAACACAAACAAAAACATCACACGACACTTGTCTTTCTGCGTTCATGCTCAATCATTTTATTTCCACTTCTGCCTTTAAATGGATCTCCAACTTGTTGGAATCATAGATGTTATTTGACAAAGCGTTACTGCAACTATAAAAACAAGACCATAACAACACTGTAGACTTTAGTTTTTAATTTTTTAGAAATTTAATGACACACGGACGTTGCAGTTTTATTTACACTGCAATGAATTCTGGGTAAATAATGTAGACTGGTTGCTGTGGAGGGAGCTACATTCAGCTTGAATGTTAATTTTAGACATTCAGCCCTTTAATTTGTACCGGAGCGTGTTGACAGAGTAAAATATGAAGAAATGATACAAATTTTGCGTTAGCGCCTGACAATATTTAGGCCTCTGGTGTTAGCTTGGTGTTAGCTTCAGAGCTAATAGTGTTAGCTAATAAATTCAACATTGCAAGTTGATCATGTTTGATTGTTTCATCCAGTATGTTTTGCACAAGGACTAATACAAAATAATACTTTATTGTCACATGTTTGACTTTTTAGCTTTGACTCCTTGGGTTTTTGTCTCCACTACAACCAATGCAGGCTACGCCATCGTCCCAGAATGTACAAAAAATGGCGACGTAAGTGAATAATGTAAAAATAAACACACACACATGGCACAAACAACAACATTGAGTTTTATACAGAAGTAACAACATTAAGGTCTACCGGGTCAATGTGCAAATGAAGATCCCTTCATGAGTGAGCGAAAGACACTCCTGTAAATTTAAGTACTTAACGTTAGCATTCACTGAAGAAGTGCACAACGTTGGCAGCCTTGCAATGGTTTTAATCTAAAATCTTCTGTGATCTGTTAACCCTCAAAGTATATGACAGGAATGACTCTCAGCTACTACCACACCAACTTACAGCTCAATATTTATATAATCGGCTTTGTAATAGCCATGTTTGTTTTTGAAAAGACTAAGATTGATGAACGGTGGTGGCCATTTGAATCAGACTGACTCGAGAGTTGTTCACTTGTACATCCAGTGATTACTTTCTGAAAGAAGTCAGTAAAATTTGTTGACTAATTCATGCTGACAGACAAACACACACACATGTAAGCACAAAGACAATTACATTATCGCCCGACTTTCATGGCAGCAAATGATACAAAACAGGACTCTGCATTTACTCTTTACTGCTCAAACAAATACACGAGTAACACCTTGCTCAGTTGTGCACTACTAATAATAAAAATAGCAAAGGCTTTCTGGCAAACACTTTTTTGGGGGGAAATTTTTTACTTTTGATTTAAATTTTTGGTACACAGCTTTTAGCTTAAAGCACGTGCAATAAAAAGGTTTTAAAGTCAATGACCATTTGTAAAGCATTTAAACAGGCCTGCTGTCGTTACAGTCAGTAAGAATATTTTAAGTCTTATTTATTAGCCAGTGTGAATGTACTCCAAGATCGAAAACGTCAGAATCAATAACTAAAATCCAGAAGATGTTTATTATAGCAGTTTTGGACCAGTTCCTTCCCTAAACTTATTGAGGCATAAAGAGAAACATGGTAGCATGTCTCAACCGCTTCATTACCCTCGCCACAAGAAGCGCTCCGAGAGCAACCCGCAGCAGATTCGGTTTCATGTGAGGTATTGCAGTTGATGGCAGAACGTAGTGAGTGAAGCTATTCCTGGTTTCCATCAGGGGAATCTTGACTCTTAGTCAATAAGCAGTCGGACACTTGTTACAAACCGAGACTTCTCCAAATCTGCAGGAGCTGGATGGAGTTTGGAAGGCGGGATGGCTGTGGTGATGGCTACTTCTACAGAGTAGACATTATAAGCAGACATGATAAAGAAAGAAAACAATGTGGTAATAAAAAAAAATTTAAATGAAAAGTTTTGGGTGATTTGCCAAAGTTAATCAGCAGAGTGAAACATAACGGGCGAGCAGGAACACCATAAGTGCATCATTAGGGTCCTTTGTGTGGAAGCAGTCATTGTAAAACAGCCCTTGAACTCCAAGCCACGGAGACATCATTAAGTCTCGGTTAATGCGACCCACAGAAATCTGACTGAGGTGTGTCAGGAAAGGCGGAGAGCACAACAAGGGCGCCTCAGACAGCAGAGAAATCTATATGCAGCTCTGCACTTCGCTGCTCGCTCCTGCATCAGGCAGAAACTGAATCATCCCTTTCAGCCTCCAACACAGACATGACAGTGTGCTCCCGCCAGTGATCTCCTCCTCGGTCTGCAGAGAACCTCTCTCCGTCACACTTTCACCTTCATCACCTCAAAATAAGTGTTTCATTTGTATTCATTTGTTTCATGATTTGACATAAAGATGTGTACGGCATCCTTCACAGGGATGCATATCACCTGCCGTTAGACCAAGATTATCTTCTGTTGCAAGCTGGAGGAGTTTTAGCTGTTTTGGTCAAAGCTTGAACATTATGGTTTGCATTAGTGAGAGCTCGTGCACACAGTACTCAGAGTATGCATTAGGACTGATTGTCAGCTATCTTGTCAAATTGTAGCTCACTATCAGTAAAATTAACTATATTATAGCTATTTTTTGTGTTTGCTAAAACCCCTGAGCTGTGGTGGCCATCTTAAATCATGCTTACTCCAAAAGTTAATCGGTTGTAGATGTACATCTAAAGAGTTTCCTTTGAAATCTGACCAGTAGTTTATTAGATATTGTGCTAACAGACAGAGTTGACTCCATCAGTTAATGTTAAACGCTTGAGGAAATGAATGAAATCGACTGAGGTAAAGCTACTTGCTGCTTTAGTGTTTGCTAAGGTTGACTGGCTGTGGCAGCCATCTTGAATCATGTTGACTCTGAAAGGTAATAAGTTGTAGATGTAAATTAAATTATTACTTTCTGAGAGTTTCATTAAAATCCATCCACTGGTTTATGAGATTTTTTTAAATAACAGACACACACACACACAGAGAGAAAGAGAGAGGCCAATACAGTGCCTGCCTTTTTCCTGTAGACAGTGTTAAACCAATGTGTTTGTTCGTTCTGAAAACTATCTTTACATCCCTAGATCCTTAATGCACGGATAGTTTGTAGCATGATTCAACACATTGGTTTCAGCTCACTAGACCATCAAATCACTGCAAAAAAAAACCCAAAACAAGAACTCTGTCAGTCCATAATTAGCTGGGGAGGGGCAAAGATCGTTAAACCAAGGAGGAAAATGTTCTTCTGGGAACTGGATGGGAACTTGTCACAACAGAATCACTGATTTATTATCACATTTAGTTAAAATGACAGAAAAACATAAACAAAATATACTCCGTTTGTGGCAATAAACTGATAAAAATGTGAGGGAAAAAAAAGAGAGAATCTTTGAAAAACATCTCCCTGTGCAATAAAACAACTCTACCGTTACAGTAGCATGCTTCATAAACAAGGAAATAACTTCGGTATTTGACTAAACTGGGAATTTACCATCAACCCCGACAGTTGT
>JARVGS010000002.1:25471404-25482644 GCA_031762315.1 Hypsolebias antenori
CATTTTGTGTCTTGGATTCAAATGAATGGGATTACAAGTTCTGTCCATTCAGAAGGTCTTCTGGGACAAGTTTGGACCTGGAGGTATATCACTAAAAATAGTTTGTCTTACTGTATTTGTCCTTGCAGGTGGCAACGAGGAGGTGAGGAGTCCAAGTCCAGCGGAGGAGAAGGATCCAGAGAGGTAAGTTGTTGACTGATGGAGAGTTTGGAGTCTGAGGTGGGGTTATGATAGAGAGTTGGGTGTGCAGGATTTGTGAGCAGATGCAGCCAGGGGAGCCAGGAAGAAGATGAGCAGGTATGAGGAACAGGAATGGAGAACAGATCAACACAGGTTAGTCGAATCACAGAGGCTCCGCTGCAGGTACAGATCAGGCAGAATGGTGCAGGTGTGGCTAATAAGCTGATTGTAGCTGAGGAGAAACAGAATCCCACATGCAGAGTATTTGTTATTTTTAGGCTAGAAATCTGACTGAACAAGATTAGTGGCACTGACCACGATTATTACTTTGTCCCAAGGATTACATTTCTTGAAGTAAAATCCATTTGGACAACATTTGAATGGACTTAGCAGAAGCTTGATGAAGTAAACAATTTAAAGACTTTGTTTATGTCCTATAAATGAGGCTTTGCCTCCAGGCCCCAGTTGTCCATTTGTTCAACTGTGTCAGAAATATGGCATGAAAGCCAAGAGGCAGGACAGTTCACTTTAAATATTCGTACCGATGTGACGCAGATAGTTGTAAAATTACCTTTGGTGTGACTTTATTGTAGCTGATTTCTGTTTTTAGTTGCAGCTCTAAGTTTTAAGACTTGTAAAAAGTGTTTTTTTAAGTGTTGCGAATGTTGAGTTTCACTTTCACAGTGCAAACATTTGGGTGGCATGTATAGTATTATTACAGATTACATTTATTAATTAATGTAAATATAATTTTAATTTATTACTTTATTTGCTTTCTTTGTTTCTGCAGATCACCTGTCAGGTCTGTCAGGTGGGTTCTGGTTACGGATAGTTTTGGGTTAGCATGTTGGGTGAAATTTTTGACTGTGAAAAGTGTTTAAATGCAGAACCAGATGCCCTTAAAAACCACAGCTGGAAGAATCTTAAATACTTTGTTTACAACCACATAACGGTGAACAACTTTTTAAAAAGTAAATAGTTTAGCTAATATTAGCTAATATTAAACATTACAGTTTTGCCAGACATTTTGTTGATTTAGTTTGGCTGGGAGAACTGCAACAAACATTTGTTATTACACATATATAGGTGTGCTGAGGCAGCCGAATGTATCAGCTCACATTTGTTAGAAACTCAAAGAAGCTGTTTTACTTAACTTTGTTAACAGTTATCATTTCAGTTTGCTATGTTTCTGTTGCATTTGGGTAAGTTTATTTAAAGTTGCCAGTTAAATAAAAGTGGCATTAAGCTATGTACATATCTATTATTAGTGATTGGTCATGACCAACATGTTCATTATACCGGTACTTGTAACCAGTAGTAGATAGTTATCTAGTACGTAGTCAGATTGCTTTATGTGGTTGACTAGTTTAAATATTTTTTAAGTAATGGCACGGACAATTATGAAATTATACACTTTAAGGGAAGTTTTACCAATTGACTTGTAAGATCTCCATTAAGTAGAATTTGCAAAGTCCCCATGAAGTAAATGGTATTTGTGTGAATAATGGAGATAATATACAAGTTAGGTCCCCATCAGCCATGAATATCAGAAACTTAATAGGTCCCCATCTGGCATTGTCCTGATATGGTCCTGATGATACTTCACAATTTCAAGTACTGTATTTAAATGAATGTATAGGTTAACACAGCTTTGCTTGTCACACTGGAATTTTTTCATGACTATCTTTTAGAAAGTGTAGTCCCCATAAGTGACGATAAAAAGTGATGTCTCCTTGAAACACATAGACAAGAATGTGTGTGTGTGTGTCATTCAGAAATAATGAGCAGCTATCATATTAAGTTCAGAATGTTTAGTAACAGTCTCATTAAGAAAAACAAGTGTTTTTATGGCATCTCCAAACAAACGTTTTTTGTTTTTTTTTTTTTTTTTTTTTTTTTTTTTTTTTACTGTTTTCTGTGAAATTTTTGGAAATGTGGTCTTTAAAAGCTTCAGTTTTTCAGCACAATTGTCATTAAATTAACCCACAAACCAATTTTTCTTCTGTGCTTTCCATTTTTATTATTAGGTACAAAAAGTCCCCATTAGTTTTTGACCACAAATGTCAATTTCCTTTAAAATCTTATATCTGAGGTTTTTGTTCATGCATTTTGTTTGTGTTTCTGATCATGTATTTTAGTTGAGATGAAACCCACTTCTTCCTCCAGATTAGAGCACATTTCTGAAACTGATACTGTGTTGAATGATCCTTTGATTTTGATTAAATGTTCTGCTGCTGTGCAAGTTGACAGGCATTGTTCTGTCATTAAAGTGAATAATGGATATTTTGCTGTCTGTTTTTGTATCTTTAAATGACAGATAATAATAATGTTTCTAAAATGTAATTATTTTTGGTCAGTAACATCTTCCTTGTTCAGTATGTTAAAGACCACTCAAACTTCAGTCCCTTTTGTCCAATAACACTTTTTGAGCTCTCCAGACATAAAATGATTACACATGCCATGTTGCTTTGTTTCGATTATAATTTTCCACTTCTTCAACCACCACCTTCTTTTGAGGCTTTTTATTTGCAGTTTGTGTCAAGGATTTCTCTCTGCATTTAAAACAAAAACTGTTTTCTTGATATTTTTACTCTGTGTTTCATTTGGGGCTCATTCAAATTCACAACTGACTAATTTTTCTCTTTTTACATGCAAACTTTTGACTTCTAGAGTTTCACGCCTATTTTTAATGACTGACCTTTGAAAGACAAAACAAGAATAAAACAACATGCCTGATTATATATTTTTATGGTTGAAAATTTAGCTGCTTGGTCAAAGCCAGTTACTCTGGTCTTTTAAAATGATAGAGGTGCAGTCAGGTGAAACTGTAAAACCACAGACAATCTGTATTATTCAACACTTAAAGGTATTCAAGGCATCCTAATTCATTCAGTTGCCCTAATAAACTGATATAAAATGCCTCATTCTTTCATCAATTTTACTGGATCTTTAAAAGCTTCGGTTTTTCTTTAGTTTTATTTTAATAGCATGCCGATTATTTGACATAAATGTGATTCACAAGTGAGAAACTGACAGTTGTAGCAGTTCTGTCATGAACTAAAGTCAACTTTTGGAAGAACTGACAGCTCTACTTCAACCTAGCTTTCACTGAAAGAATGCCTATCACTCGCCGCCTTTTATGGCCGAGTTTTAAGGAGACGGTCATTTTAGTCAAATCTTGAACAAAACATTATGCAAGATCTCGTGCTCAGACTATGTGCTGTGAATCACTCTCAGCTGCCACAACAAATTTAGCTCAGTCCGTAAATGAATTTAGATATATAGCAATTTATGTGCATGCTAACATTAATTAGATGTGGCAGCCATCTTGAATTAGGTGGCCTTCAAACCCTAATCAGTTGTATGTATATATTTTCATAGTTTATTTAAAATATGTTCATTATTCATGAGATATTTTGCTAATAGACACAGAGGCAAAACTATCATTGCCCACCTTTCATCTTTGGCATGATTTCAAGAGAATACATGTTTGTTTACTTGCTAAAGCCAAAGTGAACACACAGGCTCAGTGCTGCAATGAAAACACAGTCCAGTAACGCAATTATTAGCCAACACATCTGCTGACTAATTATATGATTTGGTAACATTTAATTCTACATGAAAGTCCTGGGACTGTGAATGCAGCATAAGGAGTTTTAACTAAGATCATGCAATTTGTAGCTAATTTTAACCTTGTGGAACAAGATAAAAGAAAATAATAACTTCATAGTTCATGCACATTTTACTGGAAAGTCAAACATTTTAAAGACAACATTCAGGCAATGTGGCGCAGTGGAGAACCTCCTTCCGCTCCCCAAATAAATAAATAAATAAAAATAGCCAAGATTTCTGAGGTAGGCAGGTAACAGTAACAAGAAAAGAAAGAAATACATTTTATTATTGAGGCAAGACCAAGCTGCTGCAAGGCAGAATGACAAAAAACATGAATTGGAAACAAACAAGTTGAGCATGACAAGAAGGAAAACAAACCTGACAAGGAGAATACACAAAGGAGAAAAAAAGGCAATGACGAAAAGAGACGAGAACCTGAGAAGGAGAAACTAAGAACTAGAGTCATTACTGAGGGTGAAAACTACTACGTGTGAAAACAGGTGTGGGGATTAGCAAACTTGAACCAGGTGTGAGGGGAGAGGAGGCTGTAAGACCAACAGAAACAAGCTTAAGTGACAAAAAATACAACATGAAATCAAATCTACAAACAAGATTAAGAGGCACCTAAAAATTTAAATAAAAAGCATCCATGTAAATTCTAAAAAACTAAAACACAACGTATTCTGCATCAATTTTACACGAATCATAGAAAACCTTTCCATATTGTGTCAATGCTCCTCAGACAATTACTGTACATTTATTTAAACTAGATTTATTGTTGAAATTATTAAATGTTTATTTTAGGTAGATTTTCTCCTTATCTTCTCACACGAATATGGCCCTAAAATGCTCTCCATGATGTATACAACCTACAAGAACATGGCAGCAAATTTGAACATAAAATAAAATAAATAAAATAAAAATATAATATCTGCTTTTTTCACATCCTCAAAACACGCTCCTGCATCCTCACCACAACACCGATCATGGCACAACTAACCTGCACCAGACGAATATGGCTAGTTCCGCTACGAATTCTCAATGTTCAAGTGACATATCCTACACGGATAAGCTGCCACTGTGATAATAAACTAGAACCTCCACAACAACAAAAACAACAACAACAACAATAACAACAATAACAACAACAACAACAATAATAATATAATAATAATAATAATAATAATAATAATAATAATAATAATTTATTAATTTTGCCCCTTACAATGCTCTCAAGGACACCTTTCATTAAATACAGGCAAATTCTAGTATTTAGACAGACCAATCACAATTCAAACAGGTTAATGCTTCAAAAAACACGCTAAATGCTAAAAATAAATCACTTCAAATCGGCTAAAGCTAAAATGTAAAACAGGCTAATGCAGGGGAGTCCAATCCTGGAGTCCAAAGCTCACTATCCAGGTTGTTTTTCTCGTTTCCCTGCTCCATCACACCTGATTCAGTGGTGGAATTACCTCTTCTGCAGAAGCCTGTTAATCAGTAATTGATTGAAGTCAGGTGTGTTGGAGCAGATACGTCTAAAACTTGGAGGGTAGTTGTTCTTGAAGACCAGGAGGATTGGACATCCCTCGGATAATGCTACAGGTAAAATAGGCTAATGCTACAGTTAAAATAGGATAATGTTATAGTTTAAAACCAGCTAATGCTACAGTTAAAATAGGCTAATGTTATGATTAAAATAGTCTAATGCTAATGTTACAATTAAAATAGGCTAACATACAATTAAATGGGCTAATGATACAGGTAAAATGGGTTAATGTTATGATTAAAATACTGTAGTCTAATGCTAAGATAATGTTACAATTAAAATAGGCTAACACTACAATTAAAATGGGCTAATGCTACAGGTAAAATAGGGTAAAGCTACAGTTAAAATAGGCTAATGTTATAGTTTAAAACCGGCTAATGCTACAGTTAAAAATAGGTTAATGTTATAACTAAAATGCTACAGGTAAATAAGATAATGCTACAATTAAAATAGGCTAACGCTACGAGTTAAACTAGGCTAATGCTGTAATTAAAATAGGCTAATACTAGTTAAAACTGGCTAATGCTACAGTTAAAATAGGCTATCATCCATCCATTCATTATCTTTTACCCGCTTCTTCCATTTTGGGTCACAGGGGTTGCCGGTGCCCATGTCCAGCAATCGCTGTGCGAGAGGCAGGGTACATCCTGGACAGGTCTCCAGTCCATCACAGGGCCACATAGTGACAAACGAGACAAACAACCATTCACTCTCTCACTTACACCTAGGGAAAATTTAGAGTCACCAATCAGACTAACATGCATGTTTTTGGTCTGTGGGAGGAAACCGGAGTACCCGGAGAAAACCCACGCATGCACAGAGAAAACATGCAAACTCCACCCAGAAAGGCCCCCGAACCTGGATTTGAACCAGGGACCTGCTCACTGAGAGGCAGCAGCTCTATCAGTTGCACCACTGTGCTGCCCCAGAAAGAATGTATAAAGTATATTTTATCTAAATAAAATAAGCTGGGAGGAGGAAATAGATGTCAACAACATCTGATAATAGAAATAAGTTTTGAAGGATAGGCTAGTGTAAACATGTGAGTTTTGAGTGAGGTTTTAAATGTGGACAAAGACATTACAGTACTTTGAATGACGAATGGAAGAGAATACAGTACTAAAATATTCCAAACTAAAGTTTTGTGCACACACAAATTCCTCATTGACCTATAGCACGGTGCAGCACATGTACTGTAATGGGGAGCCCTGTGAGCTCTTGAAATGTGCCTCAGTACCTCTCCAATTCCCTGCAACGACAGCCCATGTTTTGTGTTTTAGCCCTTACCATGATATTTCTCTCTTTCTGATAAGAAACCAAAAAGCTTTTGCAGCTTAAACTAAATCATAAAGAAACAAAGGCATTTCCATAACATGTTCAGGTATTTAAATAGAGACAATGGACTATACATGCAGCAACACGTGTATAACCCAAATACATTCCAACAGATTGTATTGCTTTGCTGTTTTTGATGGATATGCTCTCATCCATCCCCTTCAGTCAGGTGCACTTGAAATGCTCACCATTTTTCTTCATGGCATCGTCTGCACTTGTCCTTCTCTGGTCTTGAGAAATGTCATCAAGTACAGCTGAAGTAAGAGAGCGCGACTGGGGTGGTGGTGGGGTGACAACAACCTGAGCATACTTGGGACAAGTTTCGTATTATGCAGCATAAAAACTGAGACAGCAACACACTTTTATTTCATTTTATTTATTTATGTTTTTTAAATCTCTCAATTTTAGTGCAAATCAAAATTGCTTCTTTGTTTCAGGTACATAAATATTTATAAAATAAAATACTTAGACACAAAATTCAGGCTTTGAAAAGCTGCAGAGACATTATTCAAACCAGGATAAAGATTAATAGTGACTCACTGTTAATTAAATCATCTGAATTGATGTACCCCACTTTAATCTTCACCTGTAATGATTATCAACATTTAATAACATAAACGGCCAAACTTCACTTCTATCATTTTAATCGCCACTGCATGTAGCGAGAGCGAGAGAGGCAGGACTAAATTTATTAAAATAAATTAGATTAGGAGTCTGGAGCTACTGCTGTGCTCATTAGGTGATTTTTCATACAGGCCAGTTATTATTGTTTGTCTGGTGGATCTTTGCAGGAGCAGAAGTAGGAGGATGGTGTTTTCAATTACAGATTGTATTACTGATAGTCTGTATCTGATTCAAGACAGAAACCTCCTGCAGGTCACATCAGCTGAGCACTAAAGCATGAGCTTACGTTCACATAAATACATTCAACGAGCAAGTAAGTGAGACGTATGACAACTTCTCTCAAACACACATTTGAAATATTTTTACACTCAGTGTGTTTATAAATAACCCGCCTGTTCAGAGAACAGAAGAAACCCAGAAATAATTAAAATGTCTATTTTTTTTAAAGTTGATATTTAAGGGATGACAATGTTCTGAATGATATATTAAATTTCAGATTTAAGAAAACTTTTTTTTAATTGCCTTTAACTAAGTATACTGGTAAATTCTAAAAACAAACAAACAAACAAACAAACAAAAAAAGTATTTGACTAGAAAACTACTTTATAAAAATCAGTAAAAGAAATAAAAAAAGGGTTTTGTGTGAATCACATGGTTGGTTTATGTTTTGTGTGTACTTATGTTATGATCAACTTTCAAGAACTCGCTCTTTTGCGGTTTTTCAGCTATTGTCAACTTTAATATTACTCACGTGATGGGGACAGTACAGATAAAAAGTTAACACAAAAAATACTTAGGACAGGCGCCATCATTTTGTAATTTTCTTTCAGAAAGCCTGCACTCTATCACCAGTTCAAAGGAACTACACTACCCAGAAGCCAACAGTGCTTCCAGACACTGCTTTTTGCAGAAATGGAGGGAAAGTTTTGATCCAATCTGAACCTGACTAAAAGTTTGGTCCTCATTCATAGTGACTTTGGCACACAGTGGCTGCAGAGAGCCAACCAGAACAGGACCAGAACTATTTACAGCCTCATCAGTCAAGCTGAGTGCTGCTTGCTGACCCAGGAAGCCTCTCCAGGGGGGAGACGTTGCTTGGAGGTCTGGTGTCTTCTCTGGAGCTAACCTGGAATGTTTTCATTGGATTTCTCTGGATTATTTTGTCTCTATCGGGACCCTTGTGTGGTTTTGTGCTGGCCCTCAGAAGGTCCGGCTCTCTCCAAAACCATCTGGAGCGCAATGGCTGCAGAGAGCCAATCAGAACCCAACCAGAACCAGACCAAGGCTGGTGAGTACCCATATAAAATTTTGCAGTAGCTACTGTGCAGTACATATATGTGTGTTGTTAAGATGATGTATGTTTAAGAGTTTAGAACATTGCAAGAGTGTGGGAAGAGTTTGTAAAGCCTTAAAATATAAATACATACTAAAATAGACATAGCATTTCTACTTTGTGGATTTTCAGCTATTGCTGGGGTGTCTGGAACATAACCCCCACGATAATTGAAAGACTAATGTAATGTAAATTTGATGATTAAAAAAAAAAAAAGTTTATTATAAACAACGATCGCTGGAACTGCTATAAAGTTGTCAGACTGGAGTTTTAAGACATTATCAATCCACTTTGGCCTCAGCATCACTCAGACAGGTTTTTAGTTCAAATTAAACTAGAGTTGTCCAAACTGAGGTTAGTTAAAGAGTTATCTGCAACAGGTGAGATACTTATTGTCCATAAATCACCATAGGACCGCACCTAAACACATCTGAACCATGATTTTATGACCTTGTTCAAACAAAGTGATACTTATAAAACTAGAACGGAAATATTTCTAACAAAATGTACATTTACTTCAACTTTGACGACTGGAGCACATTTGAGATGAGAATAAACTGACCAGTGTCAACAAAATATTTTACATAATTAGGTTAGCAGACAACTAGTTAAAAACACGGCCCACTATGTGTCATATTGTAATAACAGCTATAACTTATCTGACACACCCACGCTGTTGATAAAAAAATAAAATCACAAAGGCAGTGTGTGATTTATTCAGTTTAAAAGGTCAAATCTGTTTGGGTTTCTTTCATTCTTTGGTGCGAACAGTTTCACATAATCTAAACATTTGTTTGGTCTCTCTCATGAGTAAAACTGAAAGGATTCAAATATTTATTCCATTGTGGATATTTATTCACACAAACCAACAAAAGCTCTGTATTAAATGTTTACAGCGTTTCTGCTTTCTGATCATTTACAAGCTGAAAAAACAAAATCCTACATTTTAGTCCCATTGTTTTCTTCTCAGAGTTTATTTTCACTGAAGCGTTCCTGTCTTCAGAGGTCTCACTCTTGTTTTGTGCTGCTCTTCTCTCTCAGCTTTGTGCTCAGTATCTTTTTCCTGCCTCCCCTCCCTCAGTCTGTCCTTCTTTCTCTCTTCTCTTTGGCTGCTTTTCATTTCATTTATTTTTTTTTTCTCATTGTTTTTCTTTTCTTTCTTGGCTAAAAAACACGTTCTCTATCTCGCTCTCTCTCTCTCTCCTTCTCTATTCAGGTTTTCTTTATTCTCTTTTTTGAATAGTTGTGATACTTTAAGGGGAAGGGGAAGGCGAGGAAGAGGGGAGGGAGGTTAGTTTCAGTCAAAAGCTGCAGAACAAAACTTCCTCCCACACCACATGCAGTGTCTCTTGAAATGAGTTTGTCACTGACTTGAAGACGCACCCTCCCACCCCCACCCCAATTCCTCCTCCTATGTCTATACCTCCATGGATGACAGCCTCACAGTGACTTGGTATTAGGCCACATCTTCCATGCACACTGGTGTCCTCCTAAATATCAGCGTGAGGAGCATCTCTGTCCCAGTTTGTGTGTGCGCTTTGTTTGTGGAGCATCACATGCTGACACATGATGCGGTGCTGCTTTTAAAAAACCAGCCACAACGGTGTGCGAATACGATTATCTCCCAAGCAAGGTGCGTTCGAGGGAGGCATTTGTGCTTCACAGGAACATCTTCATCACTGCAGAGAAATGACAGCCCCCAGTACCTCCTTCAACAAGCTTCAGTCTCTGCCGGACTCAGCCCAGAGAAGAAATAAATAAAACAAAATTATAAAACCACATGAGCAGTTTGTAGACGTGCCGGTGTATTATAGTTGTAAAACAAACAACAACAAAAGAAGAAGAAGAAGAAGAAAGAAAATCATTACTGAAGACGCAAAGACGTTTCACAGCAACCAGTTAATCTTCAGATATCATGACAAAAATCATTTCTATCTTTATGACAGTGAAAGATACATCCTCCTGCACCTATATGGTTTCCATCTCCCAGACACACACACACACACACACACACTCCCATTCTGCCTGAGACGATTTAATGCATGACTCAATGGCATTGAAAGTGGGGTTGGATAAATTGGAAATGATTAAAAATGCAGAATTGACAGGGAAACCGATAAAACTTTCCCCCCTTCTATAAGTAAGAACCAAAACCAGCATGATGGAATGGCAGGCTTGAAGGGGAGAGAAAGGTGAAAGACAGATGAAAGTGAAGAGAGATAAAAGCCGGAGTGAGGAGGGTGTGGGATAAAGCAGGAGGAAGGGAGGCAGAGATGAAAGCAAAATGAGAAAGATAAGAACAGAGTGAGAGAGACAGAGAGGGAAAAACGGAGGAAGAGATAGATAGTGTACAGAGCAGAGAGAGAGGTAACCATGGAAACAAGAGGAAGGTACAAAAGAAGAGATAGACAAAGGGGTTTGATTTAAAAGAATGAAACTTGGGACGAAAGAAAAGTAATTCCGACAGAAATTTGTTACCGGGAGGTGGAAGAATAATACAAAGGGAGTGACGGCCGTGGAGGGACAGTGGCTGCGTGGGGGGGGGGGGGGGGGGGGGGGGGGGGGGGGGGGGGGGGGGGGGGGGGGGGGGGGGGGGGGGGGGGGGGG
>JARVGS010000002.1:25498488-25509457 GCA_031762315.1 Hypsolebias antenori
TTCGTTATATGCTCAATTTCCTTTTTCCAGCCACTTATTGCTACTTGTCCCAACTTTTTGGGGATTTGTTGACACTGGGAAATTTTGAATCAACATTTTCCTTTAAAATGTTACATTTATTCAGATTAAACTTTTGATCTGTCATCTGTGTTCTTTTACAAATAAAATATTGACAATTGCCATCTCCACATCATTGCATTCAGTTTTTATTCACTATTTGTTTAGTGTCCCAACTTTTTTGGAATCCAGTTTGTATATAGTTGCACCAAATCACAACAGAAGTCGTCTCAGGGCATGTTCAAAACCTAAGACATGGCATTTTGTGGTGTTTTGTTACTGAACACGTTTAAGGCCTTAGATTATTGTATTTAGCTTGTGGGTTTGTGATCCAAACTGAATGATCAAACACATGTTTTGTTCAAATTAAAAGTCCACGCAAATATAACCTGGGAAAAAAACAAAACAAAAAACAACATACTCACAATCAAGGTTTTTTAAGACATGAAGGATTGTGAAAATGTCAACCAAAAACACAAAAGTAAGTACCTGCTCTGTACTTTTATAAGAATAAACAATCTTTTTTTTAATCACAAAGAACATAAATTTTATCTTGCAATGCACGTTTATTATTTTATAAAGGAACGCTCCAAAATATCAAACGTAGATATTTCTGTTGTGCTGTATTCAAACGAGTTGCATGTTAGGGACAACTTGTGGGAAACACTTGAAGATAACATTTATTTGGTAGAGTTAATAAAATATACCAACGTGCCCTCACAGTTAGAGCTGCCAGCCACATTAATTCCTAACCTTTATCACAAGCTGACCAGATTAAACAAATAACACCTTCAGTTCCACTATAAAAAAAGAAGCCTTGCTGTTTAAAAAATAAAAAAGTAAGAAACTCGTTCAGTGGAAATACTAAACCTCATCTTTTTGGAGAGTGTCATTATAAGCTTAATGTCCCAAAACATAAAAGATGCTCCAGGAACTAAATGGATACATTTTTCAAACCAGGACTCAATGAGGTTTTATATGATTAATTATGGTTTTAAATTAATGGTTTATTATGAAATGTTTGCTAGCGGGGGGGAAAAAAATGAACGTTCCCATTTCCTAGATGTCAAGACGACGTGTTTCGAGTTTGTTTAAAAAAAAAAAAGTTATTGGTTTAGAACAAAAACACAGAGGGGCAATTTGTTTTCTGTAAATGGTTTAAAAAAATGCATTTTTGGAGGCTGCCATCATCATCATCATTATTTAAGTAGAATATACAGTATTTATGTACCTCAACTCTGCACATGACCTCAAATCCTAGTTTTGAACCAGTCAGACTTTTGATTCAGTTATTCTATATTTTTATTTATTCATACAACTGCATAAGAACATCTGGATCATAACAACTGTAAGCAGTAAATTAGGCAAATTAAATGATGTGCATGCTAAGAGATGGTAGCTTCTATAAAGCATGAAGTACAGATTCTCAGTCATCAGGTCGTGGTAGTCCGTGTCCAGAAGACAACTGGACTGAAGAGGTTTCACTTCTCTTTTAAAAAGGTTGAGAAATGAAGTTTTTCAGATGAGAAGGGGAAGCATATTCATGAGTCGAGAGGTTTAGTTGCCTTCTGTACAAATACTTAAGATGAAGCTGTCCACATGCCAAAAGCTCTTGTTTGATTTCACCAGTTCAAACTAACCAGGTAATGAAAGACTCCTCAGACCTCGTCCCACCTATCAGCAGCCAGATGCTCCTCTGAGCTGCTGCTTTAACAATCAGCGAGAAGAGTCGAGAACATAATTTCTGCTTTGTCGACATAAAATCAGTCTCAAAGGTTTGAGGGACAAACGTGTGGAGTTTCACTAAAAGAACTTCTCATAGTGTGGAGAATCAGAGTGGGAGGGTTTGGGTTGGTGGTGCCTCCACAGTCGGGTTTCACTGGCAGGAGTTTCTCAAAATTTACAGGCAAAAAAGCTGAAGTATTTCACTAAGATGGAAGAATATCTCCCCCCCCCCCCACACACACACAAAACACCTTTCAAAACCTTTGAAGGTTTTCTGTAGCATAATGGTTAGCTTAACTGGACTTGTGTGGGGGATTGGGGTTCGAGACTGAGTGAAAACGAGGACATTTTCTTATATTTGAACCTTTTCTAGACAACATTAGTAATATTTATATAATGGTTGAAGGGATCTCTGACCAGTAGGAATAGATTTCATCATTTCAGCGGCTACATAATTTACATTGACAAGACTCCAGAGTAAATCAATGTGTCAAAGATTATTACTGTATTTGATTTACTGGATGTATGTCTTCTGTTTGGGCTTTGAAATCTTGTAAAACTACTCAGTAACAATTACAGAACGACTACAAAAATATTTCAAGCCAAATTAGATTATCTTCAACCTGGTTCTAAAGAATTGGCAGACTGAGGAAAACTACACCCATTTTTATGTAAAAAAAAAATATATATATATATATATTATTATTCAACCAACAAATAAGCATGTTAAAATTCTTTAATGCCAATGTCTGAGTTTCTGTTTGTTTGGCAACATCAGACCACCACATTCGTCTCTCTGTGGTTCTGAATATTTTTTCCGTTTGGACATTATTATTGTGTCTGGATGCATGTCAGATGTTTCGCAATCTGTTCTCATAGTTGAAATGGTTTTATATTTTTGTTAAAAAGAAGAAGTTTTGACCGCGTGACCAGGAAGCTGAATCAAGCCTCTTTAAGGGACAAAAAACCAGTGCAAGATGGCTGGAGAAAGACCTTCAGGGGTTGCTCTTGTTAGTTTAGTTTCTGCACGTTGTCTGCCTGGTGAGCACAGTAATGAATGTTTATTTTCATTTCATATCACAATAGTACGTATGACAGTATCTGAAGGCCTTCCAGGAGCCAGTTGGATAAAACATGTAAATTCATAGCATCTCGGACATTAACGTTTATCATTTGACACTCTCTCAAAGTCATTGAAAATGGGACAAGCTAAACACAGCACAGACAAGCTGAACTAAATCTGCCAGTGCAACATTTAGACAAACTTTTATTTTTCATAAAATTTGGTACGAACGTTAAAATGAACTTACTTGGACAAGCCGTGGATGCAGCCTGCGAGGTCCTTCGTCATGATGCCGCTCTCAACCGTCTCAACACACACCCTCTCTAGAGTCTGTGAGAACCTGCAAAAACAACACGTTTGACGTTTTAGGCCATGCTTATTGACGGTGATGTGTTTTTTACAAATACTTTTACAGCTTTTACTTTATAAGGTCAGGGTTGCCGTCAAGTTTGCCTCGATGCTCCAGGCCCCTAGTCCAGGCAAAAATACTTGCAATGGGGTTGGTGCTGGTCGGTCTTCCCTGAGGATATAGAGAACAAAAAGTTTGTCATGTTGAATTAATAAGCCATTATTACTTTTAAATTGCAGAGTGGAGGAGGATCTATTGATTATAAGTTTTAGACACAAATGTCATAATATAATTCTACCACACGATGGCAGTATTGCTCCACAGGTTGCACAGTTTGACAGTAGACAACGTGACTTCACATTTTCTCTCCCACCTCTCAGCTGATTTTTTTTCTACACAGAGCTGTGTGACTGACAAAGACTGATGGTTGCAAACCTTCTGGTGCTCACGATAGTGCCTGGTCACGGTGCCGTGGGCCGCCTCAGCCTCAATCGTCTTGCCATCAGGACAGACGAGAACTGAAGTCATCAGCCCCAAAGAGCCAAAACCTAAAACAGCAAAACAAATACTTTTAGTAAAAAACTGGCAAGCACCCTCATGTAATCTTAGGTTTTATTACAGGATCATTTTATAAAATCAAGCAGGTTATTTTCCCAGTAGCTTACCTTGTGCAAGAATATCAGACTGAACATCTCCATCATAGTTCTTGCAAGCCCAAACAAAAGCTCCGGAGGACTTCAACACTTGGGCAACCATGTCATCAATAAGCCTGTGCTCATACCAGATCTTCAGCTTGTCAAACTCTGGTTTATAATTTCTGTGGGGTTAAGGGAAAAAGAATCCTTGTTGTCATTTTGTCCTTTACACGACACTGATCACCAGTTTGTGAGAACCCATAAAACAAATGCAGAGAAGACTCACTTTTCAAAGATATCCTGGAAAATGTCTTTAAACCTGCCATCATAGGCTTTAAGAATGGTGTTCTTAGTGCTCAGGTAGAGGGGCCACTTCTTGGCGATGGCGTACTGGAAGCAGCTGTGTGCAAAGCCCGTAATAGACTGGTGGAGAGAGAAGGCAAACAGTTCATGACTTTAGTGGGTTTTATCAGTTGTAAAAGGTTTAACAACCTTCCCCTTGTTGAGATGGAAGTCATCTACGATGACCTCTGATGTTGTTACATCAAACAGACCGAGTTGAGGAAAGCAAACATAACAGTAGAGAAGGGCTGACAGAGTAGCTAGCCTGCCGCCATGTGCGCTGTGTAAACTTGACCAAACACTTTGCAGAATGAAAACAGCACCAAATCAACTTGATGCACAGCAGTCTCAAAGATGGAACATTTAGACACTTCAAACTGGTGTAGAAATGGAAAATATGGGAAACTTCTTTTTTTTTTTTTTAAATCTTCAGATATTTGCAAAAAGAGTTATTTTGATGTGAAATCAGTAATAAGGAATGAAAACATTGCTGTAAAACTGGCTCAAAGGTCTCTTGGTGACAACTCAGGCCTTCGAACCAAAGTTTTGCGAACATGAACAAATATACAAATCATTTTTTTCGTCAACCTTAGTTACCAAGTGTTTGCTCACCTCATCTGTGTTGTACATGCCCATTCCACAGCCACCAGCGGGGAAGTCAAAGACCTCCCATTCCTTGCTTTTACTTCCATCAGCAGGCGAAAATACCATCTTGAATTTGCCGGGTTGGTCGACGACAAAGTCTGTGGCTCTGTACTGTAGAAGAACAAAGAAGGGTCAACTTGAGGAGGACAGTCCTGAAACTACGTTGGCCTCACTGCAGTCTTTTCAGCCACATGCTCCTCAGTGCGTCTGTCCCACCTGATCGCCAAAGGCGTGTCTTCCAATCGTGATGGGCTGCGTCCAACCTGGAACAAGCCTGGGAATGTTCTTGCAGACGATTGGCTCACGGAACACGGTGCCTCCCAGGATGTTCCTGATGGTGCCGTTGGGGCTCTTCCACATCTTCTTTAGGCCAAACTCTACACGTAAAAATGATATCAAGGTCAGAGAAGCATCGCAGCCATCAGGGTGATCAATGTGCGCACTACAAGGTTTTTTTAAAAACAGATTTGAGATGGTTGGTTCTTAAAAGTAACGTTGGTTTAACAAGCATCAAGTGTTGTTGGATGTTTTTACTTTGGGGCATTCATCTGAAACAAATCAATAAAAACTTTTATTAGGATTTCAAATGTTTTTATGTAAATAGTCTCAAGGTTGAATGGAAAACAAAATAAAAAACTAGATCTGTTGTAATGCAGTTTCTCTACTTAATGCCAGGTTTGTCAAATTTTAAGTTAAGCTTCATACCTTACAGAATAAACAAAACGATCAGTCTCGCCTTGTTTAACCCTCGAGTCTGTTTCAGTCAGTTCTGTGTAGGAACCGACTGATTCTCATAATGAGACAGCATGCATCAGAAAAAAATCCTAGTACTTTTTTTTTACTGAATATAGTTCTGCAAACACACACAATGCATGCTTTTGAAAAACTCTTACTGTAAACACATTCTACTTTATCTCCTCATACCACAACAAAAAAGTTGTAAGATTAGATAAGGACTTTGTTGCAGAATCAATAAATTTCTTATCTTAAAACCATTCCAGCAGAGGCTGAGAACAATGCAACTTGAAGTTCTTTAATTACACATTCATTTTTACACGCGTTTCCACATTTCACATAGTTTTACCATTAGCGAGGAAAAGGCCAATACAGCATGGAAACAATGTAGCTGCCCAGGAAGTGCAGCAGCAGCCGTTATAATAAAACCTAATGTGCAGATTTACAAAGAATCTAAATTAGAAGCTTTAGTTTTATTCAAGCTGAACAATGAGAAGATTAAAAATAAAGAAAAAAAAAACTTTGATTTTAGTTCTGTTTAATTCAAGGGCATATGTAATTTGTAATGTTGCCGTCTGTAGAAGTCAGTTTATAAAACTCTGCAATGTGTAAGATGATACAAAACGTAGAAGGAGCAGTTAAAGATTTGTTAAAGACCTTCCACTCGAGCTTCGTCAGGTGTGATGGTGGCACATTTGACGGCCACATTGTACTTCTTGGTAGCGAGGGCGGAGTCGATGGTGACCTGGTCGTCAGTCTGGTCGCGGTACGGCAGACCCAAGTCGTAATATTTCAGCTCCACGTCAACGTTAGACAGGATGAGCTAAAGGGACAGAAAACAGGAATTAGCATCACCGACTTTGAGCATATGAAGTAAATCACTGTGCGATGTCCAGGAGGCCACTTGTGTGTTTTTTTTTAGCGAGTGAATAAAGCTTTTAAAAAGGAAATGTCACTCAAGTCACCTTTTCTTTAATGAACTCCCAGATGATCCTGGTCATCTCGTCTCCGTCCATCTCCACCACCGGGTTGGCCACTTTGATGCGTTTGTCAGCATCTGTGAGAGGACGCAAAGATTTAAACTCTGTGCACGAAGCAAATGCAGTGG
Source organism: Hypsolebias antenori (assembly GCA_031762315.1). Classification (NCBI taxonomy): domain Eukaryota; kingdom Metazoa; phylum Chordata; class Actinopteri; order Cyprinodontiformes; family Rivulidae; genus Hypsolebias; species Hypsolebias antenori. Next base: position 25,505,148 of record JARVGS010000002.1, read on the forward strand.
ATCAACTCATTCCTCAGTTTAACAAACACGGACGTAAACATTTGCAAGTCATTACTTTTCATTAAATAATACACGTCTTGCACTTCAAGGTGAATTTGTCGTGTGTTACGTCAGCATTTCAGGGAAATATTTTAAGAGGTTGCAACTTTTATATTCACAAAAAAACAAAGTTACATCGTCACTATTTTAAAACTTTATGGTAATAATCTGAAAATCAAGACAATTTGTTGGATAAAGCTACTGAATTCAAAAAGAAGGAACACGTTTAATGTTAGTTTTTAACAACAAACATAAATTGTGTAGTTTCTGTTTCAATACTCTCGTCTCTTGTCGTCCTCTTGGACCAGGACGGACTAACATCTCTAACATCACCTCTGAGTCTGCTCAGTGGGAGACAGTCCTGCCAGCAGTGAATTGAAAGTGCAGGGGGAGGTGCGGAGGATCAAGTGACTCTTGGATTTCCCAGCCAAATTTAACCTATTGTACAACTACTAAAGCCACCAAGAGCAACACAAATAAAACATAAGGTGTTCTGGGGAAACGCTACACAACCAATTCTCTTTTTTTTTTTTTTTTTAATTCAAACCCCAGAAGTCTGTGTGTTTGTGAAGCCATTTAAAGTGACACCAATCCAAACAGATTCGGCTCTTGTCCCAAGCGTAAAACCCGAGTCCTATCGACCACATGGTGACCATGAACTGAAAATAACCTCACTGGAAAAAACAGCTGCACCCTCCGTGTTGCACAAAGGAGAATCCAGACAAGATATTTAAAGACAAAAGGTGTCAAACCGCTCTGTGCTGCAGATGGCTTTAACACCACCGTTAACCAGAATTCATCCATGCACCTCAATTTACCTTGGGGGAAAATGCCCCATGAGGAAAAGAACACCATGAGGATCATTTTGTTAGCAAACACAATTTACAAAATGTTACAGCTTCAGGGTGACATGAGTTAAGAGGACTTGAGTCCAGTAACGGTGAAACCAGCAAGACTACAGAAATCATATGACAAAAGTTCAACAAAGTTGCTGCTTTTCTTTGGAAAAAAACTTTTTGTGGAAAGTGAAACTGCTAAAAACAAAAGGGTTCTTGCCTGCAGTAATGTGCACTTTATAATGATGCAAACGTTGACTCAGTTTAATTCTTACAATCAAATCACCGTATTATATCAAACTGCTATAATTAGTATTAAAATATGTACTGTGTGAGAAAATATTACTTCATAAAAATCCAACATTTTGACAAGACTGTAAACTGGATTTTCCTCTCACGTTTGTGACTATTTGTTCAGCTGTTTGAAGAACAGTGGTGTGAATCACAGTGCATTGTGGGTAAGTCATAGAGAGCAACCGTTTGGCATCGGTCGCTAGTCTTTCAGCGTAAATCTGCCACGGTAGAGTCTGCAGCAGGAGGGGGAAGGAGCTGAGCCCGTTACATAACGTCTGAAAGTGGATTGTGAAGGACGAGCTGTAACAAAGTCATGTGAGCCTACCTGCTGAGCTATTTGCACATGCACTGAGAGAGCACGTCAGCAAGACGTGCTGCTTGTTAGCAGCTTGAGCCAAAGCCAGAAATTATTAGTAAATAATTACTTTAAATTGAAATGCAAGTGAACTGAAAATGCACCACATCATTAATAATATTAAATACATGTGACTTTAATAACTGCATTGTCTAGAAAGTGGGTCAAATGTATATTACCTTTCTTTCTAATTTTAAATATCCCAGTAATTTAAGTAGGAAAATCCGAACTTGCTTCCATGGGGTGAAAAATAATCATTATGTAAAGGAATGAAGCAAACAAAAAAAATCTGTGTATGCTTGCAGGTCAACTTTCAGTATTCTTCAACTGCAGCACACACAAAAAAAAACCTGCAACAAACTTTAAAACTGAAATGTGCTGAGGCTAAGAGGTTCATTTCCAGGTCACGGACAAGCATGTGCATTCTCTCAAGTTACCTTTCAGGACGGGCATTAAGCCACGTTTAGTTTTAATCCCGTTCTAAGAAGTGACCCACGAGGTCATCGAAACAGCTTACAGGTTAAAATGTTGGCGAGAGATAAAAGGTTAGTTAATGAACTGCTCGGCCACACAAATCAAACGAAACCAGAGTAATTGCAAAAAATATGTCCGATCTGAGCTGACGGGTGCAATAACGCCTTATCTTTGCACTACATCGAACCGCCTGGTTTGTTTTACAGCCACTGATAAAGAGCTGCTACTGCTACATGCGAATACAATAAAACACACCAATAAACACTCTGATAAACCCATACATGGCTCAAGCTTTCTGTCAATTAAGATAACAGGCTTCCTACACAATCTTAAAATTCAAAATCCTCTTCCAGACTCAAATGCTCAGATTTCTCCATCACTTTTTGGGGCTAGATTTCATTCAGAACAAACAGTTGGGAGATTCACAGCTAATGTTTAAAAGGTGTGCAGGCTTTTACCATCTGCATGCACCAAAAGCCTTCAAGCTCCCTTATGTGCACAATGGTAATCCACACCTAATCTCACTTTAACGCATACAGTCATTAAATTTAAAACAGGATGGCAGCTTAATCACATCTCTCAAACGCCGTCAAGATCTTTTCCTTCAGTTATCTGACACATTCTTCAGCTAAAAGTCAATCACAATCAGCTAAGGTACATAACACAGTTCAAATGTTACACAGATTTTTTTTAAATCACAGCTGAACAACCCCCTCTAAACTTCACCTATACTCTTATAGTCATCTGGAGGTGTTAGCCTGGTCTGAAAGGATTTAAAGCACAAATGTATTTTATAAATGTCTGCAGATGTCACACATTTGAAAATATCTAACCTAGATAAAGGTCTCTCTCCTGCTAAACTAGTTAAAGTAGCTTTGTTGTTGCTTGATGCAGAGGTCAGAGCAACTCGCCACATGAAGTTTGAGTTGCTCCAACTTGAGTCAGAGTAAAATGCTTCTCTGATGACGTCATGAGCTCCGGCAGCCATTGCTGTCTGTAACGGGCTCTCGTCAGCAGCAGCTGACCTTGAGAAAACTTTTTTTTCCCCGTGTTTCATCAGTAACAAATGAGCATCCCATGAGCAGCTCGTGAAGGGCTGACAAGCAATGAAATTTCCGCAATCAGCCTAAAAAAAAAAACATCACTTCCTCGACTCGTAACCTGGTTTGCGCACATTTCTAATGTTACGTAAAAAAGCACGTAAGGAGCCTCCACTCATTTATTCAGACTGCGTTTCATTCATCTACACTGCCGCATATTTTTCACATACAGACGGCCGTCCCCCTGCCCTGACCTTCGTCTTTACCGACGGACACAGCCTCGTCTTCATCATGAACGGCCTGTAGCCGGCTAGCTGCGTAGCGGACATCGGAGCGGGCGCTTGGAGCATCGCAGGCCTTACGCCGCAGAAGCTGCGGTACGTTCGACCAGCATGGCGGTTAGTTAGCGCCGTGTCACCCGGCTTCGACAGGCTGACTCATTCAGCCGCTCTTCATTCACTCTGACACCGCGTCGTTTCGATACGTGTCACATTAGTCAACGACTAATCGACATGATACTGGGTGAAGCTGCGGTTATTCGTCAACACATGATGCTGAGGGTGACCCCCCGGTATCTACTTATTTTTTATCCACTCACAGTTTCTTTGTTGCAAAGTCTGGCAGTTGGCAGCCGGCGCGAGCACTGCGGGACTTCTGGAGAAAGCGGCGCCGGCAGACCTCGACAGAGAGCTGAGGACTTTCAGATATCCAGCCATGTTGTTATTTTATTGTTGAAAATAGTTTTCCCGGCCCGAATCACTTTGCTGTCAGCACTCGACGAAGCTCAGAGCCAAGAGGGGGCGATGTGTTCCCAGGCTCTCTGCATTATAGTCACTGCGCCGCCCTTGTTCCCACCCTCCCCGGCGGGATACGCCGAGGTATAACGTCAGAGCCACACAAGCACACAGAGGGGAGGGGGTGGTGGTCCTGATAACATGCTTTAAAAAACAAAAAAAGTGTAAACTCTGACAAAAAACAAACAAACAAATATTAATAATAACAACAACAATTATATATATTAAAAACATCTATTGTTGCTGTTGTCATCATTCTTTGTTTGTAGCAAGGTCTTTCTTGTGAACGAGTCCTCGAGGCTCAGTGGGATTAACCTGCCTAAATAAAGGTTGAATGAAATACTGTATATACAGTGTATCACAAAAGTGAGTACACCCCTCACATTCCTGCAGATATTGAAGTATATGATTTCATGGGACAACACTGACAAAATGACACTTTGACACAATGAAAAGTAGTCTGTGTGCAGCTTATATA
>JARVGS010000002.1:25597951-25609011 GCA_031762315.1 Hypsolebias antenori
GGGGGGGGGGGGGGGGGGGGGGGCTTGGACTATGCTACGACCTTCCCTTAAAATTCAGTGTTTTCACCGGCCTATATGTATCATGTCTATTTATGTGCTATGCTGTCGTAGTTTTTTTATGCCTCAAATCGTGCCCTGAATAGGACAAGGTGTGAGATACTTTTTTTAAAATATGTTCACTCCTCATGTTTTCTTTCCTTTTCTCACCTAAGCAAAAATAATATTATTCTGAATAAGAATAAGAGTGCCACGCTTTTATAGTAGCAGCTTCGTGCACTGTGTCCATCTTTTGGATGACTGTACATACATGTTCTTGTTGTATCTCGGTGCAATGATAATAAAGCTTGTTTTGATTCTGATTCTGATTTTTAGAGTCAATGCTGCATTTTTCAGGCTTTTATTAACGTAGGACAAAAACAGAGATTTGTCAAAAATATGGATGATGAAGGGGTGTGTACTTATATTTTATGAAATACTTTTAGTTAAGGTGGTTGTCTTTATAATACATCTGAACCTCCATGTTAGCAAAATGGGGACTCTAACAAATGGACATAATCTTATAGTTCTTAACTCCTGTATCGACAAGAGAACAGGCTCACACACATGCTCATGCTTTCACTCATTGGTGCATTATAACATGCACAAACCGTGGCATTCCGCTAATATGAACATGCTGCAAATTGGTTACACGCAGTGAGAAATTGTAGAAGATTTTTTAGCAGACAAGAACAGAATGTGAGCACAAACGCATTACAGAGTACATTTTCATAACTTCATTATAGCCCTCTCATTCTGCTGATCAGATAACTGAACATTTTCTTTTATTTAAAGTTGATTTTGGCTAAATCAATACACCAATGGGACGTTTACTGAGCAAAGGTAAAAAGAAGAATGACTAGGAAAGCAGTTGTTTCAAATAAGATGAGTAACGTAACACATGAGGTCATCTTCTCTGGTTTTTAGTGAGTAAGTCACTGTGAACAGATCTGGCAGCTTGGTGCTTCCCTCTTCACTGCCCACTAAGTGTGATTGTTCTTTTTGTGGACACTTGCACAGTCATTGTCTCACCTCTCTGCATTCATAATCTGGGTGTAATTTGACATCAAGTGGAGGATTTTACTATTTTGTCCTCTTTCCTTTACAGTCTTTTTAGGCTTGTGCCTCTCTGTGGACTGGCAGCAGAGAAATACCAGATGTGAGAATTAGGGGGTGGTGGAAGATTCTGTATTTGGAGGCAGATTAACATCTGTGATGAAGCCGGCCACCATTAGAGCATCTAAAACACAAATATAAAGTGGTATTTAAATTTTGAAATATTATTTTCATTTTTACTAGAATTTAACAACTGAACTGGGTCCAGGTGAGACTTCATTTGGTGTCCAGATCTGGGGCCGCAGTCCACCATTTGAGAACCCCGTTAGATTAAGATTAATTTTGAATTATGAGCAAAACTTTAAAAATATGTAATATAAAAGAACAGGTCTTGCAGTTTTGCTGACCTCGAGCTTTGTTTGTTTTAGTCGAAAAAAGTTTTTTTTTAAATGTTGGTTATCCTGTCAGAGTCAAACAAAAGTAATTTATGTTTTTAAACAACTTTCAATTATAACTGCTACTTACAGCTTGTTCGGTCTTTAACCATCTTTGTTTCATTACCCCAAAAAAGCCTCAGAATCACACTTTTTTTTTGACACAAACCTTTCTGAATTTCAACTAAAATTAAGAATATTGCTGTTTTTGTTTCTCAAAATTCAAATGAAATTCCCTGGCTGCGCAAATTTCCATTAAAGCTGGTCTTGCTGTTTTGTGAAATCTGATACCATCAGTTTGTCTCTCACACTCCAGCTCATAATTGTTTGTTTGAGGTGGGGGGGGGGAGAGGAAAAATAAAAAGTCAACTCCAGCAGCATGTCGCTGAGGAGACTCTCTCCAAGGTGCTGAAATCTGCTTCCCCAAGCATGCGTCACGTGACCTCAGCCAGCTCTGCCGAGCTCAGCACTGAGCCCGCTGCTGCTTTCTGGAGATTTCATGTGAGAAACAGACCTCAAACCCCGCTTTTCCTCTCATCTGGTTCCATCCCTCTTTTCCTCCCTATCTTTTTTTTTTGTTTGTTTGTTTGTTTGTTTTTTTTTTTTTGTTGTTGTTGTTGCCCCCACACGGTGAGATAATGAGGAGGTCAGACGCGCTCGGAGTATGACAAAAAGCCTTTTCAGGATGCTGGACTGCTGTTTGCGGCTCTGCAACTCCGTGTTTTAGGCAGATGCCAGCGCGGTGAATGCGTCGGACAGAGCGCGCGAGCCCGCAGCCTGAGGTGCGCATTGGGGGAAAGTCAACATCTCGTCTTTGATTCTTTGACTTCAGGAGGATGTAACCACCGAGACTGCCTCCCCATTTAAGAAGATGCAGAAGGGAATACGACTCAATGATGGTCATGTCACCTATCTGGGGCTTTTGGCGAAGAAAGACGGCACGAGACGAGGGTGCCTGAGCAAAAAAAGCTCCGACAACACGAAATGGCACGCGAAGTGGTTCGCTCTGCTGCAGAACATGCTCTTTTATTTTGAGAACGAGTCCAGCTCTCGACCCTCGGGATTGTACTTGTTGGAGGGATGCATCTGCGACAGGGCGCCTTCACCCAAACCCTCACTGTCAGCCAAGGAGTGTTTGGAAAAGCAGGTAGGGGATGGAGGTGGTGGTGGTGGGGTGGGGTCATACGCACACATATTCACAAGCTCTGCTCCCTGCAATGGATAAAACATAGACTTTTCAAAAAATGTGTCAAATTAGCCCCTGAGCTGCAAACAACCTCTCATCTTCCTCCTCTCTGCTCACACGATGACCTCAAAATTCACTGCAGCAGGAGAGCTGTCAGATCCCGCTTTGGTGCACGTTATGTAATTCACGCACGGCTCTCACGGTGCGAGATGGAGAATAAAAACACCTAGTCGTGTTGCAGCAGACACCAAGTGCATGCAGCAAACCTGTTCCTCATCTCTTTCTTTTTGTTTAGTCTTTTTAAAAACTAGCCCCCACACCCCCCGATGTGTAAAAGCTGGATTGGTGCCATTTGCGTTCTGCATTAATTGCTTTTGACTCACAGTCGCGTTTTTTGACGTTTTTATATTGGGGGTGGGGGGTGGGGGTTGTTAAAGCACCATGCACCCCCCCCCCCCCTCCATCACCCTCAAATAAAACAAGGCAGAAAAAAAATGAAAAAGTTGTGGCTTCAAGGTTTCCATCTTGTGGTGAAAATGGTATTTACAGTCGATCCTCAGTGCTCAGTCTGCTCAGGTGACCTGAACCAAACGCAGCAGTCTGGAGTGTATTTTCATTTCATCCTGTCACATGCATGTCATTGTTGTAGTCTATTAAAAAGCCTCCTTTGTGATTATAAATCATAAATGGTCAAAACCGATTCCATGGCTCCTAAACCAGAACCCCAAGCAAGTGGTTTGTGAACACTCTGTTGTTGCGAGCCCGATGCTCTGCTGAGATATTTCCTCTGCTGCCTCCCTTTCTCTGTGCCTATAGGGCTGCAGTCCAAACCGAGACCAGACTCAAACTGTGAACAGCTGCCCTCGTGCTGACAAAGCAGAATGCAACACGCTGCCGTGCACTCAAAGTTGCTTTAAAGGCACCCAAAACACCTACTTGAAAAGCATTTTTATCTTGAGAACGGTGTTTTGTTCCCACAATGAGCAGTTTCACTCATCAACAGCTCTGCCATCTTGCAGATTTTGACCACTCTTTGTGCTGAGTCCAGACTGCACTGAGAGATGCTCAAGAATCTAAAAATATAACGCCTTTCCAACATCCCCTGTGGTATTGTGCACATTTTAGCATTGCTGAAACTCCAGATTACGTATAGCTTCGTTGTTTTTTTTAATGCAGTGACTGTGAAAATGATCATGCTTGAGCCAAAGGTTTCTATGGCAACCCTTATTTGCATCCTAAAGAATGATGCAGTTGGAAGAGGCAGGATGACAGAGAGAGTCAGTGCATCGCTCTTATTAATGTGAGCACTATATCCGAGCTAAATTTGTTCCTTGCGGTACCTTTGAGGGCTCCGAGTCCAATTATAGAAAAAAACAGCTTGTTCTCATCGAGTAACAGATTCACTTCGACCAGGGACGCGTGGAGCTATAAAAGCTGCACTGTAAAACCAACGGACATGGGTAATACTGTATGTGGGAGTAAAATAAGACTCACTGTGGCTGTGGAGTTTGTTAGGGGAGGACAGAGTTTAAAATAAAAGCAGATACATGTTGAAAAACTGGAAACACTGAAGTGCAACATTTGATCTCTGTATGTGTCAGAAGTCGCCTTTGCAGCAATGCAACAAGGCTCTCATAGACAATCTTACAAACTTTATGGAGCAATGAAAATAAACATTTTGGTTTTGCTGTTTATTTAACCTATTTCTGCTGCACAGGAAGACAGAAGGCTTTGATCCAGATGAGCAAAGAATCCTATTAACATAAGCAACAATGTTGTAATGTGATCTTTAAAACAGATGAGTGCCTCACACCGTGCTCATTCTAGGATTTTTAAAGGAAGATTCAACAACATGCTTGTTTATTGCCAATTTTAATTTGAATATTGGATGACTTCTTATTACAAGTGAAAGACGTGAACCATTGTTTGCAAGCTGATACATCAGCAGCTCAAGGTCTGGTTTAAATCAACTCGTCTGGAGTTGACCAGAAGGTTTTGAGCTTTAGAGCTCCATATTTTAGAGCTTTTTCAAAACAAAACTATGCTTTGAGTTATTCAAACATTATTCAAACCAACATTTGCAGGTTGGCACTAAAATCCTGATGGTGTTTCATTAAAGTTTAACTTGATATCTCAATGGCAGCTTAGCATTAGGGAATCCTCAGGGCCTTCAATGCCTTCAGAGAAGGCCTAAAAGTTCAGCACATATGAAATGTTGCATTCAAATTTTTAATTTAACATTTGTTTTATATGAAATAAGTACATGAGCTCAGCCAAAGTCTCATCAGGATGAGTTTGTTTAAAAACAGACAGGAAAAGTAATAAATCACAAAACTGATGATTGGTCCCCGTGTTGGGCTCGGAGCCTTTGAGTAAACTTTGCGAGGTGTTTTTTTGTGTGTGTTTTTTGTGGGATTTTTTGACAAATGAAGAGTTATGATGCATCAAAATGCAGTCTGTAAATTCAAAAATCCGCACTGAAATTGTAGCTGTTCAAATAAACAAACAAATACATAGATAAAGGTGAAATATCACATTCAAGTTAACATTGATGATTTTCAATTTTACAGTTGAAGTTTGGTTTCAGTACATGATGACATTTTACAAAAACAGTAGTTTCTGCGTGTTACTGTTAAACCTCAGTGAGAACTATTTAAATTACATGTTGTACTTGAAGGCAGCACGGTGACACAACTGGTAGAGCTGCTGCCTCTCAGTGAGCAGGTCCCTGGTTCAAATCCCGGAGGCCCTTCTGGGTGGAGTTTGCATGTTCTCTCCGTGCATGCATGGGTTTTCTCCAGGTGCTCCGGTTTCCTCCCACAGACCAAAAACATGCATGTTAGACTGACTGGTAACTCTAAATTGTCCCTAAGTGAGAGAGTGAATGGTTGTTTGTCTCATTTGACTCTATGTGTCTGTGATGGACTTGTGACCCGTCCAGGGTGTACCCCTCCCCTCGCACAGTGACTGCTGGATATGGGCACGGCAACCCCAGTGTTCTTTTGAGTTAGGTTGGCATTTATTTTCATGTTGTTGTTAGTGACTGTAAAAAATAAAAAAAATAATAAATTAAACCATGAGTCAGAATATTACTTGTTGGATAAAAATTAACCTTTATTTAACCAGGCAAATCCCACTGAGATCACAGAGCTCTTTTGCAAGGGAGGCCTGGTCCTGAAGTCAACCTAACATGCATGTTTTTGGACTGTGGGAAGAAAATGGAATGTCCAGAGAAAGCCCATGCAAGCACAAGAAGAACATGCAAACTCCACACAGAATGACCCCCAGTCCAACTGGGGATTGAACCCAGGACCTTCTTGATGTGAGGCAACAGTGTTAACCACTGATCCATTCACTGCACTTCAAGACTGAAAGTAAGATGACGCACCAGTACCATGGCTCCATGGCATTATGGTGTTATCAAGATATTACAATATTAACTGAGGACATGGCTCATATATTGCAGCTGCATTTTAAGAGTAAATTATGGGCAAATTATTGGGGATAAAAATTTTGTCAAGTTAAATACATGTATTTACTTTCTGTTCCTCTGAGTTGTTCAATTAAACCTGAGCTTTCAGGATGTTCTTGTAATTGTTACTTCAACGCCTTCTCTTGAAAACAGTTCAAAGGAAAATATTCCACTTTGACTCAACTTGCAAAAGTAGTATTTTTAACACAACAAACAAAACAACAGGTTCTTGCTACATGTGTAAATTAAGATGAGCGTGTAAGTCCAATCTTCACACCATTCTTTGGTCCCAGTGAACAGAAAGCATTAAGATACCAACATATTTTTAGTTACTGAAGGAAGGTGCACAGTGGTGTGGTCTACATTTCTGTAGTGGGTATACCAGGGTAAAGTTTGTTTTAGATTGGACGTTGGACACAGCTGAAGCCACAGAGTGCGAATGTCCAACGTCCAGCGTAAAACTAACTTTACCATGGTCGGTCTGTATACTGTGCTTAGAAACCAAAGTACACTGGTTAGCACAATGTAATTGTCAATTTATTTTGATTTTTAAGCATATTGAACATTTCCAAATTTCTCTGATGCTTATATTTGAATGAATGGACAACAAACTTTGTACAACTGTTGACTGTACTAAAACATGTTGTAGAATTTATAAAACAGTATCAAGGCGAAACATGCTCAAGAACTAAGTAGTAAGTACAGAAATAATCAGACAATAGTTCAATGGATAAGTGAATGTAATAAACAAGCGCTGCATTCAGCTAGGTTGTTACAGAAGTGTTTAACTGCCATTTAACGTATCAATGACACGTGCTATGGCATGTATCATTAGACACTTGTAAGTGGGTATGCTGAAATTCTTGAGCTTTTCTAGTGGGTATACTCCGTATGCCCATGTAGGTTACACCACTGGATGCGCCGCATTTACGTCACATGAACAGAAACATTTTGAGCTCCCTAATGCAACAAAGTAACTCAAGATGTATTTAATGACTCTAACTCATTTTGTGAGGGACATCAATGACAATGATTGTTTGGGAAAAAAAGTGCATTTTGACCAAATAAGTGAGGCAACCTATTTTGCATTCCACCTATGGATTTCTTAACATTTCTATAATCTTCATCCCACTTTGTGACCAGGTGTCTGCATTGTGATGTGCTTCTTCACATGCTAAACAAATTGACATATTTAACATCACTCGCAGACCTGCACAATGGATTGTGGTTTGCATTTTTGCCTCACAGCAAGAAGGGTCTTGGGTCAATCCACGGTTTGACTATAGGGTCTTTCTGTGTGGAGTTTGCATGTTCTGCTCATGTTTGTGTGTTTCCTCTCACAGTCCAAAAACATGCATGTTAGGCTGCCTTCAGATCCAAGCCGCCCTTGTAAAAGAGATCTGTGATTTCAAGAGGATTTGCCTGGTTAAAACAAAGGAAATAAATAAAATAAAAATAAAAATAAACTACTTGTACCTTAGTTGGGTAATGAATGAGGAAAACTCTAGTCAATGAGTAATTCTGGGGGTTAAAAGGTGTATGTGTTGGGACCAAAGTACAGTAGTTGTTTCTAGCCAATCATAAGATTGAGTCAAAATATATATTTTAGTACATGCTTTACCTCCTGTTTTGGCCTGTATGCTAATGTCTACTACACTGTAAAAAACTAAGTTTAAAAAATACATCACCATTAGTTGTAATTTTACCATTAAAAAATACAATAAAATGTAAAAGTATAAGCTGTAAATCTGTTTTGTTAAATACACTTGAAAGAACAGAAATGCCAGAAATCTCATAACTGTTTTAAGTGAAAAAAATAATAATAATAAACAAATTTTTCTGCACCTGTGGTTGCCAGAATTTCAACATAAAAAAAGACAATTTATGAAACAAATAAGAAAATTTCAATTTACTATAAAACACTTGCTTTCAGACTTTCAGTGGCACTCTGAAAGGTGTCTATGACTTGGCAGGTCAAGGAAGGTTTACTCACATTTTTTTAAGGAACAGTGCAGATCGTTTAAAGTGTATTGGGGTTGTGGAGAGGTTATAGTCTTTTAAAATGATCTCAGTTTGCAAAACTAGAGTGCCATTCTGACCAGACTGACAAGCTCATTTGAGCAAGGCCAACATAGTGATCAATTTGATAGAAAAGAACATTTAAAAAAAAAAAAACATGTGCACAAAAGTAAAGACTTACAGAGATCCCGTGGAGTGTTGGAAAGCATGGAAATGTTTAGGATTTAATTTTTTTCTAAGTCTGGATTAGTATGAAGAAAACAGAGTATGGAAAACATTAATGTTTCAGACACTGTTGCCCTTTGCACTTTCTTAAAGCAAAAACAAAAATTCAAAGAAAACAAAAGTTTATTTCATGAGCAGCAAATTAAAGATGAAATTTGCTGAGCATTGTTACATTTAGATTGTACACCACTGTCAAATTTTACTACTGTATTTGAAATGTGGAATTAAAAAAATTATTTTTGTAAAAACAAACAAACAAAAAATTTTTTTTTTGCTACTGTGTGATCTCCTAAAATAAAATGCACTTTTAACCATTTAGAAAATAAACATACTTCTATAAGCTCAAGCCTTCAGACACATTTGTACAGCACATCCAGAAAGTATTCACAGCGCTTCACTTTCACCACATTGTGTTATGTTACAGTCTTTTTCTAAATTGTATTAAATGAGTGGGGGCCAAGATGGTGTAGAGGCAGGGCAGCCGGCTTGGGACCCTAAAGTCCCAGGTTTGATCCCCAGTCACTGCATACCTTGTGGTGTCTCTGGGCAGCACACCTCATCCCCAAATTGCCCCCTGGGCGCTCTCAATAGCTGCCCACTGCGCCACCTGGTGGTGGATGGGTTAAATGCAGAGACTAATTTCATCATTGTATGGAAATTTACAACTGATGACATTGTGTGAAATTATAATTATTAATAATCTCTTTCCTCAAAGATCTACACACAATACCCCATTGAGAATATGAAAAAAATTTTTTTGATATTTTTGCCAATTTAAATCTAAAAAAACTATATTGATGTAAGTATTCACAGCCTTTGCTCAAATACTTTGTTGATCCACCTCCGGCAGCATTTACAGCCTCAAGTCTTTATGAATATCATGCCACAAGCTGAGCTCACCTCTGTTTAGGCATCTCCTAAAGTTATGTGTGCCTAAAGGTGGCTCCTTGAACTTATGAAGTCTTTTGGATGAAAGACAACACATTTCAACAACAATAAAATGTCCAGAGGACCTGACTTAACTTTGTTAGGTTTTTCTACCTGGATTATTGAGCATGAATCAGGATACATAACTTTAGACAGTTTTGCTAATTTTTCTTTGCAGTTCTTCTCAAGTTCTGTTAGGTTGGAGGGGAGATGTCTGTGCAGCCATTTTCAGATAATTCCAGAGATGATCAATCATATTCAAGTTTGGACTCTGACTTGGCCCCTCCAGGATCTGCACAGAGTGATCCTGAAGCCACTCCGATGAGATTTTGGCCCCTCTAGAACATTCACAGAGCGGTCCTGAAGCCACTCCTTTGGGATCTTGGCCCCTCTAGAACATTCACAGAGCGGTCCTGAAGCCACTCCTTTGGGATCTTGGCCCCTCCAGAACATTCACAGAGCGGTCCTGAAGCAAATCCTTTGAGATCTTGGCCATGTGCTTTGGGTCGTTGTCCTGCTGAAAAATGAACCGTTGCCTCAGTCTGCGGTCCAGAATTCTCTGGAGCAGATTTTCATCCAAGATGTCTCTATATAGTGCCACATTAATCTGTTCCTCTATCCTGACTAGTGTGCCAGTTCCTACAGCTGAAAAAACATCCCCATAGCATGATGCTGCCACCACCATGCTTCACTGTGGAGATGGTATTGGCCTAGAGATGAACGATACCTGGTAAACTCCAGATGTGCTGCCGTGTGCCTTTTATGAAGGAGTGGCTTTCATCTGGCCTCTCTACCATACAGGTCTGATTGGTGGATTGCTGCTGGTTGTCCTTCTGGAAGGTTCTCCTCTCTCTACAGAGGAATGCTGGAGCTCTGACAGAGTGACCACTGGGTTCTTGGTCACCTCCCTGACTAAGACCCTTATCCCTCAATTGCTCAGTTTAGATGACGGCCAGCTCTTGGAAGAGTCCCGGTGGTTCCAAACTTCTTCCATTTACAAATTATTTATTAACCTTTATTTGCAGGCAAATCCCATTGAAAGTACAGATCTTTTTTTGCAAGGGATGCCTGGGCCTGAAGACAGCCTAACATGCATGTTTTTGATAGTTGGGAGGAAACCAGAGTACTTGGAGAAAGCCCACGCAATCACGAGAAGAACCTGCAAATGATGGATGGATGATGGAGACCATTGTGCTCATTGGGACCTTCAAAGAAGCAGAAAGTTTTCTGTATCCTTCCCAGATTTGTGCCTCAACACAATCCTGTCTCGGAGGCCTACAGACAATTTCTTTAACTTCTGTGCTCTGCTTGTGCTCTGACATGCACTGTCAACGGTGAAACCTTCTATAGACCAGTGTGTGTCTTTTCAAATAAAGTCCAATCAACTGAATTTACCTCAGGTGGACTCTAAGTTGTAGAAACATCTCAAGGACTATCAGTCGAAACAATATCTGAGCTCAGTTTTGAGCTTCATGGCTATGACTGTGAATATTTAAGTAAATGTGATTTCTTGGTTTTCTATTTTTGATAAACTTGCAAAAATCTCAAACCATATTTTTTGCATTGTCATAATGGGGTGTTGTGTGTATAATTCTGAGGAAAGATAAATTTAATACAATTTGGAATAAGGCTAGATAGATAGATAGATAGATAGATAGATAGATAGATAGATAGATAGATAGATAGATAGATAGATAGATAGATA
>JARVGS010000002.1:25747597-25759151 GCA_031762315.1 Hypsolebias antenori
GAGAGTGAATGGTTGTTTGTCTCGTTTGTCTCTATGTGTCCCTGTGATGGACTGGAGACCTGTCCAGGGTGTACCCCCTCTCGCACAGTGACTGATGGATATGGGCACCAGTGACCCTCATGACACCAAAAAGGAAAAAGCGATTAAATATAATGGATGGATGGAATTTACATATCTCCTAATATCCTAAAATATTTCTTCTTTTTTTTTTACTGATGATGACCAACTCCTGACGCCAACACAAATATGACATTAAAAAAAAGACAGTTAACGTTGTTTAAAATAAAACAAATACATAAAAAGAACAACAATCCATGCTTAAACATTGGTTGTTTGAAACATAGAGGAGACGGTGTTTTCCATCATTATTGCAGAGAAACTAACTAACTTCGGTAAATTCAGAATAAATAGTACTTTAAGATGTCTGAAGTTCAATAAAAATGCAGGAAGGTTGGGTTTAGAAATGACTGAAAATGTTGCAAATGCATTCTGCTTTTACAGATGACAGTCCTGCCGTGCTTCATAAAAAAATGATTGCTTTTTCACATGTGAAATAATCTGTCAGTTGGTAGAAAATTACAGAACATGAAGCACATTGGCGCTGCTTGATTATAAAATTGCACAAAATGACAAGAAGGCAGAAGAGGCCTGAGGCTAAAAAAGATTTCAGCCTCCTCCATCAACCTGCAGCTAAATGAGGACTACAGCTATAGGGATAAGCAGTGATAAGTGCTCACTCTTCCTTCCCCCCAGCCTTGTGGAAATCTCCATAATTCATTAAACTTAACGTCATGCTTTACAGCTGAGAAAGCACTAAAAAGATGGACAAGTTTGTTGCTTAACTTAAACACTTAGCTTAGGCTAGACTTTTCTTGTAATTGTAAATTGTGGTTTTGGGATGAAGACAAAATGGAAGGAAGATGACCTGAGCCAGGAGCATATCTGACCGTGGAGCCATTAGAGTTCAAGAAAATGATCAGGGTGTAATGGAAGAAAGTCTAGAGGGGAAATAAAAGGGGCACTTTGAGATCAGGTAGAAAAAAAAATATGTGGAAAAAGAACGGAGCAGAAAAATGCGCAGGTCTGCTTTGTCTCTTGAATTTGCATTCCACAGTCTTGGAGTCTTGATATCCAGGTTGATATTTTTATTTTATTTTTTTCCTTTGGCAGGCCTTCAAACCTGGAGGGACCCAGCTAAATGTGGAACACACATTAGCAATGTGCCTAGACAGTTGGATTGTGCTGCTCCTTCATTGGATGAAAAATATAATCAGGATGCCAGACAGTCGCAGCAGAGCGGGAGCGTTCTCTCCTTTCGCTCTCCGCTCCCCTCCTTCCACTTGGGTTTCGTCACCCGCCCGACTCTGCTGCAAACAGCACACCTGCTGGTTTCACAGTCCATCTGGCTCAGCACCATCACTTGCTCAGCTCTGAGCAGAAATGCAGGTCTACAACCTGGGCGCACAGTCACACAACCCTGCAGCTACCGCATCTATTTCACACTCATTCATTGGAGGATAAGATGGAACATCATAACCTGTTAATGGGAACAAATATCTCAGTGACAAGAATAATTTATGTTATTAATATGTCATTATTTAAGTCTTAAGATGTCCTTGACTGTATTCCCCAAGGATATCCTCTTTTTATAAAAATTTGAACTATTTTTTTTTCTTGTAACTGAAGTGACAGGCCCTCTCTCCTACTTTTAATCAAATCAAAGCTGAAGCTGCACAACTGTCAAAGCAAGGCTGTTGGGAATGAGACGAAGGAGTCAAGTGACGCATTTTAACACGAGCAGCCTTGGCTCGTTTTAAGTTTCAAAGCAACACACCTCAGCTGATAGTTGTTCCGTGTCACAAGAATTGCTTTTTTCTTTCTTGTTCGTTTAAAAGACAAAAGGGAAGCGATTGTGTATTTGCGTGCATCCGTGCATGTTCGATTTTATGTGTGTTGCCAAAATATTTCATGAACCATTGGATGAGTTTTATTAAAATTATATGGTGTACCTCTATAACCAATTACCTGACCCTAGAAATAGAAAATGGCTATAATTCTTACATATGTTGAGCTAAATACTGATGCTGAAAGGCATTCAGAACACAGCCTTTTCTAGAAATTAAACAGATTAGACATACAGTATTTGTTTGCAGCCTAGTTTGATGTGATTTTATAGCAATTTTACTTTATATTTACATCTAAATGTCTTCTAAAACATTCTACTCATATTTGTTTACTTAGACAACAGCTAGCCTAATGTAGGTCACCTGACTTAAACTTAAGCTCATACCAGATTCAGCTGATTGCTTTGTTTACATTCAATGCAGACCCACATTTCAGAATTGCTTATCGCTATACAGGTAAAACTACAAAAGTAAACTTGTTCTGATATAGATCACCTTATTAGGTTTAGTTTCACAGTTTGCAATGAGTAGCTTTAAGTCAAAGAGGCTTTTTTTTGTATTTTATCAACTAAATGCTTATTTTGTCCTCATGAGTTTTAACGATGTATAAAAGAATAATAGAAAAATAAATTTCCCTGACGCAGATTTGTACAAATTCTATTCACTACTCTGACCAGACATCCCAGCTGGTTTAGGCACAGATCCAGTGTTCAGGCGCAAACGCAACGCAGCGGTGCGTTCACTTGTCTGCGGTCCGACAGGTGACTCACCTGAATGGTGCACGTGTACTCCGTGTCGTCCAGCAGTCTGACCGTGCAGTTGTATTCCCGCTCAAGGTTCCTGACGCTGCTGCTCATGAATCGGCTCAGCATCTTTCTCTCGCGCGCTCGTCTACAGGACCAGAACAATACTCAACACCGGAGCGTGCAAGTGAACGTCACATTGACCGCATTCTCCGGTTCCCCCCGAACAACCAGCGGATTCAGCCGCCGAGGCGTCCACCCTCGTTGTCCCGAGAAGGTTCCGCTCGCTGTGGCTCCGTGTTGAGCGCAGGAGGACCCGAGGATGCCCGCATCCAGAGACCCGGAGGCAGGTCGGCGGCGCTGCGTTTGTGTCCGCGGTCGACGGAGGAGTTATCTCTTGTGATCTCTCACCATTCACCGCCGCCGCTTCAGCTCGGTGGGCGGGGCTTGGCGAAGACTGACGTCGTAATGAGCCAACGGGCGCGCGACGCGCCGTGTGTGTGTTTTTAAGGATTATTTCCAAACCGACGCAGTGGTTTCTAAATTTTACATCCACAGCTGTAAATTCTCCATGCTAAAATCTAGATTTACTTTTCTACTTATATATCTTCTTACTTATCTACTTTAAAGTATTGTACCAATGCAAAAGTCCTAAAAACTAAAACACTCTGTAACGAATGTCTGTTGTAAACTGCCCAAAACATACTTTCATGTGATTATTTGCCTTTTTTTTTTTTCTTTTTTGTTATGCCTGCCTTAAGTCTCGAGCCAGGTTTGTCATTGCAGGATTTTGTTGTACTTGTTTTGTATAAATAAAAATATATACTTTGTAAAATAAAATAAAACGCTGTGGTTTCTTCTCCTCACACATCCGATCAGATAGAGCTCAATACACGCAGGTCTTTAAAAGTTCAACTCGAAAAATGACATGCTCTGCGAAAATGCTGCATGACTGCTGAAGCTTTTAAAGAAACTAAAACAGTTGAAGCTAAAAGAAGCAGAACACATGTGCTAAAAGTTAAAAACGTTCAATACTAGATGACTGAAAAACACTAGCTAAAAGCTTCAAGTGGCAGAAGAAGCAAATCATTAGCTCAAAACAAAAAGTAACAAACCACTAGCTAAGTCAAGTCAAATGTATTTGCACATTTAAAACAGCCCCTGTATTCACTGGTTAAGTGGTCATCATTAACTTCACACAGACTCTCTCACTGGTACATTTTCATCTTTAGTTCACGTCTGTTGCCTACATACAGTACATCTCCTACATGTCACTGCATGAGTGCAGCTACAGTGTGCACTCAGGACATTATTACCTGCAGTGTTCCCTCAGTACAGACTGATAGGCAAAAGGGCCTCGGTTCCAGTTTCCTGGAACACCTTGCAAAAAGATCCAAAGCTCTCGACGTTGACCTCTCTAAGAGGCTTCAAATACCTTCATGGCAAAAACCAATGCAGACATGTTCCTGTTTTTATATTTTGTTTTCATTCAGCCTTTATTTATGCAGGTTAATCCCATCGAGCCTCGGGGACTCATTTACAAGAGAGACCTGAAAATTTTATTAAGATAAATTTATAAGATTTTATATCGCTTTATAATGTAGCTGTTTTTGTTTCCTTTTGTTTTTGAATGCCATTTTCTTTCATTTGTTCTTCTCAATTTATATGCTTTCTTTTATGATTACTGTTGTCTTTGTCGTTGTCATCACTCTTTGTTAAGAACAGGTCTCTCTTGTAAATGAGTTCCCGAGGCTCAGTGACATTAACCTGTATAAAGAAAGGTTGAATGAAAAAGGCAATAAATCAAAGAAAGAGAATAATAGCAAGATGTACATAAAAGCATCAAAATTAAAACATAATAGCACAAAAACAACGAGAATCAATAAAATATTAAATCCAATCATAGTGCTGCTCCCTCATTGGATAAAAAATATAATCAGGATGCCAGTACAGTCTGTCAGTGAATACAGGTGTGTTTTAGGATAGATTTAAAAGCAGGGACTGAAGTGGCCTGTCTAATGTTGAGGGGCAGATTGTTCCAGAGTTTAGGGTCCATGACTGAAAAAGCCCAATCTGCTCTGAGTTCAAGCCTTGTTTTTAGTACAGTACAACCAAAAGTAGCTGGTCAGATGATCTCAGCACCCAAGATGGAACATATGGTAGAAGTAGGTCAAAGAGGTATGAGGTTACAAGGCCATTTAAGCACTCGAATATCAACAGGAGAATTTTAAAATCAATTCTGACACACACAGGGAGCCAGTGAAGGGAGGACAAAACTGGTTAATTTTTGTTAATAGTTTCCATTCCTGTTAATAGCCGAGCAGCAGCATCTTAAATGAACTGGAGACTTGGAAGGGATGCCTGGCTGACCCCAACATAAAGTGCATTACAGTAGTCTAGCTGGGTTGTAACAAATGCATGGACTATTTTTTTCAAGGTCATATCTGGTCAACACAAACTTCAGCTTAGCTGTCTGCCTTAACTGGAAGAAGCTTTTGTAGAACAGAGTTAATCTGTTTACTAAACTTCAAGTCAGAGTCTAAAACCATCCCAAGATTTGTAACAGACTGCTTAAAATATGGCTCAGGGAGTCATGGATGACAGGAAGAGAGACAGCAGTAGAGCTGCTAAACACAATGACTTCAGTTTTCTGATCACTGAAACTTAAAACATTTGAAGCCATCCATGCCTTAATGTCATCAAGGCATTTTAACAGAGGGTGGATTGTGCATGAACTATTTGGTTTTAAGAGCAGATAAATCTGCAGTGAAACAAAATGTTTCCTCAGGATAGACCCCAAGGGGAGCAAATACAATTAAATCAGAAGGCGTCCAAGGATAGAGCCTTGCAGGACCCCTGCAGAAAAGAGGTACTGAAGCAGATAAACTATTACCAACATTAACAAAAACTCTTGTCGCTCAGATAAAAATGGAACTATTCTGCACCAGTAATCCCAGCCCAGTGTTCTAACTGTGATAATAGGTAGCAAAGTTTAACTAGGTCTCTCTTGTAAATGAGTCCTCGAGGCTCAATGGGATTAACCTGTCTAAATAAAGGTTGAATGAAAAAAGGATAGTTAAATGTAGCAAAAAGCTAACTAAATGATCAAAAACGTTAGCCCAGAGGGAAAAGTAACTAAATACTAGCTAAACATTGCAAAAAGGCTAGCTAAAAGCAGCAAATGCGTGTTTTAAGCAGACTAAGTGTAGCTAAAAGTAGCTAAAGTCACAGCCAGTCATGGATAAATCCTGACATTTCTACTCAGTTTATGATATAAAGAGTAATATCAAATTAAATAAATTCAAAACAAACAAGTGACTTTTGTAATAAACCCAAACCCTCTCCAGTTTGACCTAAAATAATGACTTCAGGTGCCTCTGTTAGCAGCACTTCAAGTTCTTGTTTCTGTCCCACAGTGAGGAAATTAAATGTGTTGTGCTGCCACCTGCAGGTCATGTGTCCAGATTACGTTTGACATCCACTAATTAATATCCTCATAAAACGGTCAGGGTTCATTGCTACTTATTACTTTATTTTGTATTATTTATTATGCAAATTATAGGTTGCTTGACTGTGCAAACGATGCATTATCTATTTAAATGCCAGCTTGCGTTAATAATTGTTTAATACACATTGTGTACTTAGGCTATTTTTTAACAATTTTTTCCACCAAAAGGCGTGTAACACTAGAAATGCCTAAACAGTTAAAATAGCATTTTCCCGTCGTGTTTGATAATCTGATTTTTGAAAATTACGTCAATCACAGTGAAAACGCATCTTGCTCGGCGAGACACTATTAAAAATTGTATTAACCTGGAGTAACAGTTCGGAAACACTTTTTAAAATCAATTTAAATTTCTGCAATAAAAAAGTAAGGTAAAAAAAGGATGACACCCTAGATTGTTCTGCCGTGACCCGGATTCGAACCGGGGTTGCTGCGGCCACAACGCAGAGTACTAACCACTATACGATCACGGCGAGCTACCAGAGGATGGTGCCCATCCCGTCAAAAAATTGTTTATCTAAAAATCAACCACGACGTGTATGTATGAATTTGTTTCATTTTAATGATCCAAAAATTGTTAAAAACTTAAAAGGATAAATTTGAAACGAAACATCTGACCTCGTGAAAAAATACTGAAAATGATCATTGGTAGTTCTCAATAGAAACAGGACTTTAATTGTCTCCACTTGTGTTAATTTATTTTACCTTTTTGCTGTAATTTAATAGTACATAATTTGTCTTGATTGGGGTTTTGCTAACCGTGAAACAGGACATTTGTAGCCCACTTTGTCACAGACACTTCATGTACGAACAAAGTGTTTTTGATTTAGGACAGTTCCCAAAGTTGAGGTCTAGGACCCCAAACTTAAACTACAAGTGTGAGGCCTCAATATAAAAACTATGGAAATCCAATAAACTTGAAAACTGTTAATATGTTTAGCCTTAATTGTTACAAAGAAATAACAAAAATACATATTAGTGGGAAAAAAAGACCAATGCTGGACAAGGCTTTTTTGGCCAATTGTTCATTGTAAACTTTAGCTGATTTGTTGAGTGACAAGCCTCTTCAGCTTCTATTTTGTGGGTGAACAGCTATAACTTTGTGAATAACTGCTGTACAAAATGATGCACTTATAAATACTAAATAAATGTACTATAAATTAACATATAAGTGAAAAAAAAAAAAACTGTTTTCAAAGACACATTTAAAATTTGATTACCGGTATTCAAAGGTCAGGTTTTGTGCTAAAATTTGGTGCTCATCTGTCGTTTCCATACACATACATACACACACACAAGCAACAAAGATAGAAAATGTTGCCTTTTTTGATACTTAAGGATAAGATGGATTATTGAATGAGATTTTCTTCCTGCTCAGCTGCAGCTGAACAACAGAAATTCAAATCAATTAAGGCGTTTTTTTGTCGATTGGAACCGGCTTTTAAATTTTGACTTTAAGCCCTTACCAGCAGTTTTTCTTTTAGCACAAAACTTAATTAACCTGTAGCTGCAGGAACCTGTGGCTGCAGGAAGAGGATCAATCCCTCCTTTACATGTACAGTATTTCATAAATCTAATCTTTTTTATATATATAAATAATTCATATTCCACAAAACTTCAAAAAATAAAATCCTCCGTTTACAAATGTATAACCGGTACTTCAAAAAAAAAAAAAAAAAAAAAACTGTTGCTGCTTGCCTTGACATCAACAGTAAGAAACTAAAGACAAAATATTTTATTAAGTTCCAAGCAATTATCAAAAAAGAATTTCAGCACCAGTGTGAACAAACAGTTGATTATGGTAAATAAAGAGTTTGCAAAAAAAAATATATATATACAAAATTGGTCTTAGGTTTAAACAATGCAGTATTTTCTAAAACTTTCTAATGAACTGCTATACGAAATACTCCTTATCAAATAAATTATTGATAGTAATACCCTCTATAGGCCAGCCAGCTTGCCTTTGAAGTTAAAAAAGTGTCAAAGTAATTTTTCTAAAGTAATATGCTCTTTCAAATAAGCCCACCGCAGTGTATTTTAGTTTGTAGCTGGGAAGGAAAGAGTGGTGTGAACACTAGACACTTTACACTTAATCGTTATCATCATCAATATTGTTGTCAATTACAGACAAGGTTCATGATCAAATACTGTAAAAATATCACATTTGTTTAAGGTAAAAATACATAATTTTTCACAGTTCGTTCTCATCATTCTCTTCAGGTTCGTTGCTTCGTACAGTTGCAGTTTTCACATCATAAACTGCCTTTCTAGTGTGACATGGACGAGCTGGAGTCTGGTGCCGCTGTGACGCGCTGCTGGAAATGTTGCCCATACTTTGAGCTGAAGTACTGTCTTGTCTCTTGTTAGTTTGAGTTCCCTTGTACAGTTTACATGATGCCACCAGGGGTTTTCCTATATCCACGTGCTGACTTTCAGTGTGGCGCAGGTTACTGTCTCTGTGAGTATAATGTAGATCCAGCTTCAGGACCATTGACTCCTAACAAAAGCAAATGGCAAAGAAAATACAATTATTGTGAAGAACTAAAGAACTCAGTTGCAGATACGAGTCATAAATTAAAAGCACACCTTGAGTTTCTGAAGAGAACAAAGTCTCAGCGTACAGTCTGGATTCTCTGAGGCATTAAGCAGCAGAGAGTCCATCTCTTCTGATCCGCCAGGTCTAGAAAATATGTCTTCCATTGGCTAAGGAGTCAAAGAAAAAGATTGGCATAATTCATCAAAATAAATTACTTATTTTATGTACAATGCTGAGTTTTATATTCACAATCATAAATCAACCACAGGGTGTCAGTAGGACTCCTGTATCGCCCAAGAGAAGCACAATTTCACTTGTATTTCCTGCTTTGTCACTGGGTGAAATCTGCAGGAAGTCCATATATGGAGTGAACTTCCTTAGACATGTTAAGCGGGGTGTGGTGGTCAATGCTGCCACTGGCTAATGGAAACATTGCATTTCAACTTGAGCAGAGTGGAATTTATGAGGTAGATAGTATACAACTATCAGGTTTTCCACCTAATAAGTTAAGGAAGTATTTACAAGAAAAGAAAAAAAACTTCAGTTTTGTAGAAGGAAGTTAAGTGCAAGCTAAAAGGTGGCATTTCTGCACAACTTTTTTCTGCTTTTTATTCCCTTTTAAAAACTTATTTTGTTGTTGATGGCATTTGCGTCTATGTGCTGCCCATTTAGATCATGCATCATGACAGAATGTATTTTAGTTTAAGGAAAGCTAAATACTTACAGGTGTGCTACTTAGAGTGACGGTGCAGTCCTGGGTATGGTCGCCCACTGTCTTTAAAGTAGCAAAAGCTACCAAGACGTTAGAGAATAAAGCTGAAAAGCTAACTTCCACTTCCACGCCGCAAAGGAACCTCAGCAGCTTTTTACGTGGCAACTCTGAAAAACAAACAAAAAAATATATATTTTTAAAAGTACGGTAAAGAGTCTCATTATGATTTTTTTCCCCTCATTTACATATTTATAGAGAACAACCTGTTCATTTTACAGTCACTTAATAACCTCAGAAAAATTCCAGCAATTCATTGTACTTAAAACTACAAGATTTTTTTTTTTGTAACCTAACATGAGAAAATTAACTCATCAGTCCACAACATCAAGATTAAATTTGAGAATGGCTAATAAAGTTGATTTGAGGAAGTTTAATCTGGTAAAAATAGTTTCTTTTCAAACAGGAAAAAGCACTTTGCACAACGAGCTTCAGTTCCCCATTTTGATTTATTAAAAAACAATGACGCAAAGGGTTTTGAATGATACTGAAACATCCCCTCAAACCAGTGTCTATAAATTATTTGTACAAGTTATGCTGTAAGAGACTTGAAGATCACTGAACTGAACAGAATTCCCTTTTTCAGCTCAGGGGGGCTGTAAATAAACGAGCCTTAATTGTGTTTGATGGAAATTTACATGTATTTGGTGTATATCTATTATCTACACATCACATCAGCAGTTTTTGTTTCCCACCACAGGAACATAAAGCAGGAAAAAGATGCATTGTAGACTGTGGGAAATTCTGCCTACCGGTACTCACCATTTGCTTGTCTCCAGCAGATATCGCGTAGGTGCAGTTCCTTTGTGTGGCCAGAAGTCCGAACCGCATCAGTGAGGGATCGAGGTTCTTTCATGGTGTGTTTAATTTCCACTGCCTGCTTGCCTTTAACGAGGGGATCTTTGCCAAGTTCTAGTGTCAACAAAAGGAAGAAAGTGCAAACAAACATTTAAAACTACAACTCCTCGTACAAACTCTTAGGTCTGCTCTGAACGGTTTGGAGAATTTGAAGTGAGCCTCTCCATCACAGATATTTACACCTCCAGATGCAGGAGGAGGGCCACCTGCATCATGAAGGACCCCACTCACCCAGCACCGGTGGTGGACAATAACAAAGTACATTTACTTGAGTACTGTACTTAAGTACATTTTCTGAGTATATTTACTTTACTTGAGTATTTGTGTTTTTGGGAACGTATGACTTTCACTCCACTTCATTTCAAAGACAAATATTGTACTTTCGACTCCACTACATTTCTAGGAAGCTTCTCGTTACTTGTTCCTTTTGGCTCAGCTTTGTAATCCGCGTTGCCGTTTTTCTTTCCTTAAATGCATTTGGCCAGTTGTTGATTCAGGTTTTATGCTAGATTCATCTGTGCAGAACGTTCTTGTTTTGTAAGCTTCTATGTTGAGTATGACAGTAGTTGCAATTATCAGCATTAAGGTTTCCTCTCCTGTGTTTTGTTGCTGTCAATATATGAACTTTTACAAACAAACAATGCGGTGTATGAATACTGAAGCTGAGGAAAACACTAAATGTGCATCATCTGTTAGGATTTCCAGGATTTCCATGATGTTCCACAAACATACAGGGAATATATTATTTGTAGTTTACAAGCTTTTTTTTTTTAAGGCATGCGGTGTTAGAGTGGTTCTATGTCATCAGGTGGTTTTGGAGAATTACAAGGTTCTGTAAAAATCAGGAACTCAAGAAACCAGGTCTTTCTTGTAAATGAGTCCCAGAGGCTCAATAGGATTAACCTGTCTAAATAAAGGTTGAATGAATGAGTAAAATCACTCAAAACAATACAGCAATGTACTGATATTAGAAAATATAATTTGTACTTTTAAATACTTGAGTGTTTTTTAATGCATGTACTTTTGAATACTTTTCAAGAGTAAGTACTTCAGTACTTTAACTTGAGTAAACGACCATGAGTATCAATACTTTTACTTAAGTACTAGAATTGAGTACAAAGTACTTTGTCCACCATTCACCCAGAACACACTTTTTGCCCTGCTCCCCTCAGGCAGAAGGTTGAGGAGCATTAAGTGTAGAACCACTAGACTGAGGAACAGCTTCTACCCTGAGGCTGT
>JARVGS010000002.1:25771279-25782185 GCA_031762315.1 Hypsolebias antenori
ACTTTATCGTTAAAATCAGCCAATACTGATACCATGCCGATAATATTGTTAATCAATTTTTTTAATGTTTGCATTGCTGTCCATTTTATATTATATTATACTGTATATTAAATGGGTATTTACTTCTTATATTTCTATATTATCTTATGGTTATGTAATAGAACCAATTTCTAAGTTTTTTTATGAACTACTAATTAATTTTTTTTTTTTGATTCTGTTAGAACAAACTGTTAGCTCCTCAATGTGGTTACTATTTTTTTTTCTCCAATTTAATGAGCTACAACATAAAAGTCATCATTATTAATTGATACCAATCTTTTAAGAAGCTTACACAGAAACCAAAAATGTCTGTAAAGTTTATAAAAACAAATCTAAAGAGACAGCTACAGTGTAGGAAGGTGTTTGTGCAACACGCCTGCATCTTCGTTGAAGCTGCCAGTTTGTCTCCAGACATTCTGTCGATGAACGAGCCTCTTTTCAAAGCCACTTTATTTCGTATCATACTGCTTGCGTCCCGTCTGCTCCTCGATCATGCTGCAAACAGAAGCTCAAAGCGGTGCATACATTCATGCTGCAGATACAGTATTCATGTGCTCCCAAGAGCTTTGAGGAAGAACAAGTTGAGGAACATTGACGTGTGGAGGAGATGATCCACTTCCAACTACAGCCGACTATTATGGACGTTTATTTAAGGCAAACTACATTTGGTAGTTGTGTCTTTCATCTTTTTTTTTTATTTATTTATTTTTTTTTATGGATTTGTGGAAAAACGTGGATAAAGTGAAATGAACGGACAGTAAAATTAATGGAAACGTGGATTTGATGGAGCGACCACCACGTTGAGAGGCAACAGCTCTACCACCTACACTTATAACCTTTGTACAGAATTACACTTTAAAATAATTACAATATAAAAGTTGTCCACACTAAAAACTGCAGTCAACTGGAGTTAGTGGGAAAGATCATATATATCCAGTTTTAGTTTCTCTCCATTGGCTCTCTGTCAAATCCAGAATATAATTCAAAATCATAATTCTAACCTACAAAGCCCTCAACCGCCTAGCTGCATCTTATATTCAAGATCTTATTGTTCCATGTTTTCCTAACAGAGCACTTTGCGCTCAGGCTGCAGGTTTACTTGTGGTTCCTGAGTTTCCAAAAGCAGAATGGGAGGAAGATCTTTCAGTTATCAGGCTGCTCTCTTGTGGAACCAACTTCCAGTTTCTGTCTGTGACGCTCCTTTTTGATAAATCCTATAGTTAGGGTTACAAGGCTTAGACTACTAGAGAACAAATTGACCTTGTTTCCTTAAATTAATTGTTAAAATTGAATAGTTTTAATTTGATACTATTTCTATCCTAACGTGATTCTTGACCTGCCATTGTGTATCTGTTCCTACCAAACCCAGCCAGTCAAGCAGATGGCTGCTTGTCCTGAGCCTGGTTCTGCTAAAGGTTTCTTCCTCATGAGGGAGTTTTTCCTTCCCACTGTCACCTTAATGCTTGTTCAAGATGAGAGTTCTGTGATGGAGTTAAATTCAAAGCAGTCTGCTCCTCAGTTAAATAATGTTAAATTATTATTTTTAAATATGAATGTTTCTGTTCCATCAGATTGCTTCTGTTGTGACTTGGTGCTATATAAATAAACTGAATTGTTTTGATAATTGAAAGCTCTGCCTCCCACTCTGCTTTTGGAAACTCTAAGAACCAAAAATAAGCCTGCAGTATGACAGCAAAGTGCTCTGTTAGGAAAATATGGAATGATAAGATCTGTAATGTAAGATGAAGCTGGGGTGTTGAGAGCTTTGTAGGTTAAAAGTAGGATTTTGAATTATATTCTGGATTTGACAGGGAGCCAATGGAGAGAAGCTAAAACTGGAGAGATATGATCTCTCATTAAAACTCTGGCAGCAGCAGTTTTGGATCAGCTGAAGACTTATTCAAAAGTTTGTGGACACCCAAATAATGAACAATTAAATAGTCCAATCTAGACGTAACAAATGCATGAACCAGTTTTTCTGCATCATTTTTGGACAAGATGTTCCTAATCTTAATATTACGCAGGTGGAAGAAAGCAGTTTTGGTAACATTTTTAATATGAGGGTTAAAAGACACATCCTGATAAAAAAATAAGACCAAGATTTACTTTAGAACTGGAGGCCAAATTAATGCCATTCAGAGAAAGTGAAAGACTGACAAAATTTATTCCTAGATGCTCAGATCCAAAAACCACAACCTCTGTCTTGTCTTAAAAGCCGAAAATTAAGGGTCATCCAAGTTTTTATGTCTTTAAGACGACTGTACCCAGATAGCAAATGGACTCCTGACCAGATCCGTTCCAGATCTAGCTTTGGCTCCGGAACGGATCCTCAAAACGGACCCGGATCGGAGTCAACTTGCATTGAACACCGGAACGGATCCGGATCACGGATCCAGATCAGATCTGCCCTGGACCCTATCCGGATCCACTCTTCAAGTGCAACATCTGGCCCAGATCCATTTTGGATCCGTTCATAAACATAATCCGGCCCAAATCCGTTTTGGATCAGTTCATAGAACATATCAACCGCCCCGGATCCAGTTTTGAGCCGTTTATAATACTCATACCGGAGGTGGCCTCATTTGGTTCAGAACCTTTATTTACAATGATTTAATTAACAAAAGTAGATACAGAAAAAAACTTGGCTTACCAGCTACACAAGACTCCATAAAAATCCACCAGTTTAACCATAAACACATGAAAATGATTTGTGAAGCTGCAAAAGACTAAACTTGGGTTATTCTGAGTAAATTTACAGTTTGGAGGCTGCACAGTGGTGCAGGGGGTTGCACTGTTGCAGGTGTTAGAATCCCAGCCAGGGGTCTTTCTGCATGTGGTTTGCATGTTGAATGAATGTTCTCCCTGTACACTGTAAACACAAATGTTTCCACAACTCAAACATTTTGAGGCAATCAATTGCCACAAAATATTTGAGTTGAGTTTTTTTTTTTCAAAACCTAAATTTCGTTTAGTGCTACTTCTACAGTTTGATTCCGGTTTCATTAAAATTGTTCATCAACTCAGTATATTTTACTCATCATCATTTAAAGTTTTTAGTTATAGTATATAAACTCAATTGTTTTCATTTATCAAGAATTTAAAGTTTTCACTTTTTTAACCCAGGAAAGTTAGTTACCAGAATTCAAAAATGTAAGTACAAGACGAGACATTTTAAGTAAACAAAATAGTTTGTTTGTTTTTACAAGCAAAACTTATAAAAAAAAATGTAAGGCAGTTGATCGCCTTAAATACATCAAGTAGAACAAACTTGAAATGATCAAGTTACAAACATGTTCTACATAACAGCTTTTTCTTGGCCTATTTAAAATAATAATAATAATAATAATAATAATAAAACGCAATAAATATTGGAAAGGAGAAAAAACACGCTAAAACATTTAGAGAGAGCAGTATAAAAATAACTTTATATTTACATCAAATGTACAGCTGCAACAATTTAGTGACTTATCAGTTGACAATTGTTAAGCACCTATGTTAATTGTTTTGAGACATTATTTCAGATGAAAGCATATTGTATGTTCAGATATAGTGTCGCCACCAGTTTCTGGTTTTATTTGTGAAAAGATAAATACTGAGCAACTAATCAATTAATGTAGAAAAACGTACAATGATATCAAATGAAAAATAGTGCTGCACTAATCAAATGCCAAATCAATGAGTACTTTCTGCTTTTTGACTAATACCAGAGTACAGCAAGAGATCAGCCACTTAAATCAAATGACGTTTTAACTGTTTAGCATTT
Source organism: Hypsolebias antenori (assembly GCA_031762315.1). Lineage (NCBI taxonomy): Eukaryota > Metazoa > Chordata > Actinopteri > Cyprinodontiformes > Rivulidae > Hypsolebias > Hypsolebias antenori. The sequence goes on from JARVGS010000002.1 coordinate 25,775,082, forward strand.
GACACTAAAAACTAAAACATGTTACATTAACCATAAAACCAGTTCTAAATGGGCACAACTTACAACAGTTTCTCTTTAACATTAAACAATAACACTGGTCCATTTGTGTACAGGTAGTCCTCGGGTTACGACGGTCTCGAGTTACGACGTCTCGCACTTACGTCACAATTCCCATTAAAAAATAAAAATAAATAAAAAATATATTTTGAAATTTTATTTTGAAAAGCCGAGTTATGCCATTTCCGGTTTTACGTTGTAAACAATAGCGGCGGAGAAATACTGCACTGTACTCTCTAAAAAAGCTAAGTCTGGTCCTCTGGACATTCAAAAAACAAAACTAAACTTGTTGGACCAAGCTGGACCAGCAGAAACAGGCAGCAGCTGTGGAAAAGTAGCTGTTTTATGGACGGTGGTTTTACACGTAAATGCAGTGCTGAATACAGAGGAGGGACGGAGGAAAACTGCTTCACCAGCATCCCATTAGGAAATTAACTCTTTTTTCCCTTCATTATGGCTCCCAAATATATGTGTTTTTTGATAAGTATGTAGGATATTGTGTTAGGATAGGCTAAATACTTGGTAATATAGTACTGTACATTTATATAGTGCAGTATGTACGTATGTTCCGACTTACGTCAAATTCGGTTCACGCCGCCGCCGTGAGAACGGAACTGCATCAGAAGTCGAGGACTACCTGTAGTTGAAATTTACAGGGTGGCTGGGCTCAGTCTTGGTGATAAGGTCAGAAGCTCCTTCGTCCAAGGGGAGCTTGGAATAGAGTTGCTACTCCTCCTCATTGAAGAAAGCCAGCTGAGGTGGGAGTTGACAGCAGGGCAGATACAAAACTTGCTGGATCAATCTTATAGCCTCTCTGGCCTGGGAACATTGTGATTTGCCAAGAGAAGCTAGAGAGTGTTGCTGGAAAGAGGAATTTATGGATTTCTGCACCAGATCTCTTACTTGCACAACCCTACCTCTGATACTCAGTTTATGATGGATTAATGGATGAGAAATAGCACTTTTGTGGTGTTAAGAATTTAAAATCCATCCATTAACTTTACCCGCTTCTTCCGTTTCGGGTTGCGGGGGTCACTGGCAGTGGTGCAATATATCTGATACACGGGCATACGGAGTATACCCACTAGAAGAGCTTGGGAAATTTAAATATACTGTACCCACTTAAAAGTGCCCAGTGATATGAGTCCATGTCATGTATCACTGTCAACACATTTGGAACATTTTATAGACACACTGAGTTGGATCAATCTGTTTTTTGTATAATTAATACTTACTACTTAATACTTGAACATGTTTTGCTTTGATACTGTTTTATAACATTTTTAATACAAAGCCAACTATTGTATAAAGTTTGTTGTACATTTATTCAAATAAAAGCATCAGATAAATTTTGAAATGTTCAGTATGCTTGAAAATCAAAATAAATTGGCTATTACATTGTACTAACCTACAAAAATGTAGAATACGCCACTGGTCACTGGTGCTGTGTCCAGCAGTTACTGTGTGAGAGGCAGAGTACAGCCTGGACAGGTCTCAAGTCCATCACAGGGACACATAGAGACAAACAACCATTCACTCCCTCACTCACACCTAGGGACTATTTAAAGTTACCAATTAGATTAACATGCATTGGTCTGTGGGAGAAAACTGGAGTACCCAGAGAAAACCCATGCATGGACAGAACATGCAAACTCCACACAGAAAGTTCCCCGGCCAGGATTTGATCCAGTAACCGTCTCATTGTGAGGCAACAGCTCTGTCAACTGTGCCACTGTGCTGCCCAGAGTTTAAAATGTATTTACAAAATGAAATGAAGTAATTGTTGTGCACCTACGTCTGTAGGTTATCCTGTTCCAGAACTGAAATGGTATAAAGATGATATGGAAATGGATCGCTACTGTGGACTTCCTAAATATGAAATTCATCGCAATGGAAAAACGCATACTCTCCATATTTATAAGTATGTATAGAAACTTGCAATAATCATGTATTACATCTATTAAAAGAAATATAAATGTAGCTTTGTGTGTTTGTTTTATAACTATGTCAGATTATCTTTAAAACGAGATGATTCGTTCCCCCTTATTTTCAGCTGCACTTTGGACGATGCAGCTATCTATCAGGTCTCAGCCACCAACTGCAAAGGTATCGTCTCCTGCTCTGGAGTTTTGGAGGTTGGTACCATGAACGAGTACAAGATCCATCAGCGGTTCTTTGAAAAGCTGAAGCAGAAGGGCGAGAAGAAGAAAAGAGACATGGAGGAGAAGAAAGAAGGTAAAGAAAATATAAAAACAGGAGAACGGAGGAGTAGCCCAGAACCACCTCAGCGAAAACGCTCCATCCCACCAACGGAGAAGGAGGCACAGGTCAACAACTCTGTGGCTGTAGAGCAGCCAAAAGGTGCTCTGGCTGCTAATGCAGTTAACTCAGGAGTGAAAGATAAAAGGGATTTGACATCTATGAACAGTCCTTTGGAGAATGAAGCTGCGTCAGAGGAAATGTTGGCCAAAAAGAGGATTAAGATGTCAAATGGTTTAGATGCTAATAACAGCAGCAGTAGCAGAAGCCATATCACAGGGAACGGAGGTGAAAACTGTTACGATGGAGGAATCAGCTTAGCACAGTTTTTGGCAGAGACTCTCCAGTCTCAAGCTGCTGAGGAGACTCAGATCTCACCTCAAGAAGAAAAACCTCAAGAGATGGAAACGGCTACGGTAGGCGATGATAAAGAAAAAGACACAGAGGAGATACAAGACAAGCTGAAAGAGCATGAAAAAGAGAAGAAACGAGAAGAGGAATTAGCTGTAGAAAGAGACAGGGCTAGAGAAAGGCAAGTGGAAGTGAAGCCCCCAGCAGCTCATGGTAAACAGAGTTCAGAAGTCAAACATCCCGACAAAGCTCATAAGAAGGAGCACAAGGACCACATTCAAACTTCCATCTCCTCTATGCTGCACACAGTTAAAGACTTCTTCTTTGGGAAGAGTAAGAAAGACTCTCACGGTCACATCGACAGTGAAGACAGAGATTTTGGTCACTCAGACTCAACAGCGCAGTCACCCAAGTCAGACATGCCACCATCATTTCAGCTGCAAGTGAAAAGTAATAATCCAGATGTGTGCAAACTCCTCACAGAGGAAACTCACCCTGCAGATCAAACTCTGGAGCACATAGAAACTATGGACATGGAGCAACAGTCAGCATCACTGGAGCCACTTAAACATAACAGTGAAAACAGGGCTGTGCACACAGATCTCCAACCAGAGTGTGCACCGTTTCCCAGAACCGAAGAGGAATCTGCAGCAAAAAGTAAAGTGGAGAGGGGTGAGGCTGTGGAGGCCATGGAGGTCTCTGTAGAGCCAGAGAGCAGCAGCGCAGAGGCAGTGGCATCATCTGAGCTTCAAGTTCGCTCTGAGGTAAGTAGAAAGGCCTCCCAAGGCTGTTAGCTGCTGTTTCACTGTGATAGTTTTGTTTGCTGCATGCCTGATGTCTGAACCACGACAATCATGATGCACGGCTCTGAGATTTTGCTGCAGACAAAGATTGCGCATGATGATTGTTGTTTTTACTGAACGGCGTGGAAGAGCGGAACGATACTTCAAAACATTCGGTGTAATATCAGTGATCTGAAACTGCTGAAGTGAGTCAGCCTAGAGCCAGTGACAGTCAGAAGAAAAAGTCAGCGCAGGGGAAATAGGGAACTTAAAATGTAGATGAATGTGGGGGTGGGGGATACTGTGACTCTAAAATGCCCACTGTGAGATTGGACACGAAATAATTTAGATGGTGGCTGTCACGAGAGGAACACTGGTGCGTCAGAGATTATGATGAAACTCAAATGTCACAAATGGCTCTCTCGCATTACAAACAGGCTGACAGACGGCCGGACAGGTTGGATAAGCTGTAATAGAGAATCCTGATGCAGGTTCCAGCATGAAAGGAGGGCCTTGTCGCACTGGACAGATTCCTCACTGCCCCCCCATTCAGTGTCTTAAAATAAACCTTCTCCTCATCGACAGAAGAAGCTGGGCAGCGGTACTTTGGTCGTCTTACTTTACACCTCAGAGAATTGTTTCATGTCTGTCAAAACATTGCCATGCTCAGTGCATGCAGATTTTAATTTTCTCCAGAATGTTCATCAATTTAAGATTAGGATTTTTTTTTAATGATTCATTCTCCTACCACCACCCACAATGGTGCAGTTTAAGTTTAAGATGGACATTTTTTTTTTTGTTAAATAAAGTTATATTCACCTAAATAATAATGAGATTTGGTAGACATGTGCTTATTATTTAATCATTCTAAATGTTGAATTAAGGTAAATATGTCAAAAATTACAATTTATATGCTTTTTTCCACTTTGTTTGAATAAGGTAACAGTTTTTTTTTTTTTTTTTTTGAAGCAGGGTTTTGTGGAAAGGTGATAATCAGTTAATATCTCACCTGGTGTAGATAGCTTTAAGAACATTTTCAGTTTGGTGAAACTGAGTTTATTTCTGTCTGGATTGATGAGCCAATATTTGGGCCAAGTAGTATCATTTTAATGTGTAATAGCTTTTAATGGAAAAACTATCTTGTAATTTTTACACTGCCATCCATTCCTCATGACACGATATATAACAGGATTCTATGGTTATTTGCAAGTAGTTGCAGCTAGCTGTAGCACTTTTGGTGTAGCCCAGCCCAGCAGAAAGTTCATATTTGTTATAATAACAATGTAATGCAAAACTGACAACTCTTCAATCCAGTCAGAATTAACCTATTTCTTGTTCAAAGAGTTATCTACAGCAGGTAAGATGGTGACTATTCATAGCCTTTCCACGGAATCCAGCTTCATGAGATCTGATCAAAGTTTTGAAAGTTGCAAAATAGTAGCAATAATGTGTGCTGATTTACATAAGATATTTTAAGCTAGAGGAACATGCTAATAAAAGTGATGCATCAAATGAGAGTTTATGAAGTGCTGTGTTTGCCAAACAACGCGTGAATTATTGTGTCAGCTCTTGTGGAGCAGGGAACTGTTTATTGAGCCACTTGCCGAGTGATTTAACATTCAAAACCTGGAACTACAACAGATGAGTAACTGGAGGAAGTTGAAACGTTTAAATGAACAATGTCGTCTCACCCTCTTTATACACAGGGTGGGAGTCAAACCAGGGCTTCAATTTTAGACTGAATTCCTTCCAGTGAAAGAAACAACTTCTTGTTTTCGTAATACGCAAACATGAACACTGGCCAAATGTTGTCAAGAGAAGGTGTGTGCCTGAACAACCCCTCAGTTTAAAACCGAAAGACACGAAAACCAAACACAAGAACCACAAGAACAGAAAAACCAACACATTTACATTAAGCAGTTTGACCTAGGAGCAAAAACTGGAACTGTTCGCCTAGAAAACACATTTTTAAAGTCAAATTATATTGTGAAGTTACAGGTTATGTTTCCCAACACTTTGAGAGAAAATAGAGCAGAAAATATTTTTGTTTTTCATGAATCAATGTCAATCATTCACTACTCAGCAAATGCTTTGTGGAAACAACACACCTTTCTCAATCACGAGGGGAATTCCCTGGTTTGTCTCCAAAGCTGGTGACCACATAACACCTTTGGGCTCTGCGACTGTCACATTTTGCATTCAGCTGTAGAAATTAGAGGTAACACGTCTGTATATGTAGACGAAATACACCGGAAAGAAAATGACTTGTTTGTTCAAACTTCTAAGCAGTTCATTGGATCCTTCCGTGTGTATGAACACGCAGTTTCAGCCATCACGCATGTTGGCAGGAAGTCAACAAGCTTCTTGGAATAAACTGACGGGTAATAAACCAGAGGAGTTTATTGACCGACTGAAGTCATCACGCATATTTAAGGACTGTTTACTATTTAATTACCTAATGATTAAATAGTTTTTTTTAAACTCTCCCTACCACAATATCCTCCTATCTGTTGGGAATATAAAACTACTGAAACGTGACAGGATTTGTTGGTGTCTGTGTGCTTCTGTCGAAATACTTGGATGAATGTGTCACACTATGAATGTTTAATGTACAATTTAATATACAGTATATTAATAAACATTTTGTTAATGAGCTCCTTAAAATTACTATCAAATCTTAAAATGGGACTAAAATACTGTGTTTTGCTTGTTTTTTGAGGTGTGTTGAATTTTTTTAACCTTAATTATTAAAGTGGATAAATGTTTTGCGTTCCTAATGATTCCAATCAGCTGCAATAAATGGAATGGTAAATGGACTGTATTTATGTAGCACCTTTCTATCTTATCGAGATACTCAAGGAGCTTTACACTACAATGTGTGCCTCAATTACCCATTCATACAGCACTCTACTAGATCTATACAAAGATAAATCAGTGCTTTATCACATTCAGACACTGAAGGGACACACATCAGAGGCAATGAGGGTTCAGTGTCTTGCCCAGGGACACATCAGCATGTGACTGTTGGTGGAATCGAACCCCAACTCTTGCATTGGAGGATGACTGCTCTAACCACTCAACCACAGCTGCCCATGAAACTAGAATAATTATGAATTATGAATAATTGTGAAACTAGTATAATGCATATTGAATCACAAGGAATGCATATCACCCGCCTTTAGATCATTTTCTTTGAAACTGTCAAAGTTGTATTCATTTTTGTGTTTGCTAAGGTTGATTAAATGTGGTCAATATTGTTGATCAAGTCAATCATTTGTAGATGTACAGCCAATTATTATTTTCCGAGGGTTTCATTCAAATTTATATTTTGCACATAAACAGACAAAACAATCACACACACTTCAGCAATTACATGAACTCATGGAGGTAAAAATAAATAATCAAGTTCAAGTTTATTGTCATTCGCATCACATGTGGTACATGAGGTGGAACGAAATTATGTGCTCTGGGTCCCAGTTACATCCAAAAATAGCAAAAATATAAATTTATAAAAAGAAAAAGTATAAAAGGATCTAAGATATGTTCAGAGAGTCAGAGTCAGAGCCAGAGAGTCTTTGTTGTCATTTGCACCACATGTGGTACATGTGATGAAACGAAATTATGTACACAGGGTCCCAGTTACATCCAACAATAA
>JARVGS010000002.1:25782285-25793002 GCA_031762315.1 Hypsolebias antenori
CGCTCCTGCTTCCTGGAATATCTTACAAAAAGATCTGAAGCTCTCAACCTTGACTTCTCTAAATGGCTTTAAGAATCCGTTGAACTCCTGGCAAGAACCAATGCTGGCATGTTCCTGTTTTTAGTTTTCTACATTTGCCTTATAATCTGTTTTGCTACTTGGACATCTTTTTTTAACTTGTTAAAAAAATATGTATGCCTCTCCTATGATTGTCTATTGTTGTCGCTGTTGTCATCATTCTTTGTTGAAACCAGGTCGATCTTGTAAACGAGTCCTCGAGGCTCAATGGGATTAACCTGCCTAAATAAAGGTTGAATGAAAAGATATACGTTAAACAAATGCCAAACGGTATGCTAAACAATCTAAGATATACGCAGAACTCTAATATTAATGTAAAACAATACGGCGTAACAACAGCAGTCCGAACATGAGTCTGTGGTGAGCAGATGTGTATGAATGAATACTTTATAATAATTAATGTGTTTAGAATTTTTCTCATGTATGCTGAGATGGTGAACTGAGTAATGTACTAAACATTATATTTTGTTTTGTTGCTTTTTATCAGGTAAACTCAGAAGTAGTTCCTGTCCTCCAAGAGGGTGTGATACAACATCTGGAGTCAGATCACCTGCTAGTTTTACAACAGGCTAACAGAGAGGAAGCCAAATCAGATATACCACATAGCCAGGCCCCTGCTAATGTAGAATGCTCCCTCCCACCCAACTTTACAAAGTTAAACGATAGCTGGACACCTCATGGCGTGATCTCTGCAACAGTTAGTCATATTGGAATAGAGCTCAATGAAACTTTGCAAAAGAAGGAGCCACGGGTTACAACGAGCAAAAAAGGGGAACCTGGCAGAGAAGTTGGTCACTCTGCCTGTAGGTTATCTGAGGAAGAGAAAGCTGAAGTGAGAGTAAACCAAGAGCCACTTTCAGATACAAACAGATCTGAGATTACTAAAATATCAGTGTGTTCACTAGAAGACAGATTTGACCCGTGTGATTCTAAAACACCGGATCAGGTGCTTTCACCTCCTGCTGCGGTGGAAGCATGTGGTGCTGAGAAAGCTCGAGTAAAGGAGGAGATCAAATGCACCTCACTGATTCAGGAAACGAATGCAGGATTTCCTCCCACTGAAGTCTCAGGGACGTTAGAGACGGGTGACCTAAAAACGCAACGTGAATACACTACTGTAGTTGGGAAAGTAACAACGTTGAACAATAGTAAAGCAAAGCAGAGTTTAAACACGTTTTTTAAACTCAGCGAGGAGAAGTGTGAATCAAAAGACATAATGAAATCTGCCTTAGAGGAAGATCTGGAGATAAATGTATTCAGAGGTGTACAAGCTTTGAAGAATGAAGATGAACAAAAGAGTTTACGATTAGAGTCGGAGCCTGAAAAGAAGACTTCAGGGAATGTGGAGGGGTTAGATGAGTCGATTGCACTTGAAGTAGCACAAAGTAATGAAAACAATGCTAGTAAGAAAAGTTGGAGGGATGAACATGGTTCTTGCACAAGTAACATCCCGATAATCCAAATATCTACTGTTGAAGACATGTCAAATACCAAACCACCAACGACAGATTTGAGCTTGGTTGAAGACTTTATAATCCCCAAAACTGAAATACTGGAGCCTGAGCTTAAAGAACGCTCTTTGCCTCTAAGCATTTTGGCACTAAACAAGCCAGAACCACACGATTTGCAAAAACATGATGCAACCGATGAGTCAAAGGCGGTTATTCAAGACGAGAGCAAAGCAGAATTTTCAGGATCATTCTCCCCACTGAGCGAAATGCAGAATAACGATGACCTTTTGCCTACAGAAAAAGTTGCTCAAGAAATGCTTGAGCAGCCACAAAGCCATTCGCCCGCTCGGACGGAGTATACAGTAATTCCAGTTATAAATGTTTCGTGTACCGATGACTTGGAGGGTAGTGTCTCCAGTGGTTCGTGTACAGAGCGTGCCTCTGAAACTCTTAGGAAATCTCTGTTTGTGGTTCCTCCAATTTCTGTCACTTGTCATGAAAGTGATGCAGAGCTTAAGCTGCCCACTCCCAGCGAGACGATAGAAACAGAAACTTCAGCTGGCATGCAAAGGGGGACAAAGCAGAGTGCTGAGAATAGCGTGAGCATGAAGCTCGAAATGCCTGAAAGAAGTCAAGAGTTTGAGGAAATAGCTGAAAAGAGTACAAAAGAGAACACACCAGCTGCGCCATGTGAAATTCTGACACCAAAGGTTGGTGAGAATGTGCCAACGCCTAGTAAACCAACAGAAGAAAACACTGTCCCAGAAACCTTGAAGCTGAAATCAATCAAAGATGCCAAGAATCCTTCATCTGTCGAGGATTTCCTAAAAAGCAGACCCTCTGTTGAGAGGCTCAGCTCCAAACCCCCAACATATCCTTCACTAAGTCCATCCAGTCTTCGCAAGTTCATGTCCAAAGCAGCCACGGACTTGGACAATGAGTCGATGAACAGTGTTCCTGTAATCTCTGTGGACGATCATCAGAGTGACAAGGCAGATGAAGATCTCAGTGGAGGTTCAACGCCGACATCGTCCCTTTCGTGTGAAAGCAGCCCCCGACTCAAACGCAGGGACAGTCTGACGCTCATCCGGTCCGCCACGCCTGAGGAGTTGGCCTCCGGAGCTCGGCGCAAAATCTTTCTGCCTAGGAGCAAAGAAGAAATAGAGGGAGCGCTGGTCGGTGTCCTAGAAGGCAAGAAGGAGAACCCCTACAAGTCACCCAGCCAGGCTCGCAGAGCAGCACTGCTACAGACGACTGCAGGACAAAAAACCCCACCTGTCGAGAGGCGCTCTCCTCTGATGAGTCGCAGAAAGGCCACCTTGGAGGTGCCGAAGATTGGAGATGAGGTTCTTACAGGAGAGCCAGCTAGCACCAAGGAAGATGAGAAACCATCTGGAAAGAAGGCAGACCCTTTGAAAGGTGATCAATATATATATATATTTTTCTGCTTTGTCTCAAATTGCGAGAACAAACATGTTTACCCTGTCTGCCTTCCTGACTTCCTTCACCACAATCTACCCCCCAGCCCCTCAGGTTATTCGTAAGATCCGGGGAGAGCCATTCCCAGATGCTTCCGGACACCTGAAGCTGTGGTGCCAGTTCTTCAATGTGCTGAGTGACTCCACCATTAAATGGTTAAAAGATGAGGAGGAAATACTAGAGGTCAAAAGAAGGTAATTTCCTAATTACTGATAAGCCAACAGTAATCTAGCCACATGCTGGCTGCAATTATTAACACATTTCACCTTTTTTCTTTGGCATTACTCAGACAATAAATAAACAATAAAGCAAAAACTATTTATGTGGGCCTCAGAGATGGTCCTCTGTCGTTCTCACTGCAGAGAAGGCCTCCTCATGGGACTGTATACTCCACAGCTGTGACACAGAGAGGTGAATCTCTGGCTAGACACATCAAGTGTAACCTGACACAATATTTTCCCCTCTCCAGGGTGCATTAAAAGTCTATAAATGTGCTAATGGTTGCTGTGTCAGCAGGTGGCTCTCACAGAGCGTGACCATCTTTAGCACAGTGGCACCCTGTGGCTGGTTGGGGCAGTTTCACTTCAGACATGCCCCTCAGGTGTTGGGTGTTCATGATTTTATGTTATTCCTTGTTTTTTTCTTAAGTGGAGGAGATGAAACCCAAGTAGCGTTGGCCATTGTTCTTGCATCCAACCAAGACTGTGCTGTATACGGCTGCACAATCATTAATGATTATGGGAGTGATACAACTGACTTCCTGCTCAGTGAAGATAGTAAGATACAAAATACTTTTCAAAATTTTGTTTGAATGTTATTTTTTCTGTCACTAACAATACTTTAATTCTTTTGTTTGTGTTTTGCAGTTCTGTCTGAAATACTACTAAAAGATGACTTGGAAGGTATTTTTAGTAACTTCCGTATTAACGTTTAGTGAACTTTCATGTTGTTCATAGTAACTCTTTTTCTGTTTTCCTGCAGTTGGAGAGGAGATAGAGATGACCCCACTGCTGTTCACAAAAGGCCTGGCAGACAGCGGCACCTGGGGGGAGAAGTACTTTGGCCGCATTTTAACTGAGACGATGCACATTGGGGAGGGTTGCACTCACAAAGCAAGCAAGGTGAAGGTGATCTATGGACTGGATCCTATCTTTGAGTCTGGGAGCACTTGTGTCATCAAAATTCGAAACCCCATTGCCTATGGGACCAAACAGGAGAGCAACCTTGCAGCAAGAAATCTTGATATTACAAAGCAAGTGAGTGTCATTTAAATTGCTTTCAACAGATATCAAGCAAAGACAACTGCAATACGTTCTTCTACTTATTAAATTAATCATTTTGGCAGGAATGCAAAGTTCAAAATATGATCAGAGAATACTGCAAAATCTTTGCGGCTGAAGCAAGGGTTAATGAAAACTTTGGCTTTTCACTGGAGTGAGTACCATATCGCATTGTTTACTTATTAAAATGTAGTATAGGAAAATTATCTGTGATCATCCCATTGCTATTTTGTGATGCTTGCAGAGTGATTCCTCGATATCTGATTTACCGGCCTGCAAACTCTGTTCCGTATGCCACAGTGGAGACTGATCTTACAGGCGACTTTGTGAAATATTGCACGATAGACTCCAAAGGCAAGCTGATTTCACAAAGCATTTCAGAGCTGGAGCAGAAATGCTGCACCTTCCAGCACTGGATCCATCAGTGGACTCACGGCAATTTACTGGTTACTCAGCTTGAGGGTAAGTCACATATATAAAATCAACATAAAGGCTGTGATCGCTTGTTTTACCTGTGCTTTGCTCTAATTGTACATTTTGGAGACTAACTATTTTGTTTGAATTTTCGTAGGTGTCGATACAAAGATTACAAATGTTAAAGTTGTGACCAAGTCAAAAGGGTTTGCATTTCAGCCTCCATGTGTACACTTTCCTGTTTGCATGCTTTAAAAATACAACACATCAATAGGGTTGTGTCTTCTGTTTTCAGATACCAAGGACTTACTGAACGTGGTTCCCCTGACGTATTTGAGCAGTTCCTGATGCATCATCAGTGCAACTACTACTGTGGACTCCTTGGCCTACGCTCGCTTAAGCCTGCAGATGGGCAACAATCCACCAAGATAAAAGGCTCCAAAAGCCCCATGCTCAACCGCAGGACGAGCATCGGCAGCCCACAGGTTCAGAAAAAAGGACTCAGCCCTCAGATGTCCAGGAAGGCAAATACTAGCCCAAAGGTAAAGAGAAAAGTTCAAGAAACAGAGGACAGTAAATCAGATGGCAAACCCAAACCTGTAGAAACTCTTTCTGTTCCTGAAATGAGGTAGGAAATCAGGATTGTTTTAAATTATGGTACTAATGATTAGTGTCTTCTCTATTTTTATAAGGTTGTTGACCTGAAGAGTCAAAACAATTACTGTGAATTTCTGTCTCTACGTTACTGAGAGGTTTTATCGACTGACAGAGCTTTTGTTGGAAGAGGTTTAGAATTAAGATTAAACTTCTAAGTCATTCGCTTCAGTCTTATCACCTCCTTTAGAGGACAAAACTCTGCCTGAGCAATACGACAAGTAAACCAGAGGGCGATGTTAGCTTTGAGGTGTCTGAAATAAGAATTTAAGATGACTTGAACATGGCTGCAGCCACGGAACGAGTAAGTAGTGAGCATTGCATATTTATTTTTTAGGCCTGTAAGTTTAACATTTCTTTACACAAGTCAAGCTATGGAATAGCTGCACTGGTTTTAGATTAAAAAGGGTTGTGTGCACTTTGTTTTTGACTTTATTTACAGCAGATTACAAGCCCTTCTAGTTACTGCGATGGGTGTCGATCAGATTATATTTCGGTAAATAGAGCTGGTAATCAACAAACTGGAATGGGATTACCATTACCTTTTTAAGCAAGTACGTGTAAATGAAGTCGCAGAGAGTTTGGGGAACTTAGTCTGTGGAGTGTAAGAGAATAAAATCTAAAATAAAACCAACAAAAAAAATTTCAGGCAGAGTTTTTAAGAACCTGATGATCTCCAAAGCCATGTTTTGTGTTAACCGGAAAGCATAGCAGGAAAATAATACAGTTTTTGATGTTTCTGGAAGAGTTGGTCAGCTGTAAACCCAACTAATCTTTAATAGAAAGCTACTTTAATCTAAATTGGGATCTATAGATTAAAATGTGAAAGTGTTAGTATGTGAACACAAGGATGAAAATAAGACTTGACAAAAAAAAATCCACAAATATTCCTGGTTCTAAAGCAACATGGATCATAGTTTGTTTCTCATGGAATTTCTGGAGTGAATTCATGGCTATTGATTAACGAGGCTACAAATGAGTAGTCTCTTGTATACTTCACTTGTTCAATGATTTTCCCACAAGACATGAAGGTGTATTATTAACAGAAAGACAAATAAAGGTGGAAAGTTTTAGAGGTAGTTGAAATGTTTTTTAATGACTACATAAAGTCATATTGATTTTATGTGTACATAAAGTCAAAGAGAAAAAAACATTTGATTAAAAAAAAGAATCAATCTTTGTGAAAAGTGTGTGAACAGCTGGATGAGCTACTTTCTGTTGGCATTAAGTGCTCTTCGATATGTCACACCATGTCACTTGATGCTGTATTTTTTAAATAAACGTGTAAAATCAAATATCCACGGATTAATTTTGTTCACAAATGTTTGTAAAAGTCTGACTTTTTATTTACAATTGTCCACAACATTTCAGAGTTTCTTCTTTATTTAATTGAAATATTTACATTCACCAAAGTGTGCATGTCTGAACATTTCCTCATGACGAGTCTGGTGAATCATCAGCTTTAAATAAATTAAATTAACCAACCATATAATACATGAGCGATACCATAGTCTTTAAAAAGACAAACATATACCTTTTAATTTTTACATTAAATGTGAATACTGTATACAGTGGTTTAAAACAGACTCTGGGCCTCGTGCAAAAAAAACGTTAGGTGCAAATGAAATGTTCACATGGCAGTGCCTCTTCAGGATAAAATATGTATTTATATTCTTATTGCATGGTTTTAAATGTGCTTGATATTGTAAAAAAATAGACTGACATATAATGAATTTGTACAGCATATGCATGGCTAAAAGTGAATCCATTCTGTTGTGCCATTTTCTGGCATGATAAAGTTTAAGACAAAAGCACCAGTCACTCATGGGCATATTTGCCTCCTTAAAAGAAGGAGGCCCTGAAAAAGCTTTTAAAGAGATTACCAACTTTGAACACCGCTGTTCACCCCTACATACAAACAGGCACATCAGAAAGGCCACAACACTGACAGCATTTGGAGAAAAACACTGTGACGTTTGGGACCGAACTCCACGATCCTTCAAACCAGATGGTCCCGTTGTTTACGGTGCTGCAAAACAAGTCATTTCACATGTTAAACGCAAATGTTGTAAAACCAGGACAGAAAAGGGTTGTGTAAGGATTTTTTAAATATATTCCAGCCTTCAGAAAATACAACTTTATACCTTGCAAATAAGTCTTGGCAGCATGTTTGAATGCTTCCATCCGTGGCGTTGAAAGCAGACTCTTTAAAAAGTTGTACACAGTCAAGTGGAGGAATGAAGAGAAGTCCTGGAAAACAAAGAAAGGGTTAGTCTAATAAGTCACTCTAGAAAAGGTTCAAGAGATGAGGAAACAAAAAAAAACAAAAAAAAAAAGTTTTACCAGCAATGCATGCATTGACCAGAGAAACACAAGTTCCAGTGATCATCGCTCTCAGCACCAGAGACGAGATGTCACCTCTTTTTGTTGGGCATATAGCAGCTGTGAGAAAAGACAAATTGCTTGAGAAGAAGATTAAAACACACGAACATGACATGTGAAATGATACTCACATAGGCCTCCAATCACAATTCCCAGTGAGCTAAAATTGGCAAACCCACAGAGAGCGTAAGTTGTGATTATTTCTGATCGGACCTGAAAAGAGAAAATCGTGTTATATTTTTGGATTGCAGACTTATTTCTCTTCCGCTTTTGTGTAGCTCTTGCGAGTTTAGGAGCACTGGTCTTACTCATCTCAGAGCATTTACTCACAGATATCCACTGTCTGTTGCCTCCTATCACTTCATCAAGTCCGTTAAGTCTGTTGTCTTTTAATTCAGATAACTTCTCAAAAGCCACAAACTCATTGAGAAAGAGCTTAGTTCCAATGAGCTCAGCTACTGTGAAACTCTCACCATATGGTATTCCCATCATGAAGGCCACAGGCATGAACACATAGGAGCAAATTAACTACAAACACAAAAACAAACATGATTAAAGACCCACTGCTAAGTGGTTATAATAAATTTGCTGATAAAAATGGCAAAACAAAATTGTAAAACACATTGCCTTGAAAAGTATTCATATACCCTGAACTTTTCCACATTTAAGCTCAATATTTTACAAGGATTTTATGTGATAAACCAACACAAAGTAGCACTTGATTGTTAGGTGGAATGAAAATAATAAATGGTTTTCAACATTTTTCAAAAAAAAAAAAAAAACAGAAAAGTTTGGTTCATATTTGTTATCAGCCCTTATTACACTGATATCCCTCACTAAAACCCACTGCAACAAACTACTGTCAGAAGAGGCTTGTTACTGCACATTAGTGATTGAACAGCATCATGAAGACCAAGGAACACACCTGACAGGTCAGGGATAGAGTTGTCTTCACAAAATGTGAAAAAGTTCAAGGCTCAATACTTTTTCCAAGATGCCAAATCAAGTTCTACAACTGCAATAAATACAGATATTTCTTAAAGTGAAGTTGAATGCAAGGGTTGGGAGAGCTAACATATTAGCTGTTGTACAGTAAGCTCTTTAAATGTATTCAGTTAGAAGAAATATAATTTAATTTTGATTGCGCTAATACAAGCATGTCCAAGAACAAAGTTGATTTCTCATCTCAAAACAACTCTAACCTCAAATATTTCTTAGCAGTTCATGCAAATGTTATTACATTAAATTATACATTAATTACATCACCACCCTTTTTGCTTTCCACAATTATTTTAGCAAAAATATTAAAATATTCCAGCAGGAAGTTACACAAGCTGCACAGGAAGTTGAACTATTTTCCTCTTAACTGAGGCTGTTCATGAGGTTATCTGCAGCAGGTAAAAATGGTAACTGTTCAAAACCTTTCAACAACTTAAAAAACTAAAAACTAAAACAAAACAAACTAAACATTGCTTTAAGTAGCCAAAAAGTATGCAAACATGCATTTACCTACCTGAAAAGTGATTTCAGGATATCCCACCATACCACCAAGCCAACTCAATGCTTGGTTTATAAATGCAAGTATGGCAAGAAATGCTATGAGATTAGCAGCGATGTTAGCAACAAGACCTATAGAGGCAGATGCACCACTGCTTGCAGCCTCCAAAATGTTCTGCTCATCTCTAGAAATTAATTAAAAAATACATCAAAACAACAACAAGTGGTGATAAAACCACTATGTAACACAGTTGCAATACATTAAATGGTGTACACAGACCCACAAGCCACTTTGACATTTTTCTCTGAAGTAAAGTGACTCTCCTCAGTCTCCGGGTAAGACAGCTTGGAGATGGCCAAAGCACAAGGAGCAGCCATGACAGAGGCTGATATCAGGGAAGATGCATCAATCTATAGAATATAAACAATAATTCATTCTAGAGACAACATTAGTGCACAGGATTTGTTTTGCACACTGAAAAGATAATTGAATTCTGTATTAATTTACTGTTTTATGCTTTTGTTTTCCATTTTATCCCAATTCAAGCAGATATTGGTATCATAAACTGATGTCAGCAAATATTAGCCCTTGTGAGTTTTACACCATTTCAACTTTGCCCTCCTACACACTGAAGGTCAGATAAGATGTAGAGTAAAACAAACCCTCCACTGAAGAGAATATGTTCTTGTGTGAAAAGACTTAGTTGCTTTTAAGTCACCTAAATGTGCCTTTAACCAACTCGCAACATTTTTTTTTTTTGCAATGATGTTGTAGCAGAATCAAACATTTTGAAGAATTTTATCATTCCTATTGCATGAATCTTTGCAATTTAGTTTTAGTTTTTAAAACCACAAGAACATGTTGAAAGGTCTTATCCAAACTAAGTCTCCTGTGTCTCCATTAGGGAGGAGGGAACAATGTGTTCTGAACAAGAACATTTCTTGTTTTGCACTTAAACGTTGTGCCCTTTGATCAGTACACACGCTGCCATCTCGCTTCACGCTGGCACTTTGCTGCATGAAAAATGTTCATCACCATCTTTTAAAGTCACTTCACTTCTTTTCTCCATAATACCTCGGTGTTTTAGTTATAAATACACAGTATTCTATCCATCCCGCCAAATGAATAAATACTTTGTGACAGGATGTGATGTGATTTAGCGCGCACCTCAGCCATTTGGCCACAAGATGCCCCACTTTGATTTCCTATCTACCGTATTTTCCAGACTACAAGTCGCACTTTTTTTCATAATTTGGCAAGTTCTGCGACTTAAAGCAACTTAAACACCAGTTTTTTTTTCCATATTCATTATGCAGTTTTTGACTGACACATTATAACATGAACCAAAGAGTCATCATTACCACTTGCAGCGGCGAGAGGGCACTCTAGGCTTTTGACAACTATGGCCCTGTTTACACGGACACGGTGGGGGGAAACGGAGGTTTTGGGTATGTTAATTAGAGGAAAAGATCTGCGTTGAC
>JARVGS010000002.1:25822821-25833221 GCA_031762315.1 Hypsolebias antenori
AGATAGATAGATAGATAGATAGATAGATAGATAGATAGATAGATAGATAGATAGATAGATAGATAGATAGATAAGCTACCATTTAGCATTTTTATTGCTGTTGCCATCTTGTTTATTTTTTACAAATTCAATAATCTCAGAGTTAATTTAAATTATCTTTTTATTTGCAAAGTGTAAAGTGACGTCTTACAGCTGTTTTGAGTTATCACTGACTGAAATTAATGAATTTTCCAGGAAAACATTTCACAGGAAACTAAACATCAAATCAAATTATTATGAACTTTCACAATGAGTGATCAAAGAGAGATATATTGTGAAAAGAGATTATTGTATGTAAAATCATCATTTTTAAATGATATTGTGTTTTTACAACACAGCTCCTCATCTGCATTTAGTTCTTCTCACTGGCTGCTTTCCTGGAAACCGTTTTGTTGGAGTTGGCATATTTTTGTCGATCATTTCTAAAAACAGAGAGAGGGGGGAAAAAATGAGTATCCAATGATGGAAATGTTGTTTTAGATGAATCTTTCCTACCATTAGTAATGCTGACATAATAAAATGTGAAGGCTGTCATGTGATAGATGTATACCTGCTCATTTTGGCCTTGTTTCGACATCCCAGTCCTCCCTCCCAGTGGCTGGTGCGAGTGCCTCTCGTCATCATGCTCCCACAGCTCACGCAAGGCTTTCCATTGTTATAAGGCTGCAACAGTAAACACAAAGGAGTGTTGACGTGTGCTGGTGCATTTACGCTGCCAGCATTTCTGTCCTTTGTTGACCATTCCTCTTGTGTTGGAGGTGATTTTCAGTATTAAATGAACTTTCATGTCAAGTTTTTACTCCACCTGTTCTTTGGCGCAAAATCCACAAATCATTCTGTTGGCCAGCTCCATGGGGTGGTCCTGGTTCTCGTCGTGGCAAACATCACAGGCATAAGCCCGCCCACAGCAGGGAAACCTAGGAGTTTTACAGTGAAGTTATTAAAAAAAAAAAAAAAAAAAAAAACGAGCTATTTGAAATGAGACACCTCATCGAGGATGATACCTCAGCCATCGGTGGCTCTGTTTGTAATGTTTGCACGTTCCTTTGTCTGGCAGTGGCTTTCCCTTTTGAACAGCTGGATCTCTTATTCCTTTGTAATTGGCAGCACTTGAACCTGCACGAAGAAGGAGAAGAGGAATCAGGTTACATTTACCTCCCTGTTCCGGTTAGATACAGTGAAAGAAAGTCCCAAATAAATACGCTTCAACTTTGTAAGACACTGAGCAGCTTTCTGAATAATGTTATGCAAGTTTGGCTGTAAAGCCAACTAGGACAATTGCTTTGTTGTAAGATCTTAAGTCTTTTCTGATCCCTTTAAAAACAAACATTAAGTGTGCTCTGACCTAATTTGTTGGAGGAGCGAGGCTGAATGAACTGAAATCTTGTGCTCTCGGCCAGGATGCTGAGTTTCCCGTGGCAGTGTTCACAGTTAAACTCTTTTGTTTGTCCGTAGAGAACATGCTGAAGAAAAAACAAACGTTATTTCACAGATCACATTCAGACACTTTTTACTCTTCTTTGACAGCCTTTCATAATGGTCACCACCTGCAGAGGGACCTCCTGAGAGCAGCTGAGGCAGCCCACAGTCAGGTCACAGTCCTGAAGCACGAGGTCGGCAGGTGTAGCGTTGTGGAGGTCCAAATAGCCCAGAACGTCACAGTAATGGTGCAGCATGCAAGGCCTGAAGGCAGCGCTGATGTCTGCATTACATCTTTCACACTGAGCTTTGCAAGGCGTCCTTCCAGTGAGCATCAGGTCTGCAGTCACCTTACACCTGCAGACAGCACCAACGAGCCAGGTTTCCATGACAGGTTCAGATTGGAGATAAAAAAAAAGAGGTTCATGTTTGTTACCTGTTACACTGCAGACAAACGGTGATCTGGTGCGCGACCACAGTGGCCGTGTTTTCTCCCAGTTTCAGCCCCAGCAGCTTCACCTCTGTGCCTCTGCGAGGATCACTGATCTTGATGTTCTCCACCAGCTGACTGAATTCCTCCTCCTCCTCCTGCTGACCTTCATCACAACCTGGACTCCCCATTTGCCTTGAAGCATCTTCCTTCCCTTGCCCATCATTTGGACCATCATCTGCGCTGCAGACATCCTGATCTACGTCTACATTACTGGAGGCCGGATCAGAGTTTTCACTTGCTGACCCCCTGAGCTCTTGGTACGGGATGAACTGCAGTCCAGCCTTTTCTAAATCAACGTCTTTTTTTAACTGAAGGAGGGAAAATAGATTTAGAAAAAGAGTTATTTACATGCAGTATACACTTTATCCAAGGTACCTTAATGTATAGAGAAAATAAACTATTTATTTTACCAGTTTTAAATAACTTGGTTAACTATTTTAGATATAGATCTATCTTAGAGCATCATAGCTGATGGTGGTACCTCTTCAGTCAAATGGAAATGTAAAAGATTGAAACTAAGAGCGATGACTATCTAGAGAAAATGGTGGTTAGTTTCATATAATCTTTGGAATTGTTGTACAAGTGGATATGTAGGTGGATTACTGAGTCAGGGAGGTGGTGCACATTGCAAAGAGAAGTCATAAAAATGAACCTTGTTGTGCTCAGTGGCATTGCTAGGACACTCTAAAAAACACATGGGTATGATTCAAACCAAGAACATTTTAGATGTACATTTAAGACCGCGCAGGTCACAAGGTCACAATTCATTGGGTCAAAATCTGTAACTAGATCAGTACGGCTGAGCAACGTGCAGCTGCTTTGAATCAAAAAAGACTCAAAGAAACTCTTTGCAACCCACTATTTCACTAAATGAGATAGAACTGGCTCGTAGCTTTGACCTCAAACAAGAATCAAAGTAGGTCTTTTCTGTTTGAGCTATTAACATCTTTGGGACAGCAGAGGCAGAGGACAGAGTGAGATGGAGGAGGAGGACGACTCGGTGACCCATGAAAAGGGAAAAAAACTGAAAGAAGAAGAATGAGAGCACAAACATTCACATTTCAGCCTTACCTGTCTGGCTCCTTCGGTGAACAGTCTCTCCAAGCTCCGATCCAGCCAGCGAAGAAAAGGCCGGAAAAGTAGCTCAACTTTCCCCAGCAACTGATTTGTAGCATGCTTAGCTTGAAGCCACTCTATAGACGCTTCCTGTACGTGCCTGCATAACCAAAGATTTGTAGAAATTTCTGTAAACATGGTTTATTTTAGTCAAGTATACTAATTAGTTAATGTGACATGAAAGAACATATTTTTACTTTGCCATAACTGGTGGTAGATCTTGATCCAGTGGTATGTCTAATGTGAAAATCTGAAAGACGTAAGAAAGTGATAAAAAGGGAGTTATTTCCATGTCAACACTATTAAAACAATAATTCATACTGGTATTAAAGAAACAGAATTACAAGTGATAAAACGTGGTCCTTACCTCTAGAGGATAATCATCTGGGAAGCTCACCATTATATCAATTTCTTTCAGATCAAAAGGCTGTAAAATACAAAATTTACATATTTAAAAAAAAAAAATCACTGCAGATAAAGTGCTATTTACAGTTAGCAGTTGTGTGGCATTCAAATCAGTACAAAGAAGGATTCAAATGATAAAATACCCTTATAATGACTTCCATATCCAGTTTTCATTTAACACAACAAATAAAAGGAGGAATGTGTTCACCCAGTCTGGATCTGTGGCCTCCACAGTTGCCCTATAATACGTCACTTTGCCGTCACTTCTCTCCTGAACGATGAGCTGATCTTTGGGAAATCGTTTCTTCAACTGTTTGATCTCAGTGTCTCTCATCTGCTTGGCTATATCCTCAGTCATGTCACAAAGCTTCACCTCCTGGAGACTGTTGGGACGTGACACTGGGGGAAAACTAGGTGCAGCTTTGGAGACATTGCCAGGAACCGGCACAGCATCCACAAGAAGTAACTGTGGTGGATGCCAGAAGCGACATTTGTCCTCCATTGCGCAGTACCCTGAAAGAAAGTAGCGACAGGGGCGGCGGGCGGCTGCAGGAGCAACCTTTGGGTTATGGGGAAATGAGGGCCTGTTCCTCTCATGAAGACCCTGAGAGTTTAAAGGTGCAGCATCCAACCGGCTGGGCATCCCATCAGCTTTGCTCTCGTCTTTCACGTGTAAAAATTTACACTTAGTGCCAAAATTGCAACGTCGTCCTTGAAAGAAGAAGCGGCACACCGGCTGAGCACGAGGAACCAACTCAGATTGACCTTCTTCAGTGCTCTCTTCTCCACCACACTCCATTTTTACTACCTGAATCGATTACACAATGCCTTTTGTTAGACAGGTGTCACTGAAACATTATTTTAAACTACAGCTGAAGGCTCTCCCAGAAGTGGGGAACATATTGCCTAATGGTGTCTGGTGTGTTTTATATTGAATTTTTGAGGAAAAAGCAGTATCCACCTTATTGTACAAAAGCCTTGATTCAGCTCATAAAAAATGCTCAAACAGCCTCAAAAACACGAAAAACCTTGTGCTTCAACTCACTTTTTTAAAATATTACTATAAAGTTTAGCTTCACATAAACAAAATATAAAGAAGTAAATGTGTGGTTCAAAACTTGTACGCAGTATTTTAACAATGAAATAAAGTTTCAGTGAAAGATATTACCTTGAACCCTAATAAGGTCTGTCAAAGCTTCCAGATGACACTATCGAAACCTTTCCCCTGTCATATGACACCGCACCGTTAAACACCCTTCTTCTTCTTCCTCCTCTTTTAAATTTCGTCAACTCACGCTGATATAAGTTACAATGTCAGTTGTCGATGCTGTAACTTTTCACCTGCGCTGAAAAGCCCGAAATAACACCATAAACCAGTAAATAATTAACCAAGTTTGTTGTTTATTTCGAAGTACAACTGCGCATGCTCAAATACTTATTGGTGACATCACACTTGCTAATTTTATATATCGCCCCCTGGCGGTCAGGAAGACTAATGGGAAATTACGCCCAGTACTGTAGCTGTAAACACTCGGATCTGGCTTCTGCGCTAAGCATTCCGCCCCCCCCCGCCCCCCCCCCAAAAAAAGTATTATATAAATTTGGTCTGAAAGCCAACTGGAGCCGTTCAGTTAATGCTAAACCGTAAATCTTTGCTAATCTAGCGTAAAAAGAAAGCCTAAATGTTGGCGCCTGATCTATTTGGGTTAAAAGCTGGATAATACTGGGATTATCCAGCTCTCTCTAAACATGCTGAGTTTGCAGTGACAGTGTCACTGTGACATAATTTCAGTCTTTTCTGCCCATTGAACACAATCAGATGAAAATAAAGAGGAAAAGGTTATCCCACTAATATTTTGTTTAAAAAAATGATCTCTTTTTTATGGTTTTCCACAATCAAAGTTCATGCTCAATCATCCAGGTTAAAAAAAAAATCCAACAATGGTCAGTCAGGTTGACCACTTTCATCCCTGGAAGAGTGACTGCTGGCCAGCAGTGGTCATTCTTTTAGGGATGAAGACTTCACAAATGAGAAGGTGCTTCTTCTAAGACTGTGTTTGTTGCAGCTCCTCAGACTGAAGAAGTCTTTTAGATAAAGGACCAAACATTTCAACAAAGAAGAATCCGTCCAGAGGATCTGACTCAACCGCGTTAGATTTGTCTACCTGGATTATTGAGCATGCATCAGGATAATACAGCATTTTTTCTTCATTTTTTTAAATTTAATTTTATTTTAATTTTGTTATACTTCTACAGGTTTTACGTTTCAGTATGTCACACATTTTATGTTGCATCTTAGTTTAAAAAACGTATTATAGTTTAAAATTTACTTACTCATTTAGATGAATATTTAAACAATTTCAGTGTCATTTCTAAATACAGTACTGTACTGTACTCAAAAGATAAAAAACGCTATTCACAGTACTGCTCAAAAATCTAAGATCTGGCGCCACCTTGTGGCTAAAATTGTTCCACAGATTTCTCTGAATTAACTTTTACCTTTCACGATTAGAATACGATAATGTAGATTTAGCAAACTATATATTTTTTTTTTTTACCCAGTGATTTTTAAAAAATCTAACACTTAAAGCAGGAAGTCAAACCTCGCCAGGATGGAGGTAAACCTTTGTTAATGTGATCCTTGTGGTGTATTTCACAGCCTCACTGCACATGAAATAAATACAGTAATTTAAACTGCAGGCAACTCTGTGGGGATTATTTGGTTTATGCTCAAAGTTATGTTTTAATTTTAAAAATTACTTTGAAAATCACAGAAAACTTGTAATTTTAGTGCTTAAACCCACAAAAATGAAAATAAATTGGGGGGTCATATAGTCCTGTTCAGGTGCAATACGTACATGGAAGGAGTGTTTAAAAATGTTCAGTTTTGTTTATTTACTTTTTAGAAATGTAGCTTTGTTAAAAAAACAAGTAAGTTTGATTTCTTCGTGGCAGAATCGTAAACCTTTGCTGATTCAGTTGGAAACAAAACAATAAATTAAAATAAATACAATGATTTTATTATGTAATTTATTTGTCAGAGCACAACTTTCAGGTCTTTCTGTAGTTTTTTTCAAATCCAACATTTTTTAACTGTAGGGCCACCATGCACCTAAATATAGGACATAACAATATGAAGGACTTGACAAGTGAGCCATCTTCTGAAATCAAAAACGCTGCCTTTTGAATAAATTATTCTTTCAAATATACAAACTCAACATTTGTGTTATAATATTAATGTGCTCGAAACATTAACATTTAATTAAAACATCTTTAAAAAGTTCTTCTGAAATGCAAAACTGTACTTTTGTTTGCACAAAATCTTCATCATTTACAAAATAATTGCTGCATGTTGTAATTTCGACATAACCAAGTTTTCAAACTTATTTCTATAAAAGTTAAATTCAAGAGAATGAAAAAAATTTTGGTTTATTTGTTTTAAACCAACAGATAACTTGTGACTTAAGCTCTTAAATCTAATATCAGAACATAAAAAATAGCGAAAACCTAAATGTTTTCCCATCAGAAATTATATGTAATGAAAATAGATAAAAATAAGATGAAATCTATTTTTGGACTAAAATACTAAAAGACCTGCAGAGTCAAATGGTTGGAAAAGATTAAGTAAACTTGCAGAATCTGATCAGGTAAATGCAGTCTGGTAGTTATGTTGTAACAAAAACACTGCATAAAATAATTTATTAAATATGCATACAACATAAGAACAGAAAGTTAAAAGAAACAAACACAAAAAGTATCAAACTGAAAGGCAGGAAGTGCAAACATCAGTGTAATGACTCATAAACTGTTGAAGTTTAAGAGAAGGGCTCCTGCCTGCTTTCTGTCAGAGCTTCCAGTCTATTGGTGTGTTTTTGTCCACCAGCACACATCTGTGACACCGGAGAGGAAACACCAAGCGTCTTTGCTTTGAGACGAAAAGGCTTTCTGTCCACAGTGCTGCTCAGAGGCACCAGGTCTTGCAGCAAAGTGCCTAAAACCTTGGAAAGTTCTTCAAGAGTGTGCTGATCCTCAATGTCATGTAAGCTGTCCATGAGCTGTTTGGTGAGTTTCATACATCTCTTCCTCAGAGCAGCTTTCCTGGCGCGCTTGCGTGGAAGCAAACCAGATCCTGAGGTTACATCTGTCTCTGAGCAGAAATAAAACAGTCACCATCCTGTGTTTGACATTATAAGCAGATGCTTCTAAAAGTTGTTTCGTTACCGTATCTCCTGTTTGCATGCCCTGCATGCTCGCTTGAATGTGTGACGGCGTAGCGAGTTTCCCAAACAACTGGATCCCTCTCTAAAGCCACTCTGAGCGTCTTCGAGGCCGTCTTCTTACTCCTTTCTGTGTTATCATCCACCTGGCGTTTTAGTTTGACGATTGAAGACAAAAGATTTATTTTATTGTAGAAATCTTTTGCAGCTGTCACGCCAAACTGGAAACAGCAGCACCTACCTTGAATTCAGGGAAGGTCGCGATCTTGCTGATGGATATGGCTGCAGGACATCCCACCTTTTTTGTGGTCGGGCGCCGAGATTTTTGGTTGCCTAAACTCTGCTCCTCCGACTTCACAGCACGAGGACAAATGAGAACATAATTTATAATGTCTGCTTTTAGTGTCAGTGTCATTTGTGTCCGGGAGTGAACTCACCATTTTTCTAGCCTTTTCCTCAAAATACTTCCTTTTCTGAGAAACAGCGAGGTCTTTGCCTTGGTGGCACACGAGCCTTTTAGAGCCCACGAACATAAACGGGACACCGGTGAACTCGATGGCTGGCATCCCCGAGCCGCCGGCCCACTGCCAGTGCACTCGGTTCATAGGTGAAGGCTGCCAGTCTGTGGAGCACATCCATCATTTCACTACTGACTTGAAACAATCACATACCCAGGACATACTGAGATTACTAAAGGATGTCTGACTTCGAGTAAAAATAACCCATTAAAATAATAAAAATACACAAGTACAAATACAAAACAAGCTGATTCACACAACTTTTTAGTTTTCTGTACAATTTTTTAAAAACCAAACTACTGGTAATTTTGCATAGTTTGTGCTGTTTTAGCCCTTCATGTATCAAAGTGTTCAGCTCATTCAGGAGGCGACTATGACTTGGGTTTCAGTAACTTTTACTTTTACACTTTTCAAAATATTTAACTATTTTGAAATATTTTCTCACAGAAATACATTAGAGATCTCTTTAATCCCTTCAGAAACATTATGTTTAAAATCTGCTTCAGCATACTTGCTCTAATTTTGTCTTTTTGTGCTACTTTTAGTTACTTAGCTAGCTTTTAGCCTCTTTGAGCTTTCAGCTAGCATTCTGATACATTTAGATAAACATTTGCTTGTTTAGCTTTCAGCAAACATTATGCTAGATTTCCTTTTTTTTAAGCTACCCCTTTGCTCTTTACAAGCCTTTTTCTTTTTTAGTTGTTGACTAAGCTTTTGCTTTTAGTGTTTTGCTATTTTTAAGCTTCTTTTAACTAGCCTTTGGTACATGTATCTTTGAGCTAGCCGTTTGCCAGCTCTTAGTTCATGTTTTACAATTCTTAGCTATCCTTTTTCTAGTTTTTTCTTTTAGCTAGAGTGTTGTTTATTTTAGCTTTGAGCTAAGGTATTCTCCTTTATAGCTTTCAGCTAAAATTCTGCTTCTTTTAGCTCTAACAACTCAGTATTAGCTACATTTGGACAGAGGCATTCAACATTCACTGAAGTTTTTTGAAAAAAAAAAAAAGTGTCTAGTTAGTTTAGAGTACACGTTTCACATTTACGTGAAGAGATTTGTAGGAAAAATCTTTTAATGAATTGTCAAAAAACAAATTCATACCATTTACCGTACCTACTATTCACCACCAAAGCAGGAATAATCACTGATTTAGCAAGTTTTTATATAAATTAAAAGTTATACTATTTACTTAAACAAGTCTGACAATGTTAAGTCAGGTTGTCTGGATAGATTAAAACACACACACACACACACACACACACACACACACACACAACTTGTTGAAATATTTCGTCTTTAATATAAAATACTTGGAAGTCTTTTGAATTAAAGACAAAACATTTCAACAAGTTTTTTTTTTTTTTTTAATCTGTCCAGATGACCTGACTTAACTTTGTTAGATTTTTCTACCTGGATTATTTAGCATGAATCAGGATACTTAGAAAAGTACTTTTTAATATAAAAAATGTTTACAATGATAATAAAGGTTTCATGATGCCACCAATTTTATTAGAAAAAAAAATCCTTATCTTCACTAAGACGATCAAATCTATAAATTAATTAATAAATTATTAGTTAATAATTTCTGTTGTCTCTTTAATACAGACTAGTTTGAACATTGGTTTTGATGGTTGTGTTAAGGGTTGTTATGACTGGACTGAGTGCTGCATGTGTATAGAGCCTTTCACCCGAATAAGCAAGGAGGCTGCGAGTCGTCTGACCTTGTCTTTGTCTGATAACTTTATAAAAAGACACTTCCTCATGCGCTCGCTAAACAGACTTGAAGACGAAGCGTCGTGTAAACTTCTTGCCTGCTTGTATTTCAACCTCTGTTCCATCTTGCAAGATTAAACCTGGGATTAAGAAAATTATCTACCTCTCCTGTGTGGCATGTTTATTTAATGAGCTACAAGGATAATATTAAATTATTCTAACATTTTCCAAAATGTTAAGGAGCTCTCTTTTATTTACCGTAAGTCAGTTTTAATGAAATAATAAAGAAACCTAAGTACCGGTACGTCTTCGTCTTTTGGCTTTTCCCTCTTCAGGGTTCACCACAGAGTCATCTTCCTCCATCTCACTCTGTCCTCACTCCATCTACCTCCATGTCCTCTCTAACTACATCCATATATCTCCTCTTTGTCTTTTTCCTGGCAGCTGCATTTCTAACATCCTTCTACCAATATACCCACTGTCCC
>JARVGS010000002.1:25902725-25912952 GCA_031762315.1 Hypsolebias antenori
GGTCATTTCTCAGCCAAAAATGGGTCTAAAAACATGGGGAAAAATCCATAAATAAGTCGCACCGCTGTATAAGTCGCGGGACATGAAAATTAGTAAAAAAAACTGCGACTTATACACCGGAAAATACGGTAATTGTTTAATACAGTATATATTTTAGCCAACTAGAAGGAGAAAGCTTGATCTACAGTGCTTTTTTTTATTTTATTTTATTTTTTTTTTTGCTTCTTTTTGCTTAACCATGGTAAATGTGTATAATCTAGTAAAATTGATTTAGAGGTTACAGCTTACTCTGTAGCTTAGTAAGCAACGGGCAACTTCAAGCTATCAGAACATTGATTTCGTTCTGAAGTTAAATTTGTTTAGAAGTTGCACACTGATGTTATAATTTGTCTTTCATATTTAGTTTATGATATTGTTTTTACTCATTGTGAACAAGCAGTTTGCCATTTTTTTTATGTAAATGATGCAGTGTTTTAGGAAAGGATGGGATTTTAATATTTTATAATAAAAAAAAAATCTACACCAGCAAATAAAGTATTTTATAATATTCCCGGTACTGACATGAATAATTCACTATTTTTTTTTAACTTCTGTCATCACCATGGCAACGCTGTATTTGCTCAGCATCATCTATGTTTGAGAGTTCATCTAATTTCACCAAACATTGTTTTTTATTTATTTTTTTATTATTTATTTTATTTTATTTTATTTTTTTTAGGAAATTGTAAATGCTTTACACCTGGAACATACAACTTTCTGCATCCAAACAGTCCTTTGCAATACTATTACTCACTTGGATCTCTACCCTATCTTAGATAAATACTGTAATGTTACTACCGTAATTGAATTTATATACATATGTATATATGGATGTTTCTGTTCAGTGCCCTGAGATGAATTCTGTTGTGACTTGGCGCTGTATACATAAACTGAAATGAACTGAATTGGATATCCCATTGTGCAATTCTAATTTATTTATTTATTTTTAATTAATTAATTTATTTATTTTTAGGAGCATCTTTCCTTGAAGAAATACATTGTGGATATTCTGACAGATAGTTCTGTTTCTTCTGAGAGTGTAAAAAATGGAGAAGAACGCCAGAAAGCAAGGAAGAAAGCAAAGAAGCTTCGAGCGCGGATGAATTCCAGGTAATAAAAATCCTCTTTCTCTCTAATTCTGGATCAGTCTGTCGCTCTGCTCGTATCTCTTCATCCTCTCACAAACTCAGAACAAAAACTGTGCCAAGGCTTTTTTTTTTTTTATTAGTGACAAGGAGATAGAAAGCAGATGTTATTTGCATCATTGCTGTCTACAAGGTAACAGTGATGAGCTTAATTTATGACCACTTTCTGTAATTGGGGAGCAAAGCTGCAAATCGATCCGTGGGTCCGAGTCTTTCCTCTGTAAAGAGCTTTCCTCCAAATTGCTGCCACTAGGCTGCCAAATCTGGAGTCGTCTTCAATGTACAAGATGTATGTTAAAGTATGTATGAGCCATGCCTATTTTTCTTCTTCCGAGTTATTGATTTTTTTAATGATGCATCAAAGAAAATCGATAGTAATCAACAAATTGGAGGTGACGGCGCTGTGTGTCATAACCTGAACTTGAGCTCTATTAGTTTAACTCTCTGTCGGAGCAGGAAAGGAGACTACGAACAGATGCGATGTTGACATTTCTTATTGACTAATAAAACTAATAAAGATGTCACTGATGCAGATTATGAAGAGGATTCCATCACAAGCTGGATGACATGAACACATAATATATGCTTCAGTTCTTCTTTGAATGCAGAGCATTGTGCAAAGCACTTTACCATGTGTTTCTTGTTCATTCGTTCTTTCGCTTTCGCACACATACAAACACTCACAGTGGTGAATTTAGACCACCATCAATGATCACAAAGCAGGTAATTATTAAAATTATGTTTAGGATTTTTTTAAAGTCAGTTTGCATTATCAAAGGCTTTAAAATTAATAAAAGTACAATTCCACACGATATGCAATCAGCATACAGTGTTGTGCACACTAGTACTGTGAAAGATTATACAGTCCCTCCAGGAATTTGTGATGTGATTTGTGACTGTTAACTACTTCAACCAATCCCGTCTGATTTTGTTTAGTTGCAAATTTGACTAAACACCTTATCCCCCTTTCTGGCTTCTCTACCTGGAATCTGAGCTTGGGCCTCAACCTGCAACAAGGAAATACATCAGTCGTTGCCTTCTTTTAAAGATGAAAAAAGAAATAATAACTTTATAACTATGCAACTTTGATTGCAACATTTTAGTTGCGCAATAATCACAAAAAAGTTCACAAAATCCTGGAGGAACAAATTAGGAAAACATGCAGTTGTGTTGTTAGTTATAGTGATGATGATGATGATGATATCAGAGATTAGGTGCTATTTTCTTCACTCTTCTTCTGTTCTTTTATCAAGATGATTTTGTTTGTTTTTGCTTCTCAGCCACTTTAATCTAAATAAGATGGAGGCTTCATCTATTGCACCAAACATTATTGATGTGCAGAGACTGAGGGCATGGCATTTTAAGTTAAAATAACACAATGAATTGAAGCAGTCCTTAGAGATATTGATATACAGCATACATTTTTTATATATTGTGCAACCTTAGTGATACTACACTCGTCTTTCAGCAAACATGTCAACGTTCAAAATTCCAGAGCCCCCATCAAGATAAACTTGCCTAAGAATATAAACTAAACTAAATAACTCTCAAAATAAAGAGTAGCCTAATTTAAATATACTTCTTAAAAGAAGAAATGTACAGAAAAAGACAGGTTTTATCTAGTTTTTCTTAATTTGTTTTCTGCTACTGTCAGGCTTTTTCTGTGACGTTTCAAATTCAATTTATTTTTAGAATAACCACTGAGTGCGTTGTGTTGAGTACCTAGGTTGTTCAAAAAGTAAATATTTTTAAAGCTTTTTAATTGATCGTCTTTATGATCTGTATTTTTTAGTATAGCTGGAGTATTTTGTTTTTTTTTTAGTTTGGCGCTGACTGTTAAAGGGCTGGATATACTTTATCCTCGTTATTGATTACAATATGTGATGTTTCTAAAGATAATATATTGTTGATAAGCTGTCCAGAAGAGCAGATAAATCCTTAGGATGACTAAAGAGATAATTACAGGGTTAGTCATTCATTTATTGTCAACACTTTATTGTTAGTATTGTTGTTTTTTTTTTGTACCGTTGTGAAACTTGGCGGTGACAACACGATCTGCCTCTGTTCGCCATCACTCGGCAGCAGTCCCGCAGAGACCAGCACTCAAAGGCAGCCGGCCTTTAGAGGTCATAAATAACACAGAGTCCCTGTAAACATAAAGGTGAGCCACTTCACCACTGGGTGGAAATGAACCATTTTATTGAAACGCGGTATGGTGTCCGTAAAAGCGAGTGGTTCTAACAGCACTTTTCGCAAAGCCGTCATGGGGCCCTGTTGTGTCATAAAGCTGTGCACTCAGCATTTTCTTTGGGAGCGGGGGGGGAGGTGTGATCTGGCCCAGCCCTCTTTTAATAATAAATGTTTTTGAATATAAAATAAGCTAATAAAGAGCAGCACGGGGGCTCAGTTGGTAGAGCTGTTGCCTCTCTGCGAGAAGGTCGTCAGGTCAAATCCTGGCCGGGGGCCTTTCTGGTTGGAGTTTACATGTTCTCTCCGTGCATGCATGGGTTTTCTCCAGGTACTCCGGTTTTCTCCCGCTGACCAAAAACATGCATGTTAGGCTGATAGGTAAAGTAGTCCCTCGTTTATTGCGGGGGATCCATATCCTGAAGACCCGTGATAAGTGAAAAACCGCAAAGTAGGAATACTAGTAAAAGTAACAAGTAGTATTTTATTTTATTATTTAAATAGATATATATTACGTCATTTAAACCCTTCACAAACTCTTGGAATATTCTAAACAATGTTTCTAAACTCTAAATGCTCTAAAAGAGCACAGAATCTCATGATTTCAGCTCTCTGCCTCCTCAGCTCTTTGCCACCTGCAAGCACTCTTGGCCACGCCAACTTCTCCGCTCTGCACGGTGAACGGCTGATCAGCTGTTTAGCTGCAGCAGGAAGTTTATTCTGCAGTATGGGCAGCACAAAGGCGCAGGAGGAAGCTTTTTTTGATGATGCTCTGAGCTGCACAAATGTGCAGCAGGTGCTAAATAATAAAAAATAATTTAACTTCATGCCAATCGTGTGGCTCATCCATCAGTCAGCAAATTGTGTGTCATGTCCAATCTTATTTTGAAAAACCGTAATTGAGCGAATCCGTAATAAACGAACCGCGAAGTAGTGAGGGACTACTGTAGCTCTAAATTGTCTCTAGGTGTGAGTGAGAGAATGAATGGTTGTTTGTCTGTGCCTCTGTGATGGACTAGAGACCCATCCAGAGAGTATCCTGCCCCTTGCACAGTCACTGCTTGATATAGGCACCAGTGATCCCCACGATCTGAAAAGGAAGAAGCGGGTAAAGACGATGGATGGATGGATGGATAAGCTTTTAAATTGTAAGCAAAATGTAAGTATTCCTCCAGTCAGTGTCCAGGATTGGGTTCTGAGTCCAGAAACCAAAGTCTACGGCTCTGATACAAATTGTTTGGCTTTTGAGGGTTGCTTGTGCTCCACTGAGCAGGAAACAGAGTGGTCAGTGTGTTCTTATGTGGGAGTGTGAAACACAAGTGGCAGTTTGTGCAAAGACAGTCTTGTATGGAATACAGCATGAAATTTCAATCACAGCCTTAACTTGTGTTACTTAATATTTTACCTATAAGTGCATAGACTTGTGAATATAAATGTAAAATCAATAATTGTAATTCTGTATACATCAGATTAATGGGTTACATTGAGTGGTTGACAAATTGAGCAGACATTTCTGTAAATTTTTGTGTGCATTAACAAGTTCAAATGCATTTCTGCAACAGTTTTCAATCCATCTTTTCAAATTCTTTACCTTTGTCTTTCTTTTTGGGTCGCGGGGGTCACTGGTGCCCATGTCCAACTACCACTTTGCGAGAGGCGAGGGACACCTAGGGCTCCAGTTCATCACAGGTCCACATAAACAAACAAAACAACCATTCACTCTCTCACTCACGCCTAGGGATAATTTAGAGTTACCAATCAGCCTAACACACATGTTTTTGGTCTGTGGGAGGAAACCGGAGTATCTGAAGAAAACCCACACATGCACGGAGAGAACATGCAAACTCCACCCATTTGAAAAGTGCAATTAAATGAAATAGAAATTAGGTTAAAATCTATGAAAATCTCTTTGTTTCTGAGGTGTTTTGCATTACACTGTGCCTTCTCTATTCATTCTGAATAACTGGATTTATTGCACATTTAACATGACTATAATGAATTGCTCAGCTGTTACTCCCTTTTTAACTTGATATGGTATAAACCTGTCAGAGACTGATATATTAATATTGTGAATCACAAACAGGCCGGAGACTGTAAGGTTCTTGGAGCAATTGTGTGATATTTATCTTGCATGTTTACAATGAAATATGAGTGATACACCTATTTACAACTTAACTTTTGATGCAGTAAAAGTGGACTTTAAATTTTTATTCCAACAGATTACTTGAGATGTTTTTGCTTTTTAATAAAGATGTTTTAATAATTAACTGATTTTTTTTTGTTGTAGTATTTAAAAAGAGCCAACAACACCACTACCTGTTACGCTTTCGTTCTTATATTTTGGCTTTGCAATGAGGCCATTTATAAATTTCTTTGACGTGACTGCCCTTGAGAGAGATGTGAACAGTAATTAGTTTGTCCAGGTATGATGTGTTGGGAGTGTGACCAAGCTTTCGAAAGCCAGGAAATGTCTTGATTCCATCACTGTTGAGATGGATTACTGGAAAGTGCTCTGTCAAACTTTGATCAATAGTTACTTATCATGTATGGGAATGGTTGATGGAAAGTTAAATGTCCACCCAGTTTTACCCACAAAGGCACGTAAGCATATATTTTGAATTACTTTGTCTCTTTGCCTAATGCCACTCTGATAACAACCTTGACCTTGACCTTTTTAAGCAGTGACATAAGCCTTGTTGCCAATTTTCCTCCAAGTATTGTCTGACAGTAAGTGCAGTAAACAACGTCCTCATTTTGTAAAAAACAAAAGTTAAAATATAAACTGATGGTGGCGTAATGGTGATCCCTTCACAGCCAAGGTCTCAGTTTTTAACACTCATAACAATTTGCTCAACATACCAATTGTTATCTCACTTATTTCCACTTTGATCTTTTGCTTCCACAATTACTGATGGGCTTCTTTTTTTTTCCCCTGCGGTTGCAAAAATACTGTCTGCCTTTGTGTCTGCAGGGCAAAGGAATACGAGACCTCAATGGAAGCAAAGAATCAAGTCCCAGAGTCTCCGTACAAAGCCAAGTGAGTGTTATAACAACTTTAACAGTTGAAATTTTGACTTTATTTATTTAATAGTTTGTGTCTAACATTTTAAACCATTTTAATATAAAATTATTACAATAATTTATTAGAAAACAACAATAATATTGATAATCAAAACAAAGATGGTGATGATGATGGTGTACTTTTAAAAATTAAAACAAATCGTTTTTACATTCTGTCAATACTGAATCAAAATGGTTTATAAAATATTATGCATCATATCATCAATTGTTTTTATTTATTTATTTATTTTATTTTTTTTTTTTCATTTTTCTTTACTGAATATTTGCAACTACAACATGTATTAAAACAGATTTTGTGCAGACCTGAACTGATCCAGTAATAGTTTCAGATCTGCTGGTTACATGAAAATCCGAGGTGAAGAAATTTAATTTGGGCACCTTTTTATTCAGGTTGCAGCGTTTGGTGAAAGACCTACTGAAGCAACTGCAGGGCCAAGATGGCGGGCAGTGGGCCAATAATAAAGCATCTGGACTGGACAGAACTCTTGGAGAGATTTCCCGAATTTTAGAAAAGCAGGTACAGCAGATATAATACAGATATACATAAAGTAATGAGGTGTTTGTATTTTATTTTTATTATTATTATTATTATTCAATAAGCTTTGTTTTTAATGTTTTGAAGCTCCTTTTTTACCTATTTTGATACAAAATATGCTTGTAAAGAATTATTTTGTTGCCACTCTGGACCTTTTGGTTTGTATTTTCAGTGAATACTGGTTTTGCAGAGTTTCACGGTTCCAGTGTGCTCTACACTGCCTTTGGTTAAATGCTAACAAAGACCATATTAACCATTTTTACTGTGCACATGTTGCAAATAGAAGAAGTTCCGAGCACAAAACTAGATAATGTCCTGCGTCTGTGGCTTGCATGACTCAAATGTCACTGTTTAGACGATCGTAAATTAGATTTACCATTTAAAAATTCTTCATTTAATGTAGGCAAGTCGTCAAATTTTCTTTCTTTTTTTAATTTTTACCTGTTTTGCCGCAGTAAGTTTTGTATGTTGTGTGTGTGTGTGTGTGTGTGTGTGTGTGTGTGTTTAATTTTAATACCAAAACCCACATTAATATGAAACTGAGGGAAGAATTAAAACACTTATCATGTTTATGATGGGAGGAATATACAGCCCACTTTCTGTAACGAGACATAAATTTCATGCCATTTTGTGGTTTGAACCATCATAACAGCCCTCCATGCACCCCTCTGAGTGTGTGGATAGAGAGATTATGGTGTCCCAACAGTAATGATGTGGACGGCTGGTAAGGCCATTACCAAATTTCCCCAGAGAGGCAAAGAACGAGGTGGTGGTGGGTGGCATGGTGTCCTGCAAGGAACGAGGAGGAGAGCAGCGTGACAGGAGTAGCACACAAGCTGTTGCTACATGAGGGCTCCTCCCTCAGCTCCACATACTCTCAGTGGGAGGTCAAAGGTCAGTGGGCCACAGGAGATGTGCTCCATTTAACAGCAGTGTCGTAGGCAAGAGGCAGATCAAGGCTCTGTCTAGCAGCTTTTGCGTTGTCTTTTACCTTTGTTTAAAGCAGATTGCCACCCTTGTGGCAAGTTCTACTTCAACACCTTCTTTCACAGATATCCAGCCAATGTTGTGGTGAACTGTGAATCACCAGAGAGACAGCCTGGGCAACATTTCCCTGCCTAATCCTTTGACAAAGTCAAATAAATAGAGTCTGTATCAGCATTGCTGTCTGGCCTCTGAGTCACTTCATACTGGGGCCATTTAGATTATTTGACCTAACAAGCATCCCTCATGTCGTTGACTCACCTAGAGATTTGTTTTTCTCTCCCATATCTGATTCAGTCTCCACTTTCTTTGCTAATTCCTTAGACAACACTCAGCCCTCTCCTCTTGTGCTGTTGTTTTCACCCCCTCCCAAATCGAGCCCTCCTCCTTTACATTTTAGGGTAAAACTAGTGATTGACCCATGTGTGTTTCTCCCTCGGTGACCTCTAATTGTTTGATTTGTGTCATACTTGATTTTTTTCACTTTACTTTTGGTGATTGAAACAATCGTTTGTTTTTTCAGTTCTTTACTGTACACTGGCCTAGCTATAAATCTCTTCAAGTTATTAAGTATTTCCTACGACTTTCACTTAACTCATATAAAAAACAGCAACATGTTTGACAGGTTGGAAACTTTTAGGAACATGGCTCTCCAAGAGCCAAATAGACTATATTAACATTATTATTTGGTAGCTGTCGGTCTGGTTTGGTTGACTTGAGGGACTGATGGAAGTTGTCAGGGGACATGGTGGGGTGTGGGGGTGAAGCGTAGAATAGCAGGATAATGAGGTTTCTTGGATGGGCCTTCAGCAGACTGACAGATGCAACCCAGGTCAGCAGTGCCACAACTTATCAGAGGTGAGCCTCACAGCATTTAGTTCAGTTTAGAATGGTTCCATTCGTAGCCCAAACATATTTTACTGCTGCATTTAAATCAGAGAGGCACAAAACTTATTAGCCATAATAATGTGACCACCTGCCTTATACTGTAGGTTTTC
The DNA here is from genome assembly GCA_031762315.1 of Hypsolebias antenori. Taxonomy (NCBI): domain Eukaryota; kingdom Metazoa; phylum Chordata; class Actinopteri; order Cyprinodontiformes; family Rivulidae; genus Hypsolebias; species Hypsolebias antenori. Next base: position 25,911,695 of record JARVGS010000002.1, read on the forward strand.
CTCTTGCAGTTGAAATGGCTCTGACAAATCAGGAAAATAATATAAAATATGTAAGGCTGTGCCTGACTCTTTTTTTCGCCAGCGATGTCTGGGGTCTCTTTGTATTGGTTCTTGCACCATCAGATCTTTTCAGATTTGTATCTGCTTAAAACTCATGAGATACCTTATGATTCAGTTACAATTCAGAGGGTTGAATAGTGAATAGTGATGCATTCTGATAATTTTAAACATAAATTACTATGCATCAAAGAAAGTTAAGTCAGGTCTTCAGGACTTTTATTTATTTATTTATTTATTAAACATTTCATCCTTCATGCAAAGAACTTCATCTGTCCAAGTTACTACAAAAAAAAAAAAAAATTCAGTGGACCTGACTTTGTTGGATTTTTTTTAACCTGGATTATTGAGCATGAACTTTGATCTAAATTACTATGGTTTATTTTACATAAATAAACTCATATTTATATATTTTTATATACACAAGTGACCCCTGTGACCCAGAATGGAAGTGGGTAAAGGTAATGGACTGATAGATAAATGGCATCAAATGGATAAATAATAAATGTAAATGATGTCAAAACATAATTACCGGTACTCATTGACTGCTGACCAACAATTAGCGTAGATGCTAACTTTACAATGAAAACGCAATAGAAAAGCTAGTACAATTTTCACTAACACAAATTAAATGTTTTAAAATTATTACTAAAGAGTCATATTATGATAACTTCAGCTATTGTTTACTGGCATTTATTCTTCAAGATTCATCTAAGAAAAGATAAACACTGAAAAAACAACAATCTGCACATCATTTAGTACAGGAATCTCCAGTAATTCTGTTAGGATGAAAAACTGGTTACTCTGCTAACTCTTAAAGTGGCAGCACAATTTATTATAGCCAAAATGTATTTTTGACATTTGAAAAAAAAAAAAATTTTCAGAATTACTTTTCCATGCCCACTATTTATCCCAAAATAAAATGTACCTCCCGTCTTTAGTATTAGGGGACTTTAAAGGCCAGATGGACACGCCAGAATTTGCTACATTCTTTTTATTCTCTGGTAGATGAGCTGCTACTGCTAAAGAGTTGTGTTGCCATGGAGAGGGGTCGAGACACTGGCCTGTTAAAACGTGCACATATACATAGCTCTGGACATTGTTCCAGTACTGTACAGTACTAGTCTCTCATTTATTTTGCGGGGATCCGTACCCTGAAGACCCGTGATAAGTGAAAAACCACAAAGTAGGAACATATATA
>JARVGS010000002.1:25942636-25957382 GCA_031762315.1 Hypsolebias antenori
CCTAGATATCAGCTCTCTGCTCCACACAGAGGGCTGTGGTAGCTCGGTGGTCTGTGGTTGTGTCAGGAAGGACATCTAGCGTAAAAACAATTGCCATGTCTTTTGTGCGACTAGTTCGCTGTGGTGACCCTTGACGAAGGGAGAAGCCGAAAGAAGTAGAAAAAAAATAGTAGTGGTAATGGTAGTAGTAGTAATTAGTAGTAGAAGTAGTAGTAGTAATAGTAGTGGTGGTAATGGTAATAGTATTAGCAGGAGTAATAAAAATATTAGTAGTATTATAATTTTTTGTATTTTTCTTTGGTATTATTGCCTCCAGGTAAGAAAATCACAAAGTCAGTGTCTGGAACTGATTCCAGTTGAGTCAGCACTGAGACCTGCAGAGGTTCATTTACCTTCGGTTCCTGCAGTAAAATGTTAAAAAAGATTCATATTTCTGCATAAGTGCTCAATGATAGGCTGTTAGCCATTAAAGTAGTGTAAAGAACAAGCATAAACATAGCAACAGATTTCGTTAAAGATTGTGCGAACCAAAGTGGAACTGGTTTTTCTGGTTTGTCTGGTGGCAGAACCAGACCTTCGTGTCACTTTTACAGGCTGTATGGACTTATTGGCCTTCCATTGTCTGAGAAAAACGATGAATTAACGAAGACTCAAACAAGGAACAGTTCATTTTGTCTGATGAATCTGTTCAGGCAAAGTTTGGATGTTGACAATTTGAAAGGTCTAAACCTTCATTTAAAATTCCCTACATAAAAATGTTTAAACTACAATCTCATGTTAAATAAGAATACTGCCAAAATAAAACTAATCCAGTAAGTCATCAACGTAATCAAAATCCAAAGCATGAATTCCCTCACAAACGTTCCTAAATACATGGGTCTGTCAAGGATATACATGACTTTGATGGGGTGAAAGGTCAGTTTCACTGGCTGACATGATCGGCTTCCATGTGTAGAACCCACGTGCAGGAAGATGAGGGGATGCCAGTAAAATAATTAAAGTTTATTATGAATAAACAAAACAAAATGCTGACAGGGCAGCTAACTTACTTTAAGGAGGAGACACAGAGGGATGACGAACATGAAGCCTTGGACAGAATAAGGACAATCCAGAGACACTGGCAAGACACCAAGCAGCTGAATATATACAGACGCTAACAAGGTGAAATGAAAGGAACCTGCGGTGATTAGGACCAGACACAGATGTGACAGTGCTGGAACACTGGAGGAGAAATGCTGAGGGGGACTGGTAAACATGAGGGAAAACACAACATGCAGGACCAGACCCTAGAAACCCTACAGGACTCCCGCCCTCAAGGGATGGCCTCTGAAATCCCAAGGAGAGCACCATCCACTAGGGTGATGGGAAAAAAGACACAAGTAGGGTACAGCAAACAATAACCTGACGGGTAGGAACCTGGGAAAACACACTGGACACAAAGGGGAAAACACAGAAACCCTAAATCCCCCGAGTCAAGGTGGGCGGTCAGGAGACTGTCCACGTCAGGCCAGAAGACCCAGGGGGCAGCCTGGTGACCATCTGTCAACAGGCCAGAGGTCTGGTGGGTGGCCAGGATGCCATCCACCCCTGGACCAGGGTTCCGGTGGGCATCCCTTTAAGGCCAGTGGAGAGGCCACAGCTGCAGGTGAGGAGACCCCTGGGACCACTGCAGCTTGAAGAGCGAGGACCTCTGGTGGGTGCGCGAGGCTCGGCGTCTTCTCCAGCTGAAGGCGTACAATCACTTCAGATGGACCAGCAGCGAGGACCACAGCAGCAGGCAAAGCAAGGACCCCAGAGAGAGCGAGGGCCTCGGGAGTGAAGACCTCTGGAGGAGCGAGGGCCTTGGGAGTGAAGACCTCTGGAGGAGTGAGTGCCTCGGGAGCGAAGACCTCAGGAGGAGCGAGGGCCTTGGGAGTGAAGACCTCTGGAGGAGCGAGTGCCTCGAGAGCGAAGACCTTTGGATGAGCGAGTGCCTCGGGAGCGAAGACCTCTGTTGGAGCGAGGACCTCTGGTGCTGGCATGGGAACCAGTCTGTGTTTGGCTGGTGCAGGAAACAGCTTTGGTGCTGGCATGGGAACCAGTCTGTGTTTGGCTGGTGCGGGAACCAGCCTTGGTGCTGGTATGGGACCCAGCAAGGTAGGAGCTTGTGCAGGACGCAGCGAGGCAGGATCTGGTACAGGAACCAGCCTTGGTGCTGGTACAGGAACCAGCGAGTCCAGGGCTGGTACGGGAACCAGCAAATCCAGGGCTGGTGTGGGAACCAGCGAGTCCAGGGCTGGTGCGGGAATCAGCGAGTCCAGGGCTGGTGTGGAGACCAGCGGGTCCAGGGCTGGTGTGGAGACCAGTGGGTCCAGTGTTGGTGCGGAGACCAGCGGGTCAGGTGCTGGTGTTGCTGGCATGGAAAGCCAGGCAGGAGCAGCTGTTGTGGGACCCAGACCGGGTGCAGCTGATGGCGAGGGAGAGAGATCAGCTAGAGGTGAGCTGGGAGGAGAACCAGGCTGAGCAGGAGCCAGCAGAAGCGAGCGCAGCATGTGCCTCTCCATCCACATCTCCGGTGAGTTGTTATTATTGTCAGCCCTGGTGTACCTGGAGATGATGTCTTCCACAGTGATCATTCCCTCCCAAAGATCGCTGGGGCTGCAGGGTCAGGTGCACAGGGGCGTGCAACGCCCCCCTCCCCCCCCCAGCAACAGGTGCGCAGGGGCGTGCAACGTCCTCCCCCCAGCGACAGGTGCGCAGGAGCGTGTGACATCCTCCCCCTTATGAAGGGAAACATCTGGATGAAGACTTGGCTGTGTCTGAGGAAAGACGTACTGGAGTTCGTTGGAACTGACTCGGTTTTGCCACGTGTTCCTCCTGCAGCGAGTCCAGGCGGGTTGTCCCACTCCCTTTGATGACTCCTCCAGGAAAGCAGGAGGTGGTTGAGGAGGAGGTAGGTTGTGAGGAGCTGCTGCTCTGTGAGGAGGTGAAAAAAGGCGAGGTGATGAGGCAAAGGAGCCTGGTTTAAATGCCAAGCGAGTACCTTGGTACAAGGTTCTTTTCCTTTCCTCCTCCTCACGCTGAGTGGTCTTTGCTGCCTCGCGGGCCAGGAACCCGAAAAGAGTGATCTTCCTGCTGGGTTCTTTGAGGTCTCTAGATTCTGACATGATCGGCTTCCGTGTGTAGAACCCACGTGCAGGAAGATGAGGAGACTCCAATAAAATAAGTAAAAGTTTATTATGAATAAACAAAACAAAATGCTGATGGGGCAGCTAATTTACTTTAAGGAGAAGACACGGAGTGATGACGAACATGAAGCCTTGGACAGAATAAGGACAATCCAGAGACACTGCTAAAACACCAAGCAGCTGAATATACAGACGCTAACAAGGTGAAATGAAAGGTACCTGCGGTGATTAGGATCAAACACAGGTGTGACAGTGCTGGAACACTGGAGGAGAAATGCTGAGGGGGACTGGTAAACATGAGGGAAAACACAACATGCAGGACCAGACCCTAGAAACCCTACACTGGCAGTGACATTGTCCATGGCATAAATGGACAAAGAGTCCAATTAAAGGGCATGTAAGAACATGAAACTGCAGCTATCAGTTGAAATGTGAAGAACTCACCTGTTTGATGACTACCAGTAAATAAAAGATCCAAGGTGGAACCATGGTCTGATGACCTTCTCTTTCCTAAACAGTTGTGGAGCTACACCATGGACATCTTCCTGTGGACTGTCTTATAGATGGACAGATAGGGACAATCTAAGGACCAAAGGGTTTGACATTCCCGTTATTTGGAGGCTTGAAGCATAGAAAGGCTTCTAACAAAGGGGTCAACTGTGACCTTGACCTTTGACCCCTGACCTTGACATCAGTAGGGATCATTTAGACCTTTGAGGAGGTCCAGCAATACAATTGGACATTTATCTGTCAGGATTTGCTGTAATTTAGAGCTTGGACAAGAAATTGTCCATAGACAGACAAACGGTGCCAAAGTATGATGTCTTAGGATGGGTGTATAAAACTGTAGCTCTCGCTTGTAAAACCTAGAAAATACCTTCAATCTGTTGTGGTATTGTTAGATGACATATTCAGAATATGTCATACATAACATTCAGCTACTACCACATCAAATTTTAAGTTAATATCTGCAAAGAAATCAAGCAAAAAACAGCAGATTTTCAGTTTTTGAGCTAAGATGGCTGTAAAGGTCATCTTGAGTCAGCTTGGTTCCAAGAGGCAATCTGTTGTAGCTGTTAACTGGATCCAATTCAGTTCAATTCAATTCAGTTTATTTATATAGCGCCAAGTTACAACAGAATTTGTCTCAGGGCACTGAACAAAAACATCCACTTACATTATAAAAGCCAAGTAGTAAAAGTTCTTTATTTAAGGAAGCAGCAGATTGGGTTGAACCTTCACCTCATCACAGTCTCCCATCCTGAGCAAGCACAAAGGAGACAGTGGAAAGTAAAAACTCCCTTTAACAGGAAGAAACTTCCAGCAGAACCAGGCTCAGGACATGTGGCCATCTATTTCAGCTGGCTGGATTGGAGAGGACAGGAAGTAGAAACAAACAGCGACAGGCCCAGGTGTAGTTTCTATAAGAGGAAAGATAAAAAACATGTTGAGACTGAAATAATTACAAATACAAACAGGCAGAATAGAGCAAGTAAAGACAGCAGCACAGAGAGGAAATGTAGTCACTTTGTTCTCCAGTGGTCTAAGTCTATAGTAGCATGACTAAGGGACAGCTCAGGAAACCCAAGCCGACCCTATAGGATTTATTAAAAAGGAAAGTCTTAAAACTGGACAATGTGTCAGCCTCATGGACAGAAACTGGAAGTTGGTTCCACAAGAGAGGAGCCTGATAACTGAAAGATCTTCCTCCCGTTCTGCTTTTGAAACTCTAGGAACCACGAATAAGCCTGCAGTCTGAGAGCAAAGTGCTCTGGTAGGAAAATATGGGACAATAAGATCTCAAATATAAGATGGAGCTAGGTTGTTGAGAGCTTTGTAGGTTAGAAGATTTTAAATTCAATTCTGGATTTGACAGAATTTGACTTGAATCAAGTCGGCTCCAAAAGTTAGGCAGTTGTAGACATCTAGTCATTCTCAGTGAAGTTCCTCCAGTGGTTCTTGACATGTTTTGGGAACATCTACACAAATGCACACACAGGCAGGCACCTGAAGGCAATGGCATACTATTAAAAAAAACACTATCTGAGAGTATTTGCCCTCACAGATTTGTAACCTTATCCTCTTCCAGCTGAAGTTTTTACTTCCAGAGAAAATCTCTAAAAATCTGGATTATTCTCCACACTTGAGATAATCACATTAGCTGTGCATTAGCTAATTGACGAGCTGCTCGTCTGAACCGCCGGTGAATCTGTAACAGGCGGGCTTTTACAAAGATAAATGGATTCCTTCACGGTGGATTTACCTGCCGCTGGTTCAACTCCCGGTAAACAGTCCCTTCTCCTTCATCTTCGTCTGACAACAAGCCCCTCACCAGTCTGCAGCCACCACTGTTTAAACACCGATTAACTCCCATTCAGACGGAGACAAGCTATTGTCGTTTCTTTCAAACAAACCAATAATGCATGGCGTCTTGCCCCGCTGCCCTCCACCGTGCTAAGCTCAGGAGCATTCCTCCGAGTGGAGCGGGTTAATCCTGGACGGTCGTGTTTGCGGAGTAAATCACGACGAGGTGGAAGTGTCACAGCAGCTTTAAATGTTGAGTAATGCAGTTTGTCTTGGTGCTGTGCAGCTTCGTTATATAATTAAAGATGATGCAGGAACGTGCAGCACGTCCTGAAGCTTGTTTTCTGTTTTTAGGACTGTGCTGACAATGAAAAAGAGTCGAACTGTAAAGTCAGTAAAACGGGTGAGTGAAAGCCTGTTTGCAGATGCATATTCTTGTTTGCATGGAGAATGTTCATCTGTCACAGGTTTTTTTTTTTTGTAAATTTCTTGCTCTAATTTGTCCGTTTCTATTTGTACAGTTTTCCAGTGGACGGTGGATTACTGCGAATTATCCATCCGCTTCCCAAGAGATCAGTGGGATTCAGCTCTGCAGTTTTTTCTCAAGAAGCAGGAGTGATGGAGTTGTCCTCCATCAAAAAGCACACCTTAAATGTTGCTGAAGACACTGTAAGAATGTGGAGCGGTTTCGTTTCACTTGGTGTTTTGCTCTACATCAAAAAAATGTTCAGTTTGTCAGACGAGCCTTATTATATGTTGCATCTGTTTGGATTTCGTAACATATTACACTGACCATAAAAAGTAATTTGCACATAACGTCTTTTATTTTTTGTAATTCGCTAAACACAACTAAGCTGTTTGGATTTATACGTCTGTTATTCTGTTGATAAAAATAAAAGGTTTACTTCGACAGTGTTTTCTAATTTGCCAAACCGTTTTTCTTAAACATTTTTTGTGTTAATTTATTGTTCTTGGTGAAATTTTTGAATGTTGGCCACTCGAAGAGTTCCTCTAGTCCTCAGACTGCCAGTTACATGTTCAGTCGCACATTTGACTCGAGAGTCGTTTAATTCGTTTACGTTTCACTCTCATGTTAGGAACATTTATAATTTATTGTTATTTGCCTTTATAATGTTAAATAAACTACTTCTGTTCATGCACTCTTGTTTTAGTTTGTTTGTTTACACACAGGGAGCACAATCGTTAATTTTTTTGCCTTCGTGTCCGTGTATCATGTGATATATTTTTTTCCCAGATAAGAAAAATGTAATTTGAATCGGTTGCATCTTTAAAATCTGAGATTTATTATTTATTTTTGTTTTATGAAATCTCTTTTCTTAAATATAAAAAAGTCATATTTATGCAGTTTTGTGCCAGGATATCATGGACAACCATCCAAAAGTTGTCTTTTCTTTTTAACACTGGAAGCGTTGAGGTACACTTTGAAGGCAACACATTCCTAAGCTTCGTGATGAGCACGTCTGATATTCTTCTTTTTGTACTTTCTATATAAATGTTATAAACCTTCATAAATGTTCAAAGTATTTGGGTAAGATCCTCCAAGTTTTCCTCTCCTCAGCTCCTGTTTCCTTCACTGAATAAAATCTGAACATCCCCAACAAATTGTTGAGGTGTAGTGTGTCAGTCGCAGCTTGACCTGCATGCTCTCTTGTCCAGAGGCTATTTGTCGTTCAGGATTCCTGCTGGAATGAAAATAAACTCGAGGCACGCCGGGATGCGTCTGCAAGCCGGGAGTCCCTTCAGCCCTGCGTCTCTGTGCGCTCTGTTCAGAGTCCGCTCTGTGGATCCTTTACAGGTGATGCCAGGAGGAGATAAGAGGCGGCTGCGGCCTTCAGTCTGTCTAGACTTGTACTTTCAGCTCTAGGCCTAAATGTATGGCACTGAAATGATCTAACTAGTGCCATATTTATCATTTTATCACTTCTACAGGCTAGCCTTGGATCAGGCTGCAAGGAGCCTTAATAATAGAAATAAGAGCCTGTGTAAATATCCAAAACCACCCAAAATACACAAGCAGGCAGATTAAAGTGGCTGCAGCCTATTGTGCCTGATGCAGTGACCCCTGACACAGGGGGCAAACGCTTAATAATATCTTGTCAGCAATCAGTCACTGATCCACTCGACTCAAACCGAGTAAAGCCAAATATATAAGCAGATTAAAGCTGCCAAGACTCAAAGCCAAACTGAAACTTTCCAATTTCACTAAAAAAACAATTATTTTCACTTGCCTCTGGAAAAGCAGCTGAACCTTTACTAAAAACGACTTACAAACTTGTCATTTATGAAACGGATGGCGTATGCATGCAATAAGCAGTTGTTTTATTGATAAGTTCAGCGACGTCTGCCCTCGTAATAAATAACATCCATAATAATAACTTATGTTCTGGAGAAGACGCCAGCAGAGCGCGTCTCCCCTCTGATCCAATAACTTACAGGAGTCGGTACAGATCATGCACATCTACACAGGTTGGAGGTTCCTTACAAACACTGTGACCTTTGACCTTCTCCACATGCAGGCCCTGTGTGTGCGAGTCCCGTCACATATTCCCATCGTGTCCAGGGTCAGGTGCAGCAAGGAGTCCGTGTGCATCCAGCACCGTTAGATGTACACACGCACCAAAATCCTTCGGTCTGGACCTGAATGTGTCCTGCAGCATAATCCATCCTTTGTCGGTGAATGTCTCTTTCCTTGTGGATGATGGTGTGGGGGGGGTGAGAACTCCTGGGGGGGCCTCCAGCTGACCCCCGCTGGCTCCTCACGTGTCGACGGGACTCTGTACCATACTGTTCGGCGTGTCCGGTAACTGAGACGACAGGGAGGTCACATCGCTGCCCGAGGAGTTTCCCAGGGAGCCCGACTCGGAGAAAGACACCTGAAAGGGACGCGAACGGGTCAAAACAACTCAAATCATTTATTTTGTATTTTTTTAATTACATAAACTTGCTTGATGTTAGTTTTTATGCAAATACAAGTTTGGAGTTTTAACAACAAATGTGCTTCTGGGTCAAACTGAATGTGGGAATGCTAAACTTCAACATTTCACCTTTTTATCCCTTAATGTTGCAAGGTCAAAATATTAAGTCTAACATCACTGATTAGATTAAAAATGAAATGAAGTCAAACTGCTATGAAACACCTTTTTGCACGTTAATTTAAACTAAGTAACCATGGTGATTTAGAACCAGTGCATGCTGTGAAGAAGTATTTATTTTATTTTCTATTTTCTTTAATTCAACATATTTATAGCACAGCGTGTGGATACATTTTAAAACAATTTATCAGCTTAAATTAGCTTGAATCCCAAATGTATAACAAGAAATCATGATTGTTTTATTATGTGTACTGTATATGTACAACTTTTATTATGTGACTTTTATTCATTTTAATCACTTCTATTATCTGACTGTGTAATTGTTTGATTGTGTGTACAGCACTTTGGTCCTGTGGGTGTTTAAAGTGCTTTATAAATAAAACTGGTATTATTTTTAAATATGCAAATGTGGTTGAAGGTCACATTGGGAGTGTGGGAAATCCAAATTTCATCATTTTGTTTTTGTTGGGATGCCAATATAATAAAGAAAAAATCATCACTGATCAAGACTGCAGCTGACATCAAGAGGCCACTAAACACAACTTTTAGCAATATTATTTCAAACAACTGGATTTAAAAGCAAGTTTATTTGAATTTGTTATATTAATTTGCGATATTATTATATTATAATATTTCCAACAAAAATTTATCTTTTTCCATGTATTTTAAAGCAACCCATTTTAAAGTCCAGACTGTATGATTTAAGAGAACAGAGGAATAATAAATGCTCAGCTGTGTAAATTTAACCTTTTTACCTCTACAGGTTCACACTTTTCCACACAGCCCTTGTATATTCTGACGCACACACTCATGAACACATTGCTCAAAGACACTTCAACAAGGGGCTTGGAATCTAACCTCCTGCCTCTATCTAACCAAGAGCCCCCAACTTATATCCATTTATACTTTTGTTTGGTTTCAAATTTACAGAATTGTTTTTAAGGGAATGGCTCAAATTAAGTGAGAATTTTAAATTTCAATATTGTTTTTATTTTGTTTTTATTAATAGTGGGCCACTTCTAAGCAAAACACATCTCTTGATATCTTCTGCAAATTAAAGACTTAAACATCACATAATTATAAATAAATATACAGCCAGCTTTAGACATTTCTCTCTCTTTTTTGATTTGTTTCCTCGTTTCTTATGTTTTAAGAGCTGTGCTCATTAGCAGCGTACCAGTTGTTGGAAGGCAGGCTGGTCCAGGTCGGTCTGCAGGGCGAAGTCGCTGAGGGTTTTCCACGGAGGCTGGTAGGTCTGAACCTCCACAGGATTCCCCTGAACCGTGTTGTCATGACGGATTGGACTGCCCGCCACCAAAGGGGTGCCTGTCAAACCCTGCAGATTCTGCTGGAGGAAAAAAAAAAATAAAAACATGAATAATAATAATAATAATAATAAAGTCATAATAATTTGCTGAATGCCCAGAACTGGCTAAATGCATTATAAACTCTTTGAGAACAGTTGTGAAATTTAAAGCAGTTTTTTTTTATATATATATATTTCATTAGTTCAGATTAAAAACAAATAAATGCAAAAATGCATTTTTTATAATTTGGTAAAACACACTTAAATTAATAAGCTATAAACTGACCTGAATTTAAGGATTTCAGTGAAAGTCTGTCAATTAAATAAAATTATTCTACAATTATTTTCTTGTCTAGGGTTTTTATTCAAATGGGGCCATTGACTGAGTCAGCATGTTTCAAAATTGATGCAAAAAGACAATAATCCAACTTTTATAATAATAATATTTATGGTGACATCAAAGCTTAGACTATGAACTATTATTATTGTTGTTGTTGTTGTTGTTGTTGTTGTCCTCACGGTCTTGTCGCTGTGCTGCTGCTGCTGCAGCTGCTTCATCAGGATGGACTTCTTCTTGTCCTTGCAGCGCTTGTTCTGGAACCAGACCCGGATGACCCGGGGGCTCAGGCCGGTCATCTCCACCAGCTGCTCCTTCATCAGGGCGTCGGGCCTCGGGTTGGCGTTGTAGCAGGTCCGCAGGGTGTGCAGCTGCTTCTCGTTCAGCACCGTCCGGACCCGGGTGGTCTTCTCCGACTTGTGGACGTGGTTCCGGTGATGGGGCGGGTGGCGGACGGAGATTGGGTCTAAGGCCGAGAGGACATGTTGAACATTATTATTAATAATAATAACATTAGTAATAGTAGTAGTAGGGGCAGTAAGTACCTGTGATGTGCAGCGGTCTGCTGTTCTGGAGGGCCCCGGGACTCAGCGGACTCCCCGCGGACCCCCGGTCCGCCAGCAGCCCGTGGTCGGCCCCGCACAGCAGCTCGTCGTCCCGCAGGGAGAACTCGTCCCCCGGCAGGAGGTGTCGGCTGCACACCGAGCACCTGAAGCACTCCATGTGGTACACGTGGTCCCGGGCCCTCATCACCAAGTCGCTGCTGCAGAAACCCAGCGCGCACTTTGCGCACTTGATCCCAAACAACCTGGGACATGGATGAGACCTGGATCTGAGTCTTTTCTCGTTTTTTTTTTTTTTTTTTTTTAATATTATGTTATAAAGGAAAAAAATCTGCCGGCTTTATACCTCGTATAATCTCTTTTACAGTAAGTCTTTCCGTCCCGCACGAAGCACGTGCACGTCTCGTCCAGAAACTGGCTGCACTCCGCGCACTTGAGGCAGGCTGCGTGCCACTCCAGGTCCGGGGAGACTCTCAGGATGTACTGGTCGTGGATCTGACTCCCGCAGCCCACACACATGGCGATTCTCGGCTTCTCTGTGAAAGAAGAAGAACGAAAATAAACAAACAAACAAATAAACAAATAAATAAATAAAAGCCCGAGTGCAACTCTTTTAATAATGAGCTCCATTCATCTGTTCGAAGATTATTAAGTGATCCAACTTGTTCTTCTCCTTGTTTGTTTGTAATGTGATGTATTTTTGCCCCAAAACTCACAGCAGAAGAATGAGAGTAAATTTAAAAAGTGGGGGCGGCGGGGGGGTCTTACTTTTTGAATGATCCCCCATATCATCCAAGAAAGAAGCGCTGATCAGGATGTCCACCATGCGATCCGACGGCTGCAGACCGGTCCCGGCCCGTCCTGTCCCCCGGCTGGGTGAGACACTTCTCCTCCTCCTGGAGGTGGAGACAACACAAAGACATGGACCAGTGACGTCTGCAGGAACCTGGACCTCTGCAGGTCCGGGGGAGAGGGTGCCATGCAAATCTGCTCCTGCATGGACCCCTGCTCTTTTTTTTTTTTAACTCTCTCCCTCTCTCTCTCTCTTTATTTTTATTTATTTATTTGTTTATTTTGCTCTTTTGTTGCTTTAAGAACAAGTGCTTACTGCGAGCTTCCTTCTTAACTTGCTGGATCCTTTCAGGAACCGCAACATTTTATTATTATTACAGCTCCATTAAAAATGCACTAAGTATTCATAGCCTGAAAATATTCCAATAGCTTAGAAAAAACTGTTTTATTTTTCTGCTTTGAGATTTTATTTCACTTTATTTTGACATAGCCTATGTTAGTAAGCATATGTTTAACGAGGGTTTAATACAACAAAATATTTCGAAATTGTTTTTTATTTTTCCCTTAGTTGTACAGTATTCTGTTTTTGTTTCACCATTAATGGGATTTTGTTTCAGTCTGTGAAGAGCCCTCTACTGGGTGAAGAGCCACCCAGACAGTTTGAACACATAAACTCCAGAAGATAGATTGAACTTAAATGAGATGGTATTTATATTTATTTAAAACAAAAAAAAACTGCTCCAAGAATTAAGTGACTCAGTTCACCATTTTTTTATTTATAAATGTCTATATTTTCCTCTCATTTATCCTTTTCCCCCCTGAATTATTGAAAACAGGCACTTGTCCAATCTGATTATGTTTATTTCCTTTTTATTTCAAATTAAAATAGAAATACTGATGATTTATTTCTAATTTTTATAAAACGATGGCCATGAGTAACCATATGATGACTTAGGATTATTATAGTTGTTGTTATTGCTATTATTATTATTGTTAATATGAAAACAAATTAAATTCGTGTTTGATAAAAGAAAATTCAAATATTAATTAGTTCTAGCATTGTTTTTATTAGAATTAAAGAAGAAAACAAATTACTTATTTAATCTTGTTTTCCAGTATCTTGCACCTCATTAATGATTATTTATTTTAAATCCATTTCCTTCCTTTTTCTAGAATACATGCACAATAATAATAATAATAATAATAATAATAATAATAATAATAATAATAATAATAATATAAGGTTCAAGGTTCTTTACTGTCCAAAAAAGTTCAATTTACCATGTCCTGGATGACTGAGAATCCTCTCCAGCGTGTTCTTTACTGTCATTCGCGTCACGTGGACGAGGTGGAACGAAATTGTGGTCCCAGTTACACCCAAAAATAGCAAAAATATGAAGTATAAAAAGAAACAGTATATGGGATCAGATATACTAAACAATAATAATGTAAAATAATACAGTATATAATACTTATTATTATTAATATATAATAATAATAATAATAATAGTTTTTCTATATGTTTACTATGTGTTTTCTATATAAATTGGTGGCAGAAGTGCATGACAAACGAGACTAAGACAAAAGAGAAACAACAAAATGTAGCCTATTAAACGTGCATTATCTGGCAGCAGTGACCCTACAACCCAGAAAGGAAGATGCCTGTACAGGATTAATGATTTGTGGTTTTAATTTGAATTTGTTTGAGTCCCCTCAGAGGGACAGACAATCTCTGTCCAGTGGACAAAGTCTTCAGAGCGGAACTAAAGCAAACAGATCTCGTTCTCGCACATTCTCGTTTGTTATCGCGTGATTTCGCTGGAAACGTCAGAAGACCTTTGGCACAGATTGGAGTCCCTCTTGCTCAGTCAGGTTCTGTCTGCTGCTGCACGAAGACGAAGAGTCAAGAGTCAAATATGAACAGAGTATTAAACAGAACCACCCTGAAGAATCTGGTATGTGCACGGCACGGCTAACTCAGACTGTTTATTATTTGTTTGCAGTTGTTAAAAAAACTCAGACGCGTCAGTGTTTTGCTAGTTCTGTTGCAGCTGCTGCTAACTGGTTAGCGCATTCATTTGATTGATAGCAGTGCTGCTATTGAGTAAACGCGCTTTACAGTTTTCTCTTAATTAAAAAATGGCTTTATATGTGCGTTTTAGATACCAACGTAGTTTAAATGTTAGTTTTTTTTTAATGTCGCTAAAAGGTATTTGGTGTTCGCACAGCTAGCTTAGCTGCTAAACGTCACGCGAGTTACGACACCATAACTTCTTGATAATTTAATAACCTTTTTAATTCTATGATAACGTTGATTTGGTTTTGTACGTCGGTTAAGTCAGTTTGTATAATTGGTTTACTTGTTTTCTGTTGCAAATCAGTGTTTGTCTTTAATAACAAAAGGCTACATTTCAAAACAATGTACTGTAATTACATACATGAATCCGTAGATCTGAGACTTTATGGAAGTCTGAAATATTACAAGGTTGGATTCAAGTTCCTTTGAACTGGCTTTAATTATTATAAATATTCAATACAATGTCAGTACTTGACAAGAGACTATTTTTATGGAAAACACGACTCCATTGAGCAAAGACAACCAGTTTATTTCCATTTTTGTTTGTTTTTTTCCCCAAATTTCACAAAAGCTATACATTTCCCGTGTATTTTCAGGTTTCTTTCAATAATTTTTACAGTTCCCCCCCGGTAAATTTGTATAACAATAGGTTTAAGTATAGGTTAATTTTTCAGTCAAGTTAGTAACTATTTTGATATTTACTATGATTTGACAATATAAAAGTGGGTTGCATATTTGGCATTTACTACATTATGGTTTCTTTATCTGCCTTACCTTCACATTATGGTGTTGGCTCCACCGTGCCCAGGCGGACCTGGTATTATCCTGCTTTGCTTGATGCAGCTCCTCCAGAGGTTGTTTGCTTGAAATCAAAATGTTAATGTGCACTTTCCCACATTTGATTGCAAGGTCTAATCGAACTAAATCTATTGCTATTTACAGTTTAAATTCATTAATCAGGTCCAACAAATAGTTATTTAAAGCACTGTAATGTGGCAGTATGAGATTTGACTACAGGTAACCCCCGGTTTACGGCCGAGTTCCGTTACACCGGCCCGGCCGGATACCGATTCGGCCGGTTACCGGA
>JARVGS010000002.1:26010028-26020309 GCA_031762315.1 Hypsolebias antenori
GTTTCACAGACAAGACAAAGCAAAAGCAAAGCGGAGACCGAGAGGAGACGTCCGCCCTTGAGAAGAGCAAGTGTTGAGGTGTTGTTACGTTACGTGGTTATGTTTAATGGCTGGTCATCAAATAAAGGGATAATAAAGTAACATAAATGTATAAAACCTACTTTAAATGTATTTGCCATGATGTTAAGGAGGAAAGCTTCACCACTGGTTTGAACTTGGCTTTTTATTTTTGTAAAACTGAATAGTGTACAAAGTACTATTACTACATTACTATAAATACTAATCGTATTTCTCAGAAGTGCAAGATATTTTATTTTTATAATTGAGAAGAGTGCTTAATATGGACCACAAACAAAGCTAGAACATTTTCAAAATGTGCTTTTATTTAAAGTTCTATAATTTGTACATTTCAGATATAATGAACACTTGAAACATTTACTTTAAAACAGAACTAAAACGATGCACAACCAGTCGACTGAAATGTTGGAGAAGAGAAAAATCTGTCTGGAGAAAAATTAAATTGTAGTTTTGAAAGAACATTATTTTACCACATACTGTAAAGCACAACAGAACCATACAGTAGCACCAGTATACAGACTGACAGGCATTACCTGCGTATACAGTACTTACTCTTGTGAGGGTTACTTAAAAAAAAAAAAAAAAAAAAAAAAAAAAGAACAGTTTATGCATAGTAAAAATGCAACAGTTTTACTACATTAAAATATTTTCCACTTTGTCCTTTGGTATGTGCACAATCAAGAGTCGAACTTTTCAGACCAGCTTTATTGCAGATGTTAAAAAAAAAAAAAAATCTGTAACCAATGATACAGATATTTGCCCAGATGTCTTAAAAACAAAACATTAGACATAAAAACTCTTCCAGAAAATTTGCATCTCTTAATATCATTAAAGGGAAGGGTTAAGTTTGACTTCTCCATGGCTCGGCTCCTTGGTTGAGTTCCACTGGGGGCAGAACTGTGCAATAAAGGTAGCTTCTGGCTGTTTGGTCACAGCCATTGGCAGGGTACAAGAAGGAGGATTTATTGTAAGCAAGGTGCAAATGCAAAAAGCCAAAAAATAAAAATAAAAAAATAAAATAGTGCTTGTGTGTGTATGTTTATGTGTATGACGGGGAGGTCAGATGTGCCTTCACAAGTTATTCAGTTCCATTAGAGTCTGGTCCATCATCTGATGCATATCGAGGTTCTCTTCTTTAGCATGTGACAGTTTCTCTGTTAGAATGCAAGATAAAGACAGTTTTAGTTCACACAAGCAAGCACAAATGGGTCAGTGGGTTAGTTTGCATTATTATAATTATTATTATTATTCAAGCTGGTTGAAGCACTAAGGTTAAGTAATGATTTTATAATATGAATAACGAGTATTTAAAAAAAGGAACAGTTACAATATGTAAAGCACTACAGTGATCTGCTACAACTCTCTCTGACACACAAACATTATGTTTATGAGACGGGGATTAAAGAACAGCTAGTGGGTTATAGTTTTAGATGATTCCTGATTTAAACTGATTCAACGTAAACAACATTCCACTCACAGTGACACAAAACTCAAACAGTACAAAAGTCATACATGGACATAAAGAAAATATCTTTAGTTTGGTTTGAATTGTCAAACAAGCATTTAAAATAAAACTGCAAATAACACACATTCACAAATAAAATAAAATCAGCAGACGCTAATAAATAAATAAATGCATGAATCAATTTTATTGGACACTTTTCAGTTCTATGATTTTATGGATGAATATTTAATGAAAAGTGTCAAAAGTAACGTGTGATTGAATTAGCATCAAGCCAGGTGCTATAAAAAGAGCTGTTATCCTTAAAATACAGATTATATACAGTTATAGTGTTCTGTTTGCACAATAATCAGTTGTTTTTAGTTTGTCCTCTTCTCTGACAATAAATAAAGCAGAATCTGACCGTGCTCAATTAATAATAAAAAAGATTTATGTTTCCCTATTTTGTGTTTTTGGGATGGATAGCCAAACAGCAATCAGTTCTAATAAAGGCTAATTTGAAGTTTGTATGGAGCTCAGTTGGTGCCAGCTGAGAAAATAAAATATGCTAATTGGTATTTTTAGTTTTGTAGTCTGCACTCTTAAGGGTTGCATAAATTTGCATAACATTTTAAGAGGTGAATGCAGGATTAGAAATAAACTTATTTTTTAGCGAGCTAGGATCAACCTGCCTTAAATTTAGAAAACCTGGACATTTACTTAAACAAAACAAACCCCAAATGGTTTAGACAAGATATGAACATGTTTTTCACCAAAACCAGATGAAAATAACACATTTTTATGGATTTCTTTTTTCTCGGCTGGCACTATCTGCAGTTCCCCCACAAGTTGCTTGTAGAGACATGTATGAAGAAGGAAACAAATAAAACAAAAATGGAAGAAAACCCTGAGGAAAATGGTTAAATCAAAATGTAGAAAATGTGTTATGTAACTAGTCTTTTTAAATACAAACTTCAATTAAAAAATCTTACAGCACAACAAATATTCCTACTAGTGAATAATGATTTTACTGGTTTTTAATATACTTTTTAGAGAATTTTGTCACTTTTTAAAAACTGCAGCAGGTAAAGACGACAAAAGAAATGGTAATTCAATTATGAACACCCCTCCCCCAAAAAGGCAAAAACAGAAATCATAATTCCTGATAAAAAATAAATAAAATCCTGTGAAAGTATAAACAAATAAACACTTTTCTCAGCTGCATCTATGCATTTACCGTATTTTCCGCCCTATAAGTCGCATTGCCCTATAAGTCGCTTTGTCCAATTATGTTCAATAAAGTGGAAAAATCCATAAATATGTCGCTTTGCCCTATAAGTCGCTGGGCATGAAAATTAGGCAAAAAGTTGCGACTTATAGGCCGGAAAATACGGTAATTAAAACAAAATCTATAAAAGGGAGCTTATATCAATTTTCTAGTTCTGTTTTAATCCTACAGTCAAAATGCTCCCGATGGGGGGAAAAAAAAAAACTAAATAAATAAGGACTCAGTCCAGTTTATTTCTATTTAGGATAACACTTTAAATAAAACAGACTCAGACTCTGCCAATGTGTATTTATTCAAATGTGAGACATCACACAAAGCTCTTTTGTTCACCTTACCAACATCAACTCCATCCAACTTTGCCAGCACCAAATGAGAATGCACAACTCCTACGTTTCACCAGATCGCCCTAATCTTTCTAGGATTTAGCAGTAATGCTCACCAACTCTCACACACTTCCTGTAATCTCTTTCACAAAAGTGCTTGCACGCTTCAGTTTCAAATGTTCGGCTCCGTTTTCAGTCGTGCACCTGAAGTTGCTGCCAACATGTCACTAAAACCTCAGCTTCACAGGATATTTGAAAAAATAAAATAAAATAAAAATAAATACATAAAAGGACATCAACTGAAATTTGTAAGACTACGCCCTGTACAGATGGAGCTAATGGGTTGATAAGATGAAAAAGAAAAATCAATAACACGACTTGACAGCAAAAGGCTTTGGGATTTGACTTGAACCACTTTACATTAAGACATCAGAAAGGAAAAACAAGGGACAGAGTAAAGAGATAGAGATTACAATAGAAGGAAGGATTTTTTATTATTTTTTTTACACAATGCAGAAAGACTCTAGGATTCTGTACAAGAGATTGGATGTAGAGCTGACATGAAAACATGAGGAGGACAGGAAAGCAAAGGGAAGATGGGGAGCAGGCTGGAGGGGGAGCAGACAGGCGCTGCTCGGGCATGAGGAGGCGTCTTTGACCAGGTGTAAACAATTTATCTGTGTGGGAGAGAAGAAGCACAGTGAACCGAGGGGAGGTCGGTGTGGGGACCTACGAGACACACACCACAACACGCCAGAACCATAGAAGGCACACCAATGCACCGCAACAGAACAATGCATGATGGGAAATGCACTGTGCACCCTGGTCCTCCACTCGAGAGCACTATTAAACAAATACGCTTTTCTTAAGCTCCCGTAATGATCTCATAATTTAGCAAAACTGTGAGATCGATCGCAGTGGTGCTAAATTCCAATATGACAAGTGACCTTCAGCTGGCATGACGACAAAACGCGGGGGGGGGGGGGGGGGTGTTTCACGACCAAACACGAGGCCTTTCTTCTGGACAGAAGCAGACCATGTTAGTAGAAGAATACAGAACGGGGAGGGACGGTGGGTCTTGAGTTATTAGATTCACTGAAGTACCTGTTTGATCCAGTTTCAATGAAATTGGTGAAAGGACCTTATAAACATTCCTTTTATATTTAACAAATTTAATGTATTTAAAAATGCATGAGAACAATCATTTCCACATCGAAGTAAAACCCATGCACTTTTTCTCTCTCCATGCATAAATCTTTGTTTACAGTAAACTGAAACAAATATACAAAAATCAGGTTATGGTGTCGACATAACATAAATTATTTAACAAGGATGAACTTAAATTGCACAAACAAAGAGTACAACGTTGTCTGTTTTAAGACATTTAAAATGAAAGACATAAAACAGACAGATGCAATATTCCTAACTGGAATAGGCATAGACCATTAAGACAAAAGAAGATGCATTTGGGGGAGGGGGCCTCGGTGAACGGATGTAAAGGGGCGATAGACAAGCAGATGCAGAGAGATGAAAATTACATGGAAGTCATGTCGTTGAGGGCGTGGTCCAGCTCCTCGCTGATGGCCTTGTACTTCAGTTTCTGGGAGTACAACTCATCTATTGTTGGTGGGGGTGCCACAGGTGAAGGGAAGGGGGAGGCAGGTACAGCAGAGGACAGCAAAGAAGGCAGGGGCCACATAAAGGAGGAGAGAAGGTGGAGTGTCCGAGCCATTCAAAGGACAGAAGGAGAAGACAGGAAAACAAAACGTTGAAAACAGCGCAGTGCAAAATGTGAAACTAGACAAAAAGCTAATTCTGTGAAAATGAAGTGAGTGCTGAACATTTGCTGAAGAAGCCGAAGCTGAAAAGCTAAGCTAAAAATAAACAAAACACTAGCTTGAAGCTGAAAAAAAGCAAAAGTCTAGCTAAAGACGTAGAAAAATGTTAAAAGTAATAAAAACACTGGCTGAAAGCCAGTCACAGCAAAAGTTCTGCAAAAGTAACAACATAAGCCTAAAGCATCGAAATTATCACTAAAAGCTAAAAGTTGTAAAAGGGAAACTAAATTGATGTCATTTGCAAATGAAGCTAAATATATTGTGAAGTATAAAAGTTCAAAAATTAGACGTCATAGCACTCATTTTTTAAAAATGAACTAGGTGTTTTGATATTTGCCTATTATGGTGTTTGGAGGGAAGCAGAAGAGAAATGAACAGCCTACCTTCCAGGTCGTCGATGGTCTTCTCCAGCTTGGCTACTGATCTCTCAGCGAACTCAGCACGAGTCTCAGCCTGCGTTGCACAGACAAATCGACTTAAACGCTTGAACTGTGGTCCAGTACCAGTGACTCAATCATCCTCGAGCCCTACAAAATATGTGTCCAAACTGTACCTCCTTCAGCTTGTCGGTGAGGACCTTGATCTCCTCCTCATACTTGTCTTCCTTCTGTGAGTACTGTGGGACAAAAACGAGGAGACATTAAATATCCAAGTAGATTTAGACACTTTGCCAACACTTAACTATAAAGTGACACGTTTAACGAAAAACAAAGAGTTAGGACTCCTCGGGATCCTCCGTTTTCCCATCCGAGTGTTTCAACAGCATGCACAGGCCCAGAAAGTCACGCTTACCTTCTCAGCCTGGGCCTCCAGTGACTTCAGGTTGTTGGTCACAGTTTTCAACTCTTCCTCAAGCTCAGAGCATTTGCTGGTGTTTTAGACGAGGAGATAAGAATGGCCAAGGACACAAAGAGGGAGGTGGAGGAAAAACAAGAGAGAAGGGGAACCAGGTTCAATAGAAGCAGAGGAAGACACCAAACAGGTTGATGGGAAGTGAGGAGGAGGGATGACATGAAATGAATAACCACAAGGATTCAACAAAACGAGAGTCGAGAGAGACAAATGTGCCTTAACAGAGCAGGAAGTGAGCACAGAAAGGTGATTCTTTAGGAATTAAAAGAAAAAAAAAATCAAAATTATTTGAAGAGAAGCTCTGTGGAAAGGTTATGAGCAATGATTATCTTACCTGTTGTAGATAGGTCTTTGAATGTCCGCAGATTAAAGAATTAAGAGTTTAAATCTAACCAGACTGATGAGCTAATGGCTAATCCAAGTGGGATTAGTTTCAAAGTAGATTTCTGCCAATTTCAGATTTATGACCCCAAATATGATTTTTTTTTTTTTTGGTTTTTATAAATATTTGGAGATCATCTCAGGACCACAAGCCTGGTGTTTTTGGCCTTACCATGGGGGTCAAAACCACAGCTTTGGGAACTGCTGCTTTATACATCCATTAATTTCCCATTACATAGTTTTCCTGTAGAAATATGGTAATCCTGCCAGAAGTGTCCACGACTGCGGAGATAGTGCTTCAACCTGCTGCTGCTACCCATGCTTGAGAAAACTAAACAAAACTAGGATTTTTATATATGTACGACCATGTAATGTAAAGCTGACAGGGATGTAAAGGCTTTTAAAATATTGTTCACCTGAACAGCAATTTTTTTTTTCTTTTTATGATTGAAGTTGTTTTGAAACAGCAGCATTCCACTTTGGTCTTGACCCTATTCAAACTAGCCATTAGCTCATCGATATGTGCAGAATACACAATTTTCAAAACTGAGTTTGCCCCCACTCAAAAAAAATAATAAAAGTAAAAATAAATGAAGCCATCTACAACAGGTAAGATATCATTTGCTCATAATCTTTGCACAGAATCCCACTTCAAAGGATCTGAACTGCAGGGATGTGAAAAGAGCAATGTGATTTTTCTTATGTTTGATGTAAAAATCAGCTGTTTCAGCGGTGAATCATCATGCTTCCTGTCTTATTCCTGACCAGCCTCCTGCTGTGTTACGCATGGCACCGTCTAATCTGCTCAGAATAAAAGCAGGAAAAGGAACAAGCACCGAATGCAAAGCAGCGGCGGCAGGACGGACGGTGACACGAGCAGCTCAGTTAGTTTTGGTTTGTTGTACCTGTGTGACTGAGGAAGTTAGTGATTTCAGGCTTTGCTCCACAACCTTTAGCTCCTCCTCCGCTGTTCGAGCACGCCTGTTAGTGGGCGTGGCGGCCAAAACCATTCATTCAAACCGAGGCGAGCATGCAAATGATCAGCACAGACAATGAGAACAGCGCGAACCAAAACGACTCTCATCAATTGTGAGCGAGTGCACCTTTTTTCTACAGCCTCCGTGCCAGTGTGCGCGCAGCTGTGAGCGTGCACGGAGGTGAAACGACTTACCTTTCTGACAGCTCGGCGCGCTCCTCTGTACGTTCCAGGTCACCCTCAATGATGACCAGTTTACGAGCCACCTGAAGGTGCAGCACGACGACAGTTACACCAAACACCAGGTATTTACAGTAAGCACACACTGTTGGGATTAGGTGAAAGGTTTTAACTGTAGATTACGTGTTCACCTACGGCACTTTTAATCTATAATCTGTTTTAATGAACTAATGCAGGGTGATTTTTTTTTTTTTTTTTTAATGAATGTGTTGCCATCTGCTTGTTACGGATGAACTTATTGCTGCAAACTGATGCTCAGTGTTTGTCGAGCGGCTGAAAAACCTGCCTCCTCATATTTGCGGTCGGCCTCCTCAGCGATGTTCTTGGCCTCTTTGAGCTGGATCTCCTGGATCTCCATCTTCTCCTCGTCCTTCATGGCTCTGTTCTCAATGACCTTCATGCCTCTGTGAGGAGGAGGAGTGGTGCCATAATGTTAGCGAGGAACGTCTACTCAAACGCTAACATCAGTCGGTAAATATTTAATTAGCATTTTTAAGGTGGATAATCAACTTTTTATTTGGAATAAAGTCCCAAACGTTTAATTTCAGAGAGTGACGTTCAACCTACAGAGGTCACAGGAAGAAACCCACCTCTCGCTCTCGTCAGCAGCCTTCTCGGCCTCCTCCAGTTTCTGCAGGGCTGTGGCCAGACGCTCCTGAGCACGATCCAACTCCTCCTCAACCAGCTGGATGCGTCTGTTCAGGGAGGCGACGTCTCCCTCAGCCTAAGGGAGAGAAGAGCGGCGCATCGTCTGGAGACGTCCGGCATTTTTCAACCCAGGAAATCACTTAACTACAAGCACGCATCAGCCCAGAGAAAGCAGGTGGTTCAGGTTCAGAAAGACCACAAGCCTTTTGTTTTAGGAGTATAATCATGAGCCTTAATATTTAGTATTTCTGTGTACAAAAACTACTTCCTGCAGGTTTGTCAGTACTTCATACAATGATGATCCTAAACTGAGCATGGAGAGTTAACAAGGTCAGTAGGTGCCCTACTTTTAGATAAGAGAACATGCACTGTAGGACGCATTTTACTGCAAATATTTAGTGTTATGATATTCTTCATATGGGTGTTTAGAGTTATAAAAATGTACACATGCTTACCCCCACCGCCCAAACTGAGAGGCAGCTTTTTTTTTTTTTTTTTTTTTTAAGCTGTGGCTTATATTAAAAGAGATCATGTTTTTGGTTTACGTCTGCTTTCTCATTGCTCCACATAAAAAAATATCCTCATGATGCACATGTTCTTTTAAAAATTAATATAGGATTTTGTTTTCCACCCGAGTAATGCAGCAATGCAGGAGCAAAGTGCATGTCATGGGTGGAAATGCCACAAGTAAGGAGCTGCATTTTAACACAACCTGCTTGTAAAGTATAACAGGAAAAAAAAAAAAAAAAGATGTGTAACTGCCTCTGTGTTGTGTGAAACCCCTGCCCTTATATGGGCAACGAGCACGAGCTGACTGGCGCACTGGATGTTGCCACAGTTTAGTTTTTTTTTTTTTTTTTTTGACTTCCTGGTGTCTCAAAAATGAAAGAAAAAAGGTTTTATGTTGATTTTTTTTAAGCGCGAGTTAATATGAATTAAAGTATATCCCAACAAATAAATAAACAAGTAGCCTAAATAAAAATTTAAAATTGACTTGATTATGCTTCTTGAAATCAGGGGCCCCTGGTGGGGCTCTCCAACTCTTATTAAAGTCAAAGTGACGCAGTTTGGAGACATCCCGTCATCTGCCTGGAGTAAATCAACTCAAAGCGTCTTTATCCTCTCAGAAACACAGGAAATGTCAGAGGAACTGATGCGCAGGTGTGTGTGTGTGTGTGTGTGTGTGTGTGTTGCGAACACGCTTACTTGCTCTCTGGCTTTCCTCTGCTCAAACAGCTCCTTCTGTAATCTCTCAGCTCTGTCTTCAGCACCGTCTGCTTGATCTTGTAAGGACTTGATCCTTCGTTTGACCGCGTCCAGCGAGTTCATTCCAGACATGCTTTACTACTATTTATTAAATATGTATAAAACTTAGAAGAAACTAAACTATGAGCTGCTCTAATTTCCGAGAAAGCTGTCAAAAGAGGCGGGATGACGTCCTTGACGGTGCTGAAAAGCTGCGTAAAGTCTGCGCGTGAGCCGTCTGGAAACGCGCTCTGCGATGATTTTTTTTTTTTTTTTCCTCCATTTTGGTCCAGGAAGTAGTGCTATATCAACACGCCCCCCCACTTAAAAATATTATTAAACTAGGCTACTCGAATTCTGCTCCATAAAACTATTAATCTAACCAGGATATAAAATAAATAAATTAAAATAACCTTAAAGAAACCGTGCAGTTCTAAGAACGCGGTGATTTGTAATAACGGAACAACAGCACCATCTGCTGGCCAATCATGAGCAGCACATTGAAAAATTATCGGATTTGTGACGATTTAATTAAATTGTATTAAAACTGGACCCACTCATTAGTAATTATTAACTAAGCTCCCCCGGGAGATAAATAAAGTATGTTTATACTCTATTTTATTATCTTCTACGTAGAGGCTTGCAGTTATCACATTTAACATGATAAAAAAAAACTGAGTAGAAAATGGCGAATACTGTACTTTGATTTTCCTATAAGCTTAAGCATATTTTTTTTTTTCAATATAAACTTTAAAGTAAAGTTAAAAGCCATGCCCTCAATAAAATCTACTCTTCCCCACCCATTGCAAACGAGTTCACTCTCACGACTCTGACACACTTTGGCCTGACTTTCCTCCCCCTGTAGAATCCAATTAAAGGATTATTACAACTTGTTTTTGTTGTTGTTGTTGTTGTTTTTACCTTTGGAGCTCTGCTGCTCTTAAAGCTGTCAATCACACATTTTCTGTCAT
>JARVGS010000002.1:26131303-26142655 GCA_031762315.1 Hypsolebias antenori
GCTGGAACTCCTCTGACTGATGATGCCCTCCGGATGGAGGGTGAAACGTTTCTATAAAAAAGAAACTGTCTAGATGATCCGACTGAGAATTATTGGATTAGTTTAGCATATTTCTTAGTTCATATCTTGGATCTTACTAATATTTTACTTTACAATTTATACTTTTGTGTACACAATTTCGTTCTACCACATGTACCACATGTGACGAGAATGACAATAAAGAAACCTTGACTTTGAAATGTCATTACAAAAATAATCAATCAAGCTAAGAATCAACATCAATAATAAAAAAAGCTAAACAATAATCAATCAATTAAGGCTTAATTATTGTTTATCTAAGGCAAAATTAACTCTTTGAGCAGGACTTATTTAGGCTTTTATACGTACACAAATTTAGTCAAAGTTGGACTACTTTGTATTTTATAAATAATCTGCTTTGGATTTTGGTTGAGAAAAGTAATTTAATGTGACCAGACAAAGTCATTTATTCACCGCAAGCCAGGAAATGATTTATCAAGTTGCATAAGGTAAAAATGGCATAAACAAACCTAAAGTTGAATTGTTGCCAGGTTTCTGTTCCTCAGTGTTGACGACACAAGGGCACTCATCTTTCTGGTGTTCTGCTGGTAGATCAGACCAGGACACTATAAGGAGGACTAGCCTGGACACTGCCCAAGGAACCACTGGTTCAAGTGAATAAAGTATGAAATGAAATTGTGTTTTCCCTCATCCGGATGATTCAACAAAGCCACGTGTTCTCCTGTGTCAGGGTTTCAAACATTAGTTGGAATGACAGTGAAGCAGTATCTGTCACATAGGATACCTGGGGAGATTTGACACCCTTTGCGATGCAAACAAAAATACTCCTTCAACACTTTCATTACCATCAGGAGTCAGGTCAGAGGACCACAATCCATGATGCTCAGGCTACCCAGCGAGCCACATCCTCTGGCTGTATGCTATAGTCAATACAGCAACACTACCAAGCCAGCAACGTTGCTATGGAGATGGCCTCGTGTTCAAACACAAAACAAAAAGCACAAAAGTCTGTTTGTTAATGTCACATATGGAATTGCAGCTGTAAACATTTTGTTCATCCAATGGACAGACATTGGCAAGAAAAAGCAATGATATCGTTGCTCAGTGCCAGTTGATTTCAAGTGGTAACAGCTGTGTTGTCTGATTTCATTTCACAGCACACACATACTGTGTCCTTGCTCAATCAGCAGGCTGCCCTTCCTGTCGCCTACACGGCTCTTTTTACACAACTGGGTGTCCTCTGTCCACCACACATGGCTGAAGGCTTCTCCTCAACCACTCCTGGCTGTATCACCGCGCACAGAGACAAAAACACGCACAAGAACTTTCACACAGACAAGATACAGTGTTAGGCTAAAAAGGGAAAGGCGAAAACAGGACTTGGTCTTAGTCAGTTTACTCTGAAATACAGTAGAATTCAATAAAAAATGTTTTTGGAATTTTTATGAATGAGATCACACACACAAAAAAAACATTTAAACGGGTCAGCATCCCTTGGATTCATGCTTAAATTAGCCCATTAGAGTCATTTTTCATTATCCAGTTTAGCCCAGTAGGCTTCAATGGAAACTGACTCCAGCCAAATGTTTTCTGCTGATGATGTCACTGATGCAGGAAACAACAACAGAAACCAGGAGTGTAAGCAATTTGTTAAATTGATGGAGTGCACGATGATGTATGCATACAGCTAATGTATTTTGTGTTTTCATCACATTAGAATAATCAATTAAAGTTTAAAGATGCTGCTCATGCAGGTTCCCCTTACCATTCATGTAGTGTGACGAGGTGTCCCTTTTTGTGCGGGACAGCACAGCATTTTCATGCTTTGCCTTACAAACTGACCTCATGTCTCACATTCTGATGAACTTTTGTCATCATCACTGCAGGATAAAAGCTTTTCTAAAGTGGTTCTTGTCTTCAGTGAGTGTATAAACAGGGGAGATGATCATCATTAGGGTCGTATTTAACAGGTTACATTTGGGTCAGATTCACGCTGCCTAGGTAAACCTGGAGGATTTATTTATTTTTTGCATGTTTCAGTGGCACAATATTGAAAGTAGATTTGCAGGATAAATTACATTTGTCTAAAATAAAATTAAATGAAATCAAATAAATATATAAATTATACTAAATCATTTCAAAATAATGGTTTTGACACTACTCTGGAGGCTTTTGTGGAGCAAGAACTCAAAATGTAGGAACACTTGCAATAGCTGGTTGGTAAATGTTGATAAAGTTTACCTAAATATCTGAAGCATGAACATTGTTTTTGCTCGCTTGTTGAGCTTATTTAAAGCCAGTTCGGTGGTAATTTTACTACCAAAAAATTTTGTTTTCCCAAAGCTAAACAGGCGTCACTGTTTCCCAAACCTAACCAAACAGAAAAGTAAAATCGCGGTACATCAACGGAAATCAACAATATTAGTCACACTCAGAAGTCATTTTCTCGTCACAGAACCATGTGACGCAAAAAACACAAGGCAGTTCTACTTGAAAGTTCTTTCTCTTACATTGTAGGGAACCAGCTGTGATTTCAGAAGAGCATGCAGACGTCAATAGGTTAAGCACCTTCAGAAAGGAGATCTAATGCCACAGCTGCTATGGAGAGGTTATAGAAAAATGACTGACAGCAGCTATGCAGTTAATCGCTCATAGTAAAAGCAACAATACACCTCCCCCTCGCCATTTTTGAAAAACACAGATTCAAATGATTAGTCGCACACTCCCTTGAGGAAGAGAAACCAAGCAACTGAATGGGTAATTCAATTAGTCCCATGGATCTGGACCAAAGGAGGGTAGGGTGGGGGTGGGTAGCATATCAATCTTAGTGAAACAATACAATTAATATAGTAGCCAGTTTTTATTTTATTTTATTGTTAGTCTGATTTGGATACTTCCACTTGTATGAAGAATAGAATAAGATATATATATGTATGCATGTATGTATGCATATACTGTATATAAAAACACTGTTCCACCTTAAAATACTTAAAAAGCTTTTGAAAAGCGACAGAGGTGAACAGAGAGCAGAATAAGCTGCCTCACAGAGCAAGCCAGCCACGTTTGAGCAATTCCTCTGAGCTTGTGCCACAAGTTGAGGATGCTCTCGCCCACAGAACTTGCATACAGATCATCCTTTTCAGAGCGCAGCCTCTTCCGCTGACTCTTTGTGCCTCCTCCCAGCAGGGGATGTATAAAGCTCCACGGTGGCTTGCTCTACGAGATTCCTATAATTTATGACAGCATTTTGCCTGGGACAGACAAATCGAATCAAACTGTAAATATAGTGCACGCTTCCCAGTATGAGCTACTCACATCTACAGATAGATCTATAGATCACGGATAAACTCCAGAATTCCTGACAGTCATTAAATAACAGCACCACTAGTCCTCTGTGTGGCAGCAGTGCATTTGGTTTTGGACGATGGAAAAGGGCTAGCCAATGATGAAGACAAACCGAAACAAATGAAGGATTAGCAGAGGCATCAGGCAGCTAATCAGCCATTTTAAACTGGATGGCCAGTTGTGTTCATTAGTGGCAGAATGACTTCTGACCCTTGGCTGGCCCACACTCCTGGCTGTGTTATACGACACCATCCAAGCCAGACTGCAAAGAGCGTGCGTCATCTCACGGGTATAATCTCTCAAGTGTCATATGTCCACTGCGGGTGGGCAACCACCCTCCATTAGCTGCTGCTCCGTCAATCCATGTGTTTGAGGAAACTGAAGACTCAACAGAAAGACCGAAACAGCTGCCATGTAGAGGACAGAACAGATGGGAATCATGGCAAGAAGTCAACGCTGGAATATTTTTAATATTACGCTGCATCATTTACCACTGATGTGGTAAGAAGGGGATAACATGTCTGCAGCACTTGTCTAAAATTAGAGCTCATAAAAACGCACTTTGCAAACTGTCTCGTGAGTCTCTTGACTATTGTCTGATTTTTGCACAACATATTCCCTTAGAAATCCTCAAAGCAGCACAGTGAGCACACCGAATGAGATTTGTTTGCAGTTATCAGTTTGAAGAAAATGGTTTGATGTTTTCTTGATGAAAGTGAGCCTGCTCAACAAAAGCTTTCCTGACTTTAGTATTATCTAATTAGGCTAATTCAGTGATGCAGCTTGCCAGAAATGCTGAGCAACGCAGCTATTGAAAGATTAACAACGTCAAAGTGTTTGACTCGAAATGAGGTGTAGTATTTCTTGTGCTGTTAAACATTTGTCGTGGTGGATGACTGCCTCTTCTGAGTTGAGTTTAAGGAATGCGCAGAAAGTGACGAGGGGGATGTAAACAATGTGTGGTTACTAATGTGACAGAAAATGACATAACCCATAAGCTCCAGATGTTTGACTTTAGGTCATGCCCTCAAATTCTGTGCAATTACTGTGTCAGAAGCATCCTCGGCCATTAACATCATGATCAGCCCAGTTGCCAGATGCAGTGACAGAAACAGACATTTTGGCACTTTTTTAATTGAGGAACTCAACTGCATTGATGACAGAGATTCTAAGAGTATGTCTATGTTTTATAGACAGCCCCTAATAAATAAACCAGTAAACATATTCACAAATAATGGAAGCAAACAGGACTGCCTTTCCCCATACAACAGCTCTTTGTTTTGGTATATGACAGTTGCTATTATATTATACAGGTTAACACAAGGTCAACAATGCAATGAAATGTTCAGGATGAGAAGAAGCAATTTGACTCACAAAAAAATAAATAAATAAAATAAAATAAAAACTAAATCATGCAGTAAGGGTAAAAAATAAAGTGCCAACAAGTGAAAAAGAAATACAGTATAATATTTACAAGGGCCAAAAGAAAAAAATTGTAAACAACAACATGGTAGAATACGGTGCAGATAGGATGAATTAGCATAAATGTCTTTCACAGTTAGTAATACAGTATAAGCTTAAATGCACATGATATATATTGCACGTAACTAACATATATTACACAGGTTGTGTGACAGGTTGTTGCACAGGTAGTGATATGAATTGAATTATGATGGTATGGTAGTGACATGCATATCACAGCCACATAGTGCAGCAGCAATAAACATGTTAGGTGTCACAGATGTGGCTTAGTGCAATGTTATTGTCAGTAGTTCAGTATTAATATTGAGTTAATCTGATTGTAGGTAATAACTGTGTCTTTTCGTATGTGGTGGTAGACTCTTGTATCATGTGCCTGAGGGTAGTAGATGGAAGAGGCCTTGTGCTGGGTGGGTGTAGTCCTTAATGATGTTACATGCTTCACGCAGACACCGGCTGTTGTAGATGTCCTGGATGGTCAAGGGTTTAAAATATAAAACTATTACGTCCTCATGCATGCTCAATAACCCAGGTAGCTAAATCTAACAAAGTCAGGTCCTGCGGATGAATTCTTCTTGTTGAAACATTTTGTCTTTTATCCAAAAGACTTCTTCAGTCTGAGGAGCTGCAACAAACTCAGTCCTATAAGCAACACCTTCTCGTAGTGGATCAACCAGTTTGCTACTGACAGCCAGAACTAGTTATAACTGTAAGTTCATGGCAAAATCCATTGCAGACATGTTCCTGTTTTTAGTATTTTACATCGCTTCATAGTGTAGCTGTTTTTGTTTTAATTTCTATATACGGTAATTTAATTTTATTTACTTTTCATTTTACACGCTTTTATATGATTGTCTATTGTTGGCTGCACCTCATCTGTGTTCTTTGTTTAAAACAGGTCTCTTTTGTAAATAAGTCCTTGAGGCTCAATGAGACAAACCTGTATAAATAAAGGTTGAATGAAAAAGTTATAAAACGATTACAATGCTTTTGAGCAGGGCTATTCAACTAACTCGCTCAGGGGCCACAGTTACTGGAAGCCAAGGGCTCAGGGGCCGGACATCCAGCAGTTTTTATCATTAAGTAAGTTTGTTTTATGTTGAAAATCTAGTTTTATTTAAAATGAACCCACTGGTCAAACTGAGTTCATCTGCTGGTCTGATTTGGCCCCGGGCTGCCAGTTGAATAGCCCTGCTTTAGAGGCTACAGCTTTATTAAAATAAAATAGCAAACATCTATTGTCAAATATTATGCTTGCATTAAATACAATGAACAATTTTTACTTTTGCGAACACAGTAAAAAACATTTGAAGAAATTTTCAATGATTGCTTATTCATTGTTGAAGGACAAACGGAACACACTTCCCCACTCTGCTGCTCTCTTTACCTGCACTGCTTGTCTCTCTTCTTTGTCGGCTTGCTTTCTATCATTACTGTGTGTTTTTATTTGTCTTAATTCCCATAGAAAGTTCACCTGGAGCAGCCATTCTGTGATGTGTCTTTCTCTTTCCTGTCCTCTAAAATCAATTGTCAAGGCAGATGGCTGCCACTCCTGACCACAGTTCTGCTGGAGGTTTCTTCTTGTAAAAAACTTTTTCCTTTCCACTGTCACCTGTGTGCTCAATTAGGACGAGAGACTGTGACGTAGCGAAGATTTGATGTGATTTGCTGATTTCCTTAGATAGATAACTTTTACTAGTTGGCATTTTATAACATAAGTGAATGGCTTTCCACAGTGCCCTGTTTGTTGCGAATTGGTGCCAAAAAAAAAAAAAAAAAAAACTGAATTGAACTGAATTAAAATGGTATGAAATCCTTTTAGGAAAAACAAATCAAATGCTGGAAAAAAAATGGAAATATGACTTATTCTGCTGTTCTTATACAGCTGAAGTTGAATCAGTGAAGATCAAGAAGAAGAAAATATCACAATTATCTCAAATAACCTCATTTATACAATTATAACTGATAATTGAGACAGACATACTGATCTATCATAAAATATCTAAAAATGATGACCATCTCTATTGATTTTTTTTCACCACATGATTTAGAGTTGTAAAGTCAGGCAGCACTCCCATGCATACCGTAATGACTCTGCTGAGTAGCGTGTTGTATTGAGAACCACATGAAACAATTAATCTGAACCATTGTTCAGCAGGGAGCAGGGATGCAATTGGTGCATAATGAAAGAACTGTACACAAAATATGGTTATTTATTTAATTTGCGTCAGCATATTTTTTTTTAGCATGCTGTCATTTTCCCTTCCTGGGTGAGCTCAGTGCAAATAAAAAAAAAAAGATGTTTCTGAGAAATGTTGGCTTATTTCAGTTTATTGGAACAATAAAATTAATCAAGGCCTAAAAAAAAACTATGAACAGGATATGAAAGTTCATGCTCAACAATCCAGATAAAAAAATCCAACAAAGTTCAGTCAGGTCATCTGGATGGTTTCTTTTGTTGTTGAGATGTTTCGTCCAGCAATCCGAGGAGCCACAAACAAACTCAGTCTCACAAGCAGCACACTCGGACCAACCAGTTTGCTGGTGACAAGATGGTTTCTGGCACCTGCCCTCTCCCCCGTCGACTCCTCTGAGGCAGCCATTGCCAAAGTGGTTCAACAAACATCTCAACAAATAAAAGAAAGAAAATGTCCAGATGACCTGACTGATTTTTGTTGGATTTTTTTTTACCTGGATTATTGAACATGAACTTTGATGGTTTGAACCACTTTGGCTATGGCTGCCTCAGAGGAGTTGACAGGGGAGAGGGCGGGCCCCAGAAACCATCTTATCACCAGCAAACTGGTTGGTCCACCATGGGAGTGTGCTGCTTGTGGGACTTAGTTTGTTTGTAGCTCCTTGGATTGATGAAGTCCTTTGGATGAAAGATGAAACGTCTCAACAACAACAAAAAAAGCAATTAGATGACCTGACTGAACTTTGTTGGATGTGAACAGAATAAAAATGTAGGAATAAAATAATAGTTTAAAAACATAATGACACAAGCTGCCATTAGGATTTGTTTTAGGAAGATGGTGATTTTTTTTGTTTCAGTGGCAGAAAATTAATATAAACTCAAAAGATTCAAATCCAATCAAATACATATGGATTTGCACATCATATTCTGGTGAACATAGGCATTTACATCCATCTTTTCATTCAGCAAGAAAATAACAAAAGCCTACACACAAACAAAAAGATGTTACAGCATTAAACATGAGGATTTTGTATAGGAACAACTGAAAAAAAAAAATCAAAAATTGTAACTCAGCATTTTAAAAAGGATGTAACAGTTCACTTGTAATAAAAGATGAGTTATAGTTCACTCTTGAAGTTTTACAGTTTTATGAGGGCAAATATTCACAGGTACACATAACAAAACATCTACCTGGACTAATCTATGCACACAGTTATCAATCTAAATTTAAATGAGAAGTGTCAACTCTCATGGTTTGGCGTTATATATTTAAAAACTACTAAAAGATGTGTAGTTAAAATTTTAGGAACTCAGTTGGTTTGACATTTTAAAATACACCGTAAATAAATGCCACATAGAGAATAAAAAAATCCACAATCATGATGAGAACCATTTCTTTAGTAGTTTTTTTGTTTCATGATAAATTTATAAATCAATGACATCTACATTTTAACAACACAGCCAGAAATTAAAAGTAGCAATGGTGTCAGGTTGACAGAAAATTATAATTACAGTGTTTGTAATATAACCAGCGCTGATAGGCGTTTGATATGACAAACATTTCTATCAATAACGTGGTGGATTTTACAAGTTCTGGTGTCTACTGTCTATTCTTATGTTTTTTAATTTGTAAATGCTGGTTGTCACAATTCACCTCATTTTCTCACTTTTCCATTTTCTATGTCATGAGAGGACACAAGAAGGAGAAGTAAAGAAATAAAGCAAAACTATAAGAACTGAACAAATTCATAATAACTAAATAAATGTCTGTCAGATATGTATAAAGGGGACGTTCTTTCTTTCATTTCACTTCTGTATTTTATGGTTTCTATCAACAGAGCTTCAACAAAGTTTCATATAATTCATTTTATATCACCTACTGCCAAAAGACATAGGCAGACTAAAATCTTTTTATCCGTATCAGAGTCAGAGTCAGAGATTCTTTATTGTCATTCGCACCACATGTGGTACATGTGATGAAACAAGATTATGTACACAGGGTCCCAGGGTCTGTATATGTACTGTACAGTACTGCAGAATGTTATATGGGCACTCACCAGTGAAGATACTACCACAACTTGAAGGATAAGTTTCACTTCAGGATTATTTGTGACTTTCCTGCCAGTTTTGAGCTTAATATATAGATCGTAACTTCTGACTTTGCGTTGCAAAACTATATTTACCACAATGGTTTCTCCACTTGTGTTTGCTCCCTCCATTGCTGCTCTTTGAATTTCGGCAGAAAGCAGCGACTGGAAGCGCTGTTGGCTTCTGGGCCGTGTAGTTCTTTTGACCAGACTTATTGAAAGAAAACTATACAATTGTGGCACGTGTCCAAAGTATTTTTTTGTTTTGTTTTTTTGTCCGATTGGTTGATTCCTTCTCTCGTTAACTTTTTATCCTGTACCGTCCCAATCACGTGAGTGAGTTAAAGTTAACAATCGTGTATCATGTACGAGCTCAAGTTGAAAACCCGCGAAAGAGTGAGCCTGCGAGGTACATAGTGACTACTGTATAAAAACTAGTCACAAAAACTATTTGACTCAGTATGTTTTTAACAACTATTTAAACACTGTACTCAAAAGCAATGTTGGTTAACAGTTAAAAGTTGGTGAAAACTTTGAAAGTTGGGTGCCTACTTTTGATTCTGACTACATAGCATTCCTGTGGCACTGAAAGAAAAAATAAGAGCCACCACACCTTTTCTAAAAGAAACATAGAAGTTTTATGCTACCTCAGAGGTATTACCCTTAACTCTATTTAGAAAAGAACAATAATTTGCCTGCCACTGTGTTACAAGTATGTCAGTCAGCTTGTCTGAACATCGCCAAAAGGCACATGTTGGCATCCATTCAACCATTACATCAGTTAAAAAAAGTAAGGAAGTGAGAGCAATTTTGCATTAGTGGATTAATTAACTGAAACTCAATACGTTGGTATATATTTTGTAAGGAAAGGTGGACTGTGAAGATATATTCAAATAAAAGTTCAGTTTACATTACTGTATATATCTTCTAGTGTATGCAAAAAATAAATTATATCTTGTATATTGTCATCAAAACAGGCTCTTAATGTAAAAATAATGTTTTTTATGACTGAAAAATGTGAACGTTTTCAATCATTTTCTACAACGAGTAATGTCTACATGCTATGTTTGTAGCATCATACAGATATATCCTACGTGCACAGAGCTGATACAGTAGATGTAGACAGAACTATAAGTAGCTTTGGACCTGTGTCATTCTTTGAGGCCCCTTTCAGTCACATTAAAGAATTAAATTTGTACCAGTTTAAAAAAACATGTTTTTGCCTTTACACATGCTGTGACCTTATTGGACATTCTCTTCTCCAACATACATGATGTCACCTGGCCAATCATTTACAGCAGATTGTTTTTGACTCGGGGTCACATGGATTTTGCGGGGTATAGGCTTAATTTAGAGGCACTCGAAATCCAGCACTTATCAACAAACACTCAGGTCAATCAGACGTAGTGAAGCATTGATTCAATGAGACGGTATTGAGCTGATTTGCTCAAGAATAAAGGTTATTAACCCCTTGATCTATGACGGAAACACCTCCTATAGCCCCTTGTTTACAGGCTGATGTTTCCACACTTCTTGTTTTCTTGATATCAAATGAAACACAAATTCTCATCTAAATCAGGTTTAATTAATTTAGATGGGAGCCTTCTTTACCCATCCTGGAAGCAGTATTTGCCACCAAAACACTGTAAAATTGTGCATTTTAAAAATATATATATTTTAAGCCATAACAACTCTTTGTCAAGTTTAGGCACTTTGTCAAGAAACATGGCTGCCCTAATTTCTAAAAATCTGTATTGGCCACAGAAATGTTCACATCAGTCAACTACCAGCAGGTTCCCATGGCTGTAAAATTACAAAGTTTATTCAGAATACACCAAAGCGATTGGATTAACGCACTTTGCAAAGAGAAGTGAGCACGGAGCAGCCAGCTGGATCAACAACCATTTACGAGCAAGAGTCGTAAGAAAACTTGAGCGTTGGAGAGAGTACACAGTGTTCTAGACGGACCGGTACAATTTGTGAAATCCTGTTTTTGTTTTAGTGTATTATTTTCACAAAATATATGGGAGTGGTGGCGCAGAGGTTAAGAAGGTGAGCTTGTGATCAGAAGATCGCCTGTTCAAGCCCCGGTACAGACAACATCAAAAAATGTGGGTGTGATAAGTGAGGCAGTCACACCTGTCTCCACCCTCATCTTCCCCGCTCAGGGCTCTTGAGCCCCACACCATCAGCTCCCCCGGGAAC
>JARVGS010000002.1:26204082-26222121 GCA_031762315.1 Hypsolebias antenori
ATAGATAGATAGATAGATAGATAGATAGATAGATAGATAGATAGATAGATAGATAGATAGATAGATACTTTATTAATTCCGGGGAAAATTGGAGGCATCCAGTAGCATGTTCTAATTATATAGAAGAAGAAAAAATCTACATATGAAAGAATCAAAAAAATAAATAAATAAAATTAAAATTAAAGTTAAAAAAGAAGAAGAAGCAGAATACACAAATTTGGAAAAAGACTACAGTATATGCACATGCACAAGGTAGTAGGGAGTACTACATTCATGATTAGCCTATACTGTATGTAATACACATCTAAGCATACATCTACATGTACTGTATTTACTTATGCATATGTACATCTATAAATACATACATACTCATACATAAGTGTCCGGGGTACCACAAATTTACAAAGCTCTATTTTTACTGTACAGGGAGGAGTTGAACAGTCTGATGGCTTGAGGGACAAGGGACTTCCTGAATCTGTCCGTGGACCAGGGCTGGGACAACCTTCTACCACTGAAGGAGCTCCTCTGCTTCATGATGGTGCCATGCAGAGGATGATGAGCATTGCTTAACGAGGGCCCTTTTCTCTGCCACCGATGTAATGGACTCCAGCTCTGTTCCCAACACAGAACCAGCTTTCCTCACCAGTCGCCCTGCATCGCTCCTCTTAATGCTGCCTTCCCAACACACAACAGCACAGAAGAGGACACTGGCTACAACAGACTGGTAGAACATCAGCAGTAGTTTCCTGCAGATACTGAAAGACCCAAACCTCCTCAGGAAATAGAACCTGCTCTGACCCTTCCTGTGGAGGGAGTCCATGTTCACTGACCAGTCCAGCCTGTCAGTTATACGCCCAGATATTTGTAGACCACCTCCACATCGACCCCCTCAATTGAGACTGGCTGCAGCATTAGGCCCAGACCTTCTGAAGTCCACTAGCATTTCCTTTGTTTAAGTGATGTTCAGCTGTAGATGGCTGGATTTGTAATTACCAAGTCCTCAAAGTTTGTGGACTCACCCACTTTACAACGTCTGATTTTAATATTTGCAGCTGTTATGTTATCAACAACAATAACAACAGAAACTTAACTTGTTAAACAATTTTGGGAGTTACCAAAGGCAAACATAACAAGAGAAACCTTGCATCAAACCGATTATAACACGTAAATTCAAAGGTTTTCACTTCCAGACCAGAAAGATGGTGCATAGAAGTGTTTCTGTAAATATTATGAAAATCAATCTGATGAAACTTGTTCACTTTACAGATTAAGAAATGAGGTAAATTTGACACTACTTCTTTCACTGACTAGTGTCTGTGGTAGCACCCGGAAAACAAATAGAACTTGCTTTTCATTTCTCAGATTTGTCTTTGATAATAAAATAAAATGGTTTCTTATCGGAAACATAATGAGAAAAGTGTCACGTTTATAACAAAACTAGAATCGGGGAGTAAAAAGCAACAAAAATCATAGAGTTTTCCCCATTTATGCTACCACCCCCCTCACACTATGCAGGACCAATGTGGCTCCAGTGAGTGACAGGTCTGGTGTTTGCTCTGAAACTCTCTGCGGCACCTCCCTCCACAAGAGACTCTGAACCACCAGTCCACAGGAGTGACTCCCACTGGGGCAGCTGTGGCCGTGCACTTCCTCCCTTGGGTGACCTCTGACACCCAGTTTGTGCTTGGTGGCCTTGAAGAGGCAGTCGAGGGGATTTCTCCCCAGCCAAGCAGCAGGTTGTAATTGATGTGGCAGAGACGTCAGCACTAATCTTTTACTCTCTGACGGCTTCTCTGTAAGCCCCTCATCCACTCAATTCCAAGACCAACCTTGGCAAACTGCTACCCAGTCAATTAGATCTACCCTGTCTGCTCCCTGTTTTGTGTAAATATCTTTCCGGAAGACACACAGCATCTTTAGTTATCTACCCAAGCACATTCAGGCTGATTTCTTAATGCCGCCGCATGACACTATCAGTAAATGGAAAACTCGGCTGATATCTCTTCCTGCTGCGGGCTGACTGATTATATGTGGAGCAGGAGACTACCGTTGATTTTCATATTTGTATGGAGGATCCTATCTTTTTCTGCTTACCTTCAGTCTCAGTACATATAGATATTCTAATCACACAGTTTATACTCTGCAATGCACCTGGTGATACCATTACTAATATGGTTATAGTCTCGTGAATGTAGTCCATCATGAAGCATATCACAAGCTGCTCAGCTGAGACCCTCTACAATGCTGTCAACTATTGAGAACTGAACGTGTCATGGAAGTTGGAAGTACTTGTGCCTGTGCGGTTTTTACTCATAAATGATAGACGAAGCACACAAACAGACCTCACTTTAAAATCACTAATTACCCTAACTTGTATGTTTCTGAACTGTAAAATAAAGTTGATTTCAGCAAGTCACAACCTTACTTGACATCTTCCAACCTCTGTCTCAATTGTTGGTTTCCTTTCTAAAGTGCAAGTTTGTCAGTTTGGAGCTGCCCAGGTCATTCAGTTCAATTCAGTTTAGTTTATTTTTATAGCGTCAAGTCACAATAGAAGTCATCTCAGGGCACTGAACAGAAACATTCATATATACTGTATATATTTTGTATATATAAATAAGTTAACATCATTTATCTGATGAGCAGACTGCTTTGAATTTAACTCCATCTTAGAACCCTCATAAGCATGAAGGCGACAGTGGGAAGGAAAAACTCTATCATGAGGAAGAAACCTTTAGCAGAAACAGGCTCAGGACAAGCGGCCATCTGTTTCAACCAGCTGGATTTGAAAGGAACAGGAGGGAGGAACAGATACACAATGGCAAGCCAAGAAACACATGTTAACATAGAAATAATTTCAAATGAAAACTATTCAAATTTAATGGTTCATTTAACGAAATGAGTTCAATTTGTCCTCCAGTAGTTTAAGCCTATGGCAGCATAACAAGACAACCCTAACTATAGGATTTATCAAAAGGAAAGTCTTAAGCCCAGTCTTAAAACTGGACAATATGGGTCAGCCTTACGGACATAAACTGGAAGTTAATTCCACAAGAGAGGAGCCTGATAAGATCTTTGTCCCATTCTGCTTTTGGAAACTCTAGGAACCACAAGTAAACCTCTAGTCTGAGAGCAAAGTGCTCTGTTGGGAAAATATGGAACAATAAGATCTCTAATATAAGATGGATCTAGGTTGTTGAGGACTTTGCAGGTTAGA
Source organism: Hypsolebias antenori (assembly GCA_031762315.1). NCBI lineage: Eukaryota > Metazoa > Chordata > Actinopteri > Cyprinodontiformes > Rivulidae > Hypsolebias > Hypsolebias antenori. The sequence goes on from JARVGS010000002.1 coordinate 26,207,300, forward strand.
AGTAAGATTTTGAATTAAATTCCGGATTTGACAGGGAGCCAATGGAGAGAAGCTAAAACTGGAGAGATATGATCTCTCCTTTTAACTCCAGTTAAGACTCTGGAGCATTTTGGATTAACTGAAGACTTTTTAAAGAAGTTTATGGACACCCAGATGATAAACAATTGCAATATGGTTTAAAAGGTCATGGTATTCTTCGTTTAATACACACTTAACTACATTTCCTCTCTTTGTTAATGAAGCTGCTTAGATGTGACCTGTTATCTAAAAAGCTTCTTCAGTTCTGAACTGAACAAGGTCTAAAAGAGTTCCTCCATGTTTCACCAAACTAGTCTGCTGAAAATCAGTACTGAAAAATAATGGAAAGATCTTGCATTAAGGCCTCTGGTTTTACTATACTGTAGCTGTATTTTACAGAATATATCAGTTCTATCAAGATAATTCTTACAATAAAGCACCTGCTTATCCAGTACTGTAATTTTTCTATTTGACATTTTAATCCTTAAAAAATCTGCTTCATGAAAGTTGATGCTTTCTACTAAGATTTTTTTTTATTTTGCCCTGTTTAATGTCAGAAGTTGTGTTTTTCTTTTTGGTTTTCTAAAACAAAACAAGAAATAAAGTTTTTATTATAGTTTATCACCAGTCAAGTAGCAGACATGGTCTCTGCACACAGTCCAGAGAGAATAATCCAATCTCAAGGTATTCATTTTTTATATAATTGCTATGACTAAATATTCCACCATAAGAGCTGTGATTATTTTACTAGAAGAAGGTCAAGTTGGTGAGAATAAAATGGAAAAGCAATAATTTCCCAAACAGAGTTCTGATCAGTATGCATGTAACTGTATCAAAGAAGGAACCCGCAGAAAGCACACACGAGGTTAATCTGCTATGACTGTCAAAATGTCCATGATATGCTGGTTGAATAAAAAATGATGGAATGAACCATGCCCTTCATCTAAACTCTTTCATATTTGTATGTATTTATTTTATTTTTCCACAACTGCAAAAAAAAAAAAAAAAATAATAAAAATAGTGGATTGTTTTGAATATATAAAAATATTAAAATTTTGAAATTAACTTTATGGATTTTAAATTAATTTCTAAATTGTAATTGTATTCCTGAATCCAAATGGAGGGGAAAGACTAAGATCAACATTGTCTATAAGAGACTGACTATTTTGGGGGTGACTACACTCTAAATAGAATTAAATAGAAAAATGTGTGTTTGCTTTAATCTAAGTGTTTTCATGTTAGTTTGAGAGTGTACAAATATTTGAATATACAAGACAATAGACTCTATAATGTGAAAACTGATAATTGTTTTAAGAAATATTTCTAAATGTTATCAGTGATAAGTTCACAATTGGATTACTCTCACAGCTCTTTCTGACTCTGTCTTGCAGAAGCTTGAAACTGAATAAACTATCTTTGTGTACAGGTAGTCCTCGACTTACGACGTAGATCCATTCTCACGTGGCGTCGTAAACCGAATTTGACATAAGTCGGAACGTACGTAAATACATGTGACGTACCTGTTTTACCAAGCGTGTAAACCGATTTTTGACGTAAGTCCATGGTGATGGCCTTCCTTTTCCTCGATGCACTGCCATCAGAAGAGTCCTCCTTGCGTTTTGGGAGCCATAATGAAGGGCTAATGAAGAGCTAATGGCCTACTGGGATGCTAGTGACGCGGTCCTCCTCCGTACATTACTGTATTCCTCCGCCGCTGCACCGTGTAACTGTATTCTTCCGCCGTTGCGCCGCCGCGTTACGACATTTAACGTCGTAAAACCGTTGTAAAACTGTTGTAAAACCGTTGTTAAAAACCAACGTAACTGCGTAACGTGAATAAGGGAGATGTGTTGTAACCTCAAAACGTCGTAAGACGAGACCGTCGTAACCCGAGGACTACCTGTATACTTCAATACCTCCACCTCTCTAAGTTCTCTTCCACCTGTTCCCTGTTCTCACCACAGATCACGTCACCTGCAAACATCATAGTCCACAGGAATAAACATTGAAAAACATTGTACTTACCTATAGAGTTCAAACTTGTTTTTTCTGTTTTCAGGTGCTTTGCTAATCTAACTGAGCGGAACAGTCTCTTTATTCCTATTTTAATATAAGATTGTACAACAGGTCTACAACACACTGTAGCTGCCAACTGGCAGTTTGGTTCGTACTCTCAGTGCCTTTGATACCCATACAAGATTTAGTTGAAAGTGATCAAGATACTCAGAAAAAGCCACTGAGAGAAGAGGAAGAGTGTGAAAAATGTTGATTCATCTCATCTCATATTATTGTCGTAATATTCAAGCATGTAAACATTTGCATTTAACAATTCAGCTGAAAATGTACAAATTATTGTGACCATGCACTTTTCTTGGCCTTGTTGATGTTTTAAGTGCTCAGTAAATAAAGTGGTATGATATGGTATGTTATACACATGTGATCAGCTGGGGTAGTATATTTAAATATACCTTTTTCAATGCTGTTTTATGACATATATTTTTAATTCCTTTTTTGCCAGCCATCAAGATCCAATCATGTCCAGGGCAAAATGAAATCATCGCTGAAGAGCTTCCCAAAAGTGCATGTTTGTTAGTGCTCTGATAAGCAACTTTATTTCCCTTCAGTATTTTTAGTAATTATACACTTAATTACCACTCTTTTGCCATGAAGCTAATTGATGTGTGTGGTGCTACAGCCTGGATCTTAGATCGCCTGTAGGTCTTGTTTGCCCCGATGTATTCAGCAAGGAGAGACACAAAGAAGTGAGATGTTTGTGGTCGAGACTGTCCTTCATGCAGAAGGTCTGAGTTCAGGCCCCTTTGACAGCACACATCCATCGTTTTGAAACGTCCTTGGGTGAATCTTCATCACTTCTGGCCCCGTCTCTCTGTTGCTGACCCTGTACTTTGACCACTCAGGAGGGGGTCATGGGAGTGAATAAATGAACCTACCCAAAGATGTGTTGAATATCACAAGGTAATACAGAACACTTAGTGAATAATGTAAATAACATACAAAACATTATTGTATTTGGACTTCAAAATAAATAAATAAATACTGGTCTTATCAGGTATTTGTTTTACAGACCTGATAATACTGGAGGGTGGAGGGGGAAATGGTGCTGCACTAAAATTAGTGCCTTCCACTTGTGGACAGCCTGTCTTCAAATTAAAGCTGCTAAGCGGGAGAGTCAAATTGGAATTCCGATTCTATTAAGAAGTCATGCCCAGCAGCAAGAGAAAGCCAAATGGGTCCAGTGCAAAGGGAAAAAAGACCATTATAGAGCAAAAAATATTAAAGCACTGCTGATACATTTGCTGAAGATAAACTTAGCATAGGTCTCCCTGTGCTGCCTGGCAGAAGCCTACAACAATGAAGACATCTTTTTTGGAAACTGATTAAACAGTCGCATTGAGATCAAAGTCAAACGGCTTCCAAGTCTTGCAAATGTGAGAAAACCATTAACTGTGAAAAAGAATTGCATGCAGTGCAACACAATGCACAGAGTCTGTTTCAGCAGTTTTATAATTAATAAGACAGTGCGGTGGAAAAAATGCAGAGTTTTATCTAAGTGAGGAGGCTGCTATCTGGATATATTGTTGGTGTCATGTAGTATTTTATTGTGCATTTAAGGGAGACACAGAGAAGTCATCACATTGTGTTACCACCTGGAAGGGCTGTGCAAGAATCCCACTGTGTCTATTATTATGCTTCCTGTATGCAGCTTTTATCTGTTGATTTCTCATTTAAAGCAGTTTATTTCCTGACACTTCATCAGATTCTCATCTTGGCGCTGGGGATGAGCCATCATCAGACCACGTCAGGCATGGAAAGACAATCACTGTTTGGCCTTTCGAAGTCATGGTGTCTTCTTCCCCAATGACAAGGCCACTGACTGCGTGCCGGTTGTGGGCGCTTTTGCCTGCTTGGCTCTGCAATGGATTCTCTTGGAGGGACACAGACAGGAGATGGGGACAGAGGCAGACGAGGGGTCAGATACATCAGGGTCATTCATCTGGAACAGCAACCAAGCAGCGTATCACGCCAGCACACAACACTATCAGCCCGCCCCATGCTGGGAGATATACCTGAGGACTGTCATGCTGCCTGCAAAGCAGCTCAGCATCAGGACCCACAGATGGTTCATTCTGAGGAGAAACAGACTGATCTTTCATTTCCTTGTCACAGAAAGATGCCAAACCATGGGCCCAGTTTATTGAGCCACAGATGTGTTCAATCACAAAGAACTAAAAGAAGAAGAAGAAGAGAGTATAACGCTTCATGATGCCTGTATAGATGCAGTGAGTGTTAAATACCACAAACCATTCTTGGAGCTTTTGCAACGATCACACAAAACCATCACAACGATAGTAATTTAAATACTAGTTTCATTATGTTTTAATGCACATTAATCTTCATTTGCTATTGTTGTCCAAACAACTAAAGCACATGGCAACATTTCTTACAGATTTCATCAGATAAGATAGGCACGCTGAAGCACTAATGCAATATTGCATCAGCTGTTTCATTCAACTACTGAATGTACACTCTGCAAGAGTATCACTCAATCGATGCTTTTGTTAGGGCGGTGCTCTTTGTGCTCCCTTTCCAATCACAAGTTGGAAAAAAAAAAAATCAGAGCCTCTGATAATGTTTTACCTCAAAATGTGAAGGCCTCAACCAAAACTATTGCATAAAGATTGCAAATAATTTTTTTAATGTTTTGAGAGCACACATAAAGTACTGCTACCTCATGATGCCAGTCATTAATGTTGATACAAATGGCTAAAAAAAAACACGTTTTTGCATCATACACTACAGATACATAAAAAAAATTAGAATATTGTTAAAAAAGTTTGATATAGTTTGTCAGTCGCTTCAAAAAGTGAAATGCATGTACAATAGAGTGAAATATGTCAAGCCTTTATTTATTTATTTATTTGGTAATGTTGATGATTATGACTTACAAATAATGAAAAAAGCTAAATTCAGTGTCTCAAAAAAATTAAAATATTGTGACAAATTTCCATATTGGAAACTCATGCACACTACGCACAGACGAATCCTAGACATGGGCTACAAATGTGTCATCCCTCAAGTCAAGCCACTCCTGAACCAGAGAAGTGTCTGGCTTCAAAAAACAGTGGACCAACACCAGCAGAGGACATGGACTCAAACCATCATACCGTGGAAACTTCACACTGGACTTCATGCAAGAATTATGGGCGTCTTCACTCTTCCTCTGGGCTCCAGGAGCTTAATTTCCAAATGACATGCAAAATGTACTTTCATCTGAAAGGAGGACATTGGATCACTGAGCAACAGTCCAGTTCTTGTTCTCCTCTGCCCAGCCCTCGTCTGTGTGTAGTGTGCACGAGTTTCCACTATGGAACTTCATCACAATATTCTAATTTTCTGAGACACTGAAGTTTTTTTTTTTTTTCGTTATCTGTAAGCCATAATCATCAAAATTATACAAAGTAAAAGCATAATACATTTCACGCTATGTGTAATGAATCTATGAGTTTTATATTCTGAAGTGATTGACAAAAAAAAAAAAGTTCACAATATTCTGATTTTTTTTTTTTTGGTGTTCCTGTATTTGAGCACCCAATAATATTTAGGCTTTTCTGAACTGTGTGATTTAGATAAGGCATTACAAATGTTTCTTTGAGTATGTCAAGAGTATACATCATGTATTAAATGTATGTGCAGTTTATATTAAGGGTGCCCTTTTGAAGTAAATAGGATAAACTCAGTTGTATGATTGGATCATCAGCCCTTTTGAGTCCAGTATCAGCCTAAAACTGTGAAAATTACACACAATAAATAACATAAATTGATGATTTGAGTTATAACACTTTGCGTGGCAAAGTGCTAAAATTATTTTACAAGCTTCAAGTGACAGCTTCATTTATGGCAGATGGATTGTCTTTTAAAAGTATAGATGGTGTTCATCTGAGCCTTTCATCAGAGCAGAAGTGGCTTAACACTTTTAGAATCAGAAGCTGAAAACAACTAATCAACTATCATTTTGGACAATTATGGTTGATCAAATAAAGTGTAGACAAAAAACAAAACAAAACAAGTATTTATCAAATTAATATAATAAATGTACAAGCTTATATTGTTAGTACCAACTTCATACATCAATAACGATTTATTTTCTTGTAGATAAGGGAACTGTTACCAGTATATATTGTTAGAGGCACAACAGACAAAAAAAGAAAACAATAATTGTTTTACTTGTGATATTATAGCCTATATTAATATTGATATGTAGAAGGCTTTTAAGAGTTTGTATCAAAACAAAGTAATTTTTTCAGAAGAATTTGGCTGATAGATGGAGTTCTTTCAGAACCATCTGTCTGTTGTTCGCAGCGTATTACTTTTTACTTTAAAGCTTGTTTATAAGAAGATATTTTACCTTGTCAGGCAAAGAGGGGGCAAAGGATCAGAGTTCATGAAAAGCATAATTAATAATTTAACATGATGGGTAAAATGGCAGCTTTTATAAGGCAAACAGCAAAAAACAATGTATAAAATCATTAAATCATTGTCTGCTTTTTTCCCCCCCACAGTGTTTTATGCTTTTAGACAAATCTAAATCAAGATTTATTTCATCAATATGTCACTAAAATATTAATAGATTTAATTAATAGCTGGCAGTAAGGAATTATGCTAATGCTTGGGAAACTTTACAGACTAAGTGACAGTTTTTGAACTGTTTTGTTGTACATCAGTATTTCTACAAGTAAAATAAAAAGCCTAAAAATGTACAAATAGACATTGTTAAGAAACATCGACATCAGTTGTTGAACAATTGTTAAATAGTTTAAGTAAAATTTGCCCATGGGGGAAGCAGTACTGTATTAGCTGAATACAAATTACAATCTTTTAATCGTAGCACACAAAGTATTTATTTCATAAATCAGCAGAACATGAAGTGCTTTAATTCACAGAGCAATAATGGTGTTATACACCAGAGTTAAACACCAGTGGTTTGTGTTCTTTCACATGATTAATTTTGCAGTAAGGTGCCCTGGAGCAGCACTTCATTATGTCACATAGAATCTCAGTTAGTTTTGCTTCTCGCCATATATCAAAATTGTTAAGGCTTTTTAAGCAAAACTAAAAAAAAAAAAAAAATCATCATTTAATTAGCCACAACATTTGCCTGTTAACAATACAATTACATCCCCTGCAGGTTCTTGTTACATTGACAGTCTCTCAGACACCAGTGGAGTAAACTTGAGCACTAAATGCTACAGTATAATTTAAAGCTGAATGAGAGACAGCTTCTTACAGAGTTCTACTTTCAAAAGCCACCCATTACTTGTAGAATGACTTCTTTGTGTAGCTACCTGGGCTGCGGGTTTATTTTTACCCTCCCTATGTCCCTCCTCATTCTTTAGCAGCTTCGGGAGATGGCGTTAGTTTGGCTTCATCTCTGACAAAAGATAAATGAGCTCTGGGTCTGTGGTGATCCACTATGGCTGCCAGGGGGTTCCAAAATAGCAAACTATTTTTCATATGGGGCGAAGTGATATGGAGTGCGATGCAGCAGGCGCTAACATTTACCATATTACGGTGCGCGGGAATACATTTCATTCTTAGTTTTTCTTCTTTTTTTTTTAACTTTCAACTTTTCTGTTGGGTGAGAGTCGTGGCAATTATAATTGATCAAGTATGTGCAGAGAGGAGGTGTACGCTGAGTATTTACAGTCTGCGCTTTAAAGAAAGGAAACTCCAAAGAAAAATACCAAGTCTATATCCAGACATAAAGGATTGCTTTTAAATTTTTCATCAAAAATGTTCTCTCCTCTGCATTCATTCAGTATTGTTTTTCTTCAACAATATGTATTTATTAGATGGGCAGAACTTTTTTCAACAGTGGTCATTAATCACCATGTCACCATCGGGCAGGAAAAAACACATCAGTGATGTGTTTTCTCCGGGAAAATGTCCCGTGTCAACAGGAGATTCAGCGGCGCTTGCTATCACCTGAAAGGAATCCTCCCATTTAAATAAGGAGCCGTGGAGCATGCGAGGCTCTTTGAAGACGTGTTTGGCAGAAACAAGAGCTTCAGCCTCTCCTGTGTTTTTACCAGCTGAAGCACTGCTGACACTTGACTGGTGATCAAACAAACCATGTCTCCCTGAATCTGCAGGTTCTTCTGCTATTTCTATAAGTAATTCTGCAGACCATGCTACTGGGATTACCCTTCCAACTCAATATTTACTAATGTCTTGGTCACCTGACTGGATACATTCGACTTCTGTTTGCTGGGCTTTGCAGCATTTTAACTCTCGCCACATGCCTGTACAGAAGTAACCTGCCATGTCTGAAGTCCCAGCATGGATGGGTTTCTCCCCTGATACTTCAAGAGGCTGAGTTGCTTGGCTAAATCACCTCTGGGTAGAAACAAGCGGAGACGCCTCATGGGAACAGAAAGGCTTTGTGAGATGGACACTTTGTGATGCTCACAGAGAGGTCAACCTACTCCTACCAGTGGGACACAAATTTTCCTTCCTCATCTCTGTCCCGATGCCTCTCCTTAATGATCCATCTTTGGCGCTGTACTCGTTAGAGCTGTATTAGCATGAGTGTTACAGAAGCGGGTGATCGGATGGAGTCAGACTGGCCACACTGGAGATGCGCTCTGCGTGGACTATTCCCTGTCACTGAGGTGAGATGATTTATGATTTATTTTCCAATAACTCCCAGCCTGCTCTGTGCTTTGGGCCCTCCTGTCAACAATCACTACCTTCCCTCCCACATCTACAGAAGAAGCTTTCACAGTCAGTCTGTGCTCTGCTGAGACAAATTGGGAAGGGGTTTCCACAATTATGAATACAGCTTATTTGTGTCTCTCGTAATTGGAACAAGAGAGGGGACAGCAGGCAGATTAAAAGCCATGAATGACAGAGCTCCTGTAGTGTTGGTATTAGTTGGAGGCTGGCAGGATCTGCACACCTGGGCCTCCACGGCAGATGGTGAGAGTTGAGGGTTGCATAACAGTAGCTTATGCCGCATGTCTCCTCACCTTACAGAATCTTCAGGAAGCCCATTGTTTGCCTACCAATGTGAGATGTGAGAGACCAGGGGGGCAAATATGTTGTGCTCCCTGATCCCAGACCAGGTGTTTAGTGTGTTGCCTCAGCTTCTATTCTGAACTGGCAGCAAGATGGCTGATAATTGGATGATTAAAAAAGGGATGATTATGATTAGAATACACAGGTTTATCACATATTTAGAGCATTGTGAGAGTTGATGATGTTAAGAAAAACCTAATAGCAAAGAAATCTTACAGGCAAATAGCAGAGTCCTCAAAATTGTCCACAATGTTAAACATTCCAGCAGCACAGTGATGTAAAAGAGCTCAAGGATCAAAAACCAATGACGAACAGTGAACTTGTATAAAAAGCACACACAAGAAACAAGTGGCTGGGAAGCCTAACACCATCAGACAAAGAAAATCTACCCTAAAACATGACAGTGATGCACAAACACGAGCGTGAGCAATGACTGATTGCAGCCAAGTGTGCTGATGAGTACTGATCAAGACAAAAGCTCATAGCAGGTGTGAAACAAATGCTACAGTGAAAATTATTAGAAATGCACAAGAACAACTTTTAAAGACTGAAAGTTCATGAAAATAACAAAGTGCAAAATTGGTAAGAAGCAATACAGATCACTTTTGAAAACGAGTCCTCATGACTCAGTGAGACTAAACTGTATAAATAAAGGTTGAATGAAAAACATCCATACATACATCCATCCATCCATCCATCCATCCATCCATACATACATACATACATACATACATACATACATACATACATACATACATACATACATACATACATACATGTCTTCCACTTGTTCTGAAGTTGGGTCGTGGGGGGCAGCAGCTTGAGCATGGAGGCCCAGACATATCTTTCCACATCCACCTCTTCCAGCTCTTCTGGGAGGAGTTCAAGGCATTCCCAGGCCAACCGAGATACAGTCTCTGCAGCGTGTCCTGGGTCTACCCCAGTGTCTCTTCCCAGATGGACATGCCTGAAGCTCCTTCCTAGGGAGGCGCCCAGGGAGCATCCTTACCAAATGCCTGAACCACCTCAACTGACTCCTCTCAATATGGAAGAGCAGCGGTCCTACTTCAAATCTTTCCCGGATGACTGAACTTCTCAGCCTATCTCTAAGTGAGAGTCCAGCTACCCTGCAGAGGAAACTTGTTTCAATCGCCTGTATCCGCAATCTCGTTCTTTTGGTCACTACCCAGAGCTCATGACCATAGGTGAGTGTAGGAACGTAGAAAGGCCGGTAAACAGAGAGCTTCACCTTTGTAGCATGAAGTTGCACTGCTCTAACTATGACCCCTGACCCTTATTCATCTTTCAGACTCACCATGAATCGTGTTTTTTAAAGTTACCCCTGACTTCAATAACATCTGATGTTTTTCCACACATTTCTCGTCCTTGGACACAGAGTCAGCTAAAGTCTGACAAATGTTTACCTTATTCTTCGTCTGTTTCTAAGAAAGAAAGCCAAATCATTAATGAAGTTTGTTTTATTTGATTAGCAAATGTGAACATGAATAATTTTGATTGTTGTTTTCAATCATTAGAATGAAATCATGTGAACTATTACAATGTGAATAACATATTTCTCTGTTCTGTTTTTCAGCAAGTGATTATTCCTTCAGAGACACCTGTCATGAGCAGTCTTTGAGCTGAAGCTGTTTTCTTCAGCAGGGAAGTCACAATGTACCTGATAGTAGTCAAAACAATCTTCTCAGAGCTGTTGTTTTGCACAGAATCACTTTGTGTGAAAAGCAGTTCGCCTTGGACCCCCAAACTGAGAGGTTCGTCTTTGGACCCGATCCTAGAGGTCATGCCAAGGTCCACTCGTTCAGTTCCTGAGCAGATAAACATGTCGCTCAGTTACAATTGTTAGAAGTAAATAACTGCAGAAGATGAAGCCTTTTCTCACTGCAAGACTCACGTTCTTGGCTTAAAGGCCAAACTTGCAATAGGTGCCGATGGAGGGTGTACCTTCTCATCAGCTGTTGCCCTCACAGATCCCTGAAGCTGTCACAGTGATGGTCAGCTACCTTGGGCAGTTCCCGGCTAGTCCTCCTCATGGTGTCCCTGGTCTGATCCACCAGAGAACTCCAGAAAGACGAGTGGCCTGGTGCCTTCAACATTGACCAGGTGAGGAGCAGAAACTGGTGACATGATGCCACCGGTTGTGTCATTTTAAGCTGATGCAACTTGGTCAATCATTTCTTGGCTTGATAAAAAAATGACTTTATCTGATCAGATTAAATAACTTCTTTCAACCAAAAATCCACAATTTATTAAAAGAGCCAAACTTTGTCTAAATTCATGCGTTTATAAAACTGAAATAATTCCTGCTCAGAGAGTCAATTTTTCCTTAGATAAGAGAATTAAGCCTGGATTGATTCATTATTATTGTTTGTTTATTATTGTTGTTGATTTTAGTTTGATTATTTTTGTAATGAAACTTCAAAGACAACTTTGGTCTCTTCATTCATATGAATATTCATGTGTTCTGGTATAAAACTCCCTGTAATTAACATATTCTACTTCAGTGACTGATTCTGATTATTAAAGGGTGAATATATTAATTAAGTTGTTGTTGGTCAGTACACTGACCAGCTGCTGCCCCACTTTAACGAGAGCTAAATAAATAAAAATAAATGTAATGGAGGGGAGTGGAGAAAGTGTCAACCTTCTTCTACCATCTCACACCCTTCTTATTGCTACACCTTACAGCTCAGCTCCCTCTTCACCACAAAAGACTGGCTTAGAGTCCACAATACTGCAGATGGTGCACCAGCCCATCTGTTAATCTCATGCTCCATTCTTCTGTCACTCATGAACAAAACCCCGAGATACTTGAATTCCTCCACTTGAGGCAGAACCTCGACCCAAAGAGAGCAATCCACCCTTTTCCAACTGAGAAAAAGGGTGGATTGAAAGGGTGATAAGAAACAAAATGTTGACCCTTGTTTTTAAAACATATGAATAACTCCATTCATTGTTCATGAATAAGTATGACAATCAGCCGCATCAATAAAACCATCTACAATAACATATCTTCTTACTAAACAGTGTTCTAAGAATTATTGCCCACAGTTAGGGATGCAGAAGGTATATTGACACCTTATCCAAGTATTCACAGATTGGACCCCTTCAAGGCAACACCTCTCCTTTGTTTTTGAGCATTTTATCGACGTAAGGAAATGTGCCTTTGTTTGAAAACCTGTTAAGGAACAGCTTGAGGATTTGACCAAGAAACTAAGGCCGAAACTCGATTGAACACGCTCGGGAAAGCCACTTGAACTAACACGATTCCATAACTCACAGGGCCCTCAAGATCCACTATCAACGTCTCAGTGCTACACTCAGCAAGACACCTCCGAGGTTCTTCTATCAATGTCCTGAAAGCCATAAGAGTTGCTTTTAGCATAAACAGGAAGCACACACTGTTGTGTGCAATCGATGTACAACAGCTCATCTAACACTAATTTTGTTTTCAAATGAAACACAGAATTTATGGGAGTTTATCTGGGTGATATTTCAGTTCGTTTAAGAGCTGTTTGAGCTGTCACTGTTGTACGAAACAATAAAGGCTTAAAAAGGTCTGTTTGGAGGAAATGAGAAGAGGGGGGGGCTTAAACAATATTTTGGCTTCTCCTTACCTTGTTCTTCGCAAATTATTCACAGCAGATTGTCTCTTTATGTTACAAATGCTTAAAATGCAGGTCTTAAACGTACAAACACAAAAGCAAGCGCACATATAGACGTCCACGGTGAGATGTGAGACATTTTGGGATGGTTATAATGCAGAGATGAAGCATCCAGAGGAGATTAGTGAGCTAAATGGGAAACAACAGACACTGCAGCAGAACAAGGAGTAGGGAGGAGAGGGGGGTGGGGGGTAAGGATATAATTCTTCCTTGTGTTAATCACAGTGGAACAGCCCTGTCTTCTTCACCAAAACAATGCCATGGTGATGCTAATGGCACTGCCAGGCATGACTAAGGGTGCACTCCAAATGATTGATAGCCAGAATTATATCAAGGTGACTTTCAGTCAGTTCCATCAGGTTGTTCAGTTTGATCGATAATAACCGATGCGTCTTAACATAGACATGCCTGCCACATAAACTCATTCATCAGGTTGTTGTCATCCATTCATTTTCTTTTACCTGCTTTTCCTTTACTTGTCGCGGGAGCTGGCGCCCATCTCCAGCAGTTACTGTGCAGGAGGCGAATACACCTTGGACCAGGGGTTCTGAAACTTTTTGGGTTCAGGGACTCCTGACAGGAGAGAAAAAGTGTCAGGGACCTCCACATAACCCTCATGTTTATTAAATAATTTTCTTCAATGTGTCTCTTTAATTCAATGGAAACATTTGTGTAACATAAATACTTAAGAGCTGTGCTTTAATAGTTTGAGTTTGAGTTTAACTTTGTTGAACGCAGTTTAATAAAAGATTAAACAAAGTTATATAAAAATAAAAATTTAAAACTAATGCAAGCAGGAAAAAAAACAACATTAGTAAAGTATATTTACACATTCAAAGGAGTGGGTAGAAGTATAAACTTATTGTTACACCCAACTTGGTTATAACATTATTCCTTAGTATTGTATACATCCATATCTATAACTGGTACAATGCATTCATATTTGCATGCCATTATGATCAAGCATCAATAATTTTTTTAAACATGTTAAAATTCTTTACAGATCAATGTACAACAATGCAGTAATAATTGATAAATTCATTAATTGCTAACATTATTGATAATAGCAGTAATAACCGTCATTATTTCCCATATGCTGTGATGATGACCATCTTCTTCAATGACGTTTTAAACTGTTTAATGTTTGGACATTGCTTAATTGCCATGCTTAAACCATTCCACAGCTTCCCCTCACATACTGATATACAAAAATTTTTCTTGTGGTTCTGAATTTTAAAGTTTTAAACTCACCCTATTTCCCTTAAATTATAAAGTCCTCCTGTTTTTGAGAAAAGCTTTATAATGTTTTCCGGTCATTATTATTATTATTATTATTATTATTATTATTATTATTATTATTGCTTTAAACAAGATTACAGCTGTTTGTAATTCCACTATGTCAACAAATTTTAGCAGCTTAGATTTTATGATTAGCACGTTTGTATGATCAAAACAACCAACCTTATTAATTACTCTTATTGCTCATTTTTGCAAAGTAATTAATGCCTGTAGTGAAGTATACTATACTATAGTGTTAATACAATTTTTATACTTTTAAACGTAGGGTATTTTTCATTCAAGACACACTTAATTAACAGTTTTTTAATTTCTACTTCCAAAAATGACAGTTTTGATAAAAATAACAGTCTCAAAAAACACTTTAAAATTTTACCTCTTCGTATAATGAACATAATATGTATTACCACTTGTATATGTATTACCACTTCTTCAAATTAGTACAGAAAACTCTTTGAACAGAATCATAACAGCAGTAGTCATACCAATAAACAGGGCTTAATTTATAAACCGATCAAGGCCGGAACGCAAATACAGGTAGTCCTCGACTTACGACGGAGATCCGTTCTCACGCGGCGTCGTAAACCGAATTTGACGTAAGCCGGAACATGCATGGTAAACAGCATTATAAACACGTTTTTTTTTCAACGTTACACAAAACCAGCGTACATTCTGTACCTTAAACATGTACAGTACTGTATTTCCAAGCAGTTAGCTAACACAGTACCC
>JARVGS010000002.1:26222221-26233077 GCA_031762315.1 Hypsolebias antenori
AGGGTCTTAAAGGGAAAGGTATTAACACCCCACACACAAAAGAAATGGTGCTGTGTGTAACTCGAAAAAAGGCTATTGAAAGTCAATGGGAGGTGCGTCGTGAGTGCGAAACGTCATAACTCGAGGACTACCTGTAGCAGGAGGGCTGGCAGGGTGGTGTGGGGGGTCTTGGGGGGTCTGAGTGTCCTCCTCCAGAAAATTTTGAATAGATATGATTTAGATAGATATGGTGTATTTTAACAGGTTGTTAATCATCTATGTGCTTTTTTTCATGTTTTTTGCAGACCCAAGTTTGAGAACAACTTCCTTAGACAAGTCACAAGTCCACCACAGGGCCACAAAGAAACAAACGACATTCATGCTCTCACCCAAAAAGATAGACAACTCAGAGTCACAAATGAAAAGAACATGCATGTCTTTTAGTCTGTGGGAGGAAACTGGAAAACCCAGAAAAACCCACAAAGATAACACACAAACTTCACCCAGAAAGGTCTGCAGGATGAGAAGCAATCCTGCGACCTTCTCTCTGAGAGGCAACTCTAACCACTGCGCTGCCATACAGCTCAGGTTGCTGCCATTATCTTCTTATTTAAATGGAGTTCAGCATGGAGAAATATTTCATCAACTGCATTACACTTCTAGCCATGCAGAATTGTTTTTTTATGCGTTCCATGCTACTGTGTTCAATTTAGCATCGCTGTTCCGCTCTCTAATGAGACAACAAGCGAACGCCCCATTTGATGTCTAAAGAGCAGCGCTGGAGCTACGTCCACTCTTATCGAGCGAGTCAGTGTTGCTGCAAAGACTGGAGCAATGTTGCTGTCCACTTGGTCCTCTGCCCTGCCTGCACACTGTACCCGCAGGCTACGGCAACAGCACACAAAGACTGCCCCATGCACTACATCGCAAACGGGAGATCAAACATCAATGTTCACCATAGGCACTCAAAGCAAGCTGTTAATCACAGTGAACGCAACGTTTCAGTCAAGAGATCACCCAGAGAGTACTCCAGTTAAACCGAGAGGGGCAAATGTCTTCGTATAATGGTATACACATTACTGTCTCGCCACAGCGGAGTTGAATCAAACCTCTTTTTGATGGCTTTCACTTAAGTTGCATATCTCTCCACGGCATTTATTAAAGTCATATAGCATTAAGTTTAGTTATTAAAAGAGCCCCTTTACGCCTTTGCAGCTGAATTAATTCAGTGCAGAAATGTTAGGGAGCCTTTCAGCTCTGATGCTTTTTGAGTCTCGTCACCCTGGTTCAGACCAGAAACTTTGCCAAGATGCTTACAGCGGAGAGTTCAGATCTCAAATTTGAGAAGACAGGGCAAATCCCAGAACGTGGCAACAAATAGCCCAGTGGCAGTGACTCACCTCTTTGAGAGGCTTATGCAAACCCAGGGGGAAGGTGATGGATTTTTCCCCTTACCTACAGTGAGCGGAGCAGATGCTGGCGAAAGATTCCAGGCGTCATGAGAAGTAAAATATGATTGAGCATGTGTGCATGCACAAGAGTTGTGGAGTTGCAGTAACTTCTGAAATACTTGGAGGGGCAAAAAGGATGAGATGATGACGATCCCCTCCACAGGAAGGTTTTTTTTTTTTTTGGCGCGTTAAAGAGAAATAAATTACATGTAAATAAGACAAGGAGGATTACTTGTACTAAAAGTTTCTCATTAAATATGTTTTAAGGGGAGTTTTAGGTTTAATTAATATTTAACTATTACTCTGTGCAGTTGTTTTTGACAACCAAAAAAAAAAAAAGCCTTTGCACGCAAGTTAAATTTGATTAACTCAATCTTCCCCTGTGCTCAGTTTTCTCGAAAAACATTTAACTTTACTATTTGTGTCCAACCATTTTTCAGCCATATTAATGCAGGCATTGTTTATTTTGAAAAGGTCATTAGAGTTGTGATGAGAAGCGGGCTGTGTGCAGTGATTTGATTGAGTTGGTGGAGGGAGCTCTGGCACACTGAGTTATGGACATCCAGCAGAGAGGAGCCTCTTCATTAGTGAAGTGATTAAAATTGATGGGAACCTATGGAGCTCCAGCTCCTCTGAACTCCCTGGAGCATAGCTCTCATTCTGCACTCATTTATTTGGGACTTTGTGTTGATCAATAAAAGGTGCCTGCTTCCCACCATGGGGTCTGGTTGGGGAGAGGGAAAAACCCACTTAGGAAAAAGAGAACAGACTTTTTTTTTTTTTTTTTTTTTGAAGACAAACATTACTGTCAACAATTCAGGCTTTAGAAAACCTTGGGGAAAACAACGGCTTTGACTGCTTTTCTCTATGTAATTTTCTTTATAGGCTGTCTATTTTAGTCGCTTTGAATTTTAGACTGTTGTTTAGCAACCCACACGGTCTCAGAAATGGAGTTTCAAGTTTGGTAACGCTTCAACTTAAAGAAAGAAAAAAAAACATGTTTCAAAGAGAACAGAGACAATAAAATCCACGCAGGAAGCCTGCACTTGATGCAGCCGATGCATTCAGCAGTTCAAATGATAGTTTAAATCTTTTTAAAGTAGGATTTTATGGAAAATATACAAATATCTGATACCTGTTATAGCTTTTTGAACAACTTCAGTTTGATTAGCCTTCAGCTAATTAATAAAAGATTGATTTCAATAAACGACCGTGAATGGTACAACGTCCAAAGAAGTAAAGGATTTATTAACGTGTTACATTATTTGTGAGTTCACCAATACTTTTTAAAGACTTAACAATTATTTTTTTTAAACAGTCATGAAACACTGGAGCATAAATTAGATTTACCTAAATAAATGTACAGCACTTGATAATCACATATATCTGTGTATGAATAGTGTTCCATACCTATTTAATAAATGACAGTAATGTGTTTAAAACCTTTTGATTAACTTGTTTGTTAGACAATAATAAATCCTTAACAAGGGGGCTCTTATTAGTAAGTGGTACTGCATTATCCCATTATAACGTGAAGCCTATTTTAAAAACATTTAAATCTTTGACAAGCATTGCATGATTGCGTTTTGTGGTTGTTGAAGCAGCAGCTAGCTGTAGCACTTCCAGTGCAGCCGAGGGCACTTCATGCTACAATATGATTACCAGAATGAATGAATTATGTTGCAAAATTTCAATTATTACTGTTTGAATGAACCTTTATGAAAGTGTAAAGTTTGGTGCTGTTTTATGACGTCAGCAATGCCACACAGACTAGCCTTTAGCTCATCAGTCTGCTCAAATTAAAACTTTATCGCTTCAAACTGAGGTTGCTCAAATAATTATTTACAACTGGTAAAATAGAAAATGTTCATTATTTGTTAATTCAATAATTTATATAAATCCTTGCTTCCAAAAAAAAAAATTCCAAATTATACCTTTGAATAAGATAAATTGTATGTTTTAAAGTGACAGTGCTTGAGTTTCAGTACAGTATATAATTTTGAATGTTTTGATAATTGTATTTTTCTTTTAAAACATTTTAACTTACAAATTACTGCAAATTATGTTTTTTTTTTTTTTTTTTTGGCCAGTTGTTGTTAGGTCTGTGATTAATTGAATGGATAAGAACCACAAACTTGGTATTTATCAAGCGTACAAGCTTGTTCATGGGTTATTCTATTTTGCTCTGATGTGAATTCTGTTTATTCAAACAAATCAACACTGTTGCAAGATTACAACAGCTCCACAGAGAACGTGTCATATTTGTTTAAAGCGTGTTAATTAAAGTTTACACCGCCTTTGTGGACAGGGTACTGCACATGAAAACCCAGACGGTGAAAGGAGCAGGAATTAATTTCTGCGTATTGGACCAGAGCCAGATAATGGGTAGGGATGCTCAACAGAGTCCAGACTGTCTTTGTCTGTGTCCAGCTCTGCTCATTAGCATGATGCTGTGCAGCTCATGGCCCGTCGCTGCCCGCTGCGCTACAGGGCCGCACCTAAACAAACAGACAGGGCGTGCATCACATGTCGGACGACTGCAGGAAAAGAAAGAAATATAAATAAATCAGCAGGGTTTGAAGAAGCAACACAATATTAAAAAAATATATATCCTCCTTTGGATATTGGAATTGTTGCGCTTAGCATAGCATGTTGTTTTCACTAAGTGTAATCTGATGCATTTTAAGGTTTATGTTCAGACATTTTCAACCTCTCAGCTCCAACAATGACCACAACAAACTGAACATCTTGGGAGCAGTCTTTGCAGCTGATGTTTTTGCCTGTGTCCATGTGTGCGAGTGGATGAGTATGTCTGTGTGTGTATCTGTCTGTTAGCAACATTTCTCATGAACCAGTGAATGAGTTTTGATGAAACATTCAGGAAATAATCATTGGGTTTGTATCTACAGATGATTAACTCTGGGAAGTAGCTGAATTTACAAAGGCTGCCATAGCCCACTGACTATAGAAAACATAAATAAAGCAATAATTCAGGCATTTTTACAGATTTTGAGCTTAAATTCAGTGTGGTCATAGTTAAGACTGACAATACAAACGAGTGTTAACAGATTACACACGGTCTTTAATATAACTTGTTACAGTACCACTTTACAATAAGACTCCTCTTATAGAGGGCTAATACATAGTTTATAGATACATTATTGATACATTATTAATTCCTCCATAAACACTTTACATCCCCTTGTACAGGATATACTATTAGTTGTAGATACTTATAATGCAGTGATAAAGTACAATATTTTATTCTTTTAAAAATGTATTTACAAATGTTTATTGTGCTTACAAGGAAGTAACTTAGACTGAAAAGTTTAATAAAACAACTCCTGATGAAATTTATAGGTGAACAGATTTGGTTCACTATTTGGCAAAAAACTGGTCAGTTTTGTCTCTGTCACCCTTAATTAATGCATAATAAGCAGTTATTAAAGATTTATAAAGTGTTTATAGCCACCTAAAAGGGCAGCCTTATAGTAAAGCGGTTCCCGTTTTTGTATTAACTACTGGACTCAACTATAATTGACTTTTAGCAAAATATCTCATAAACCAGGACATAAATTTTAATGAAACTTTTAGGAAATAATCTTTGGATGTACTTCTACAAATGATTAACTTTTGGAACTAACTTAATTCAGGATGGCTGCCACAACCAACTTGCCTTAGCAAACACAAAAGTAGCTGTAACTCAACACGTTGTACAGATGTTTTGCTACAATTTGGTGTGGTAGTAGCTGAGAGTTATACAGAACATACACTGCAGTCATTACTCATCACATGAGGGCTTTGCTCAAAATGTCAGCATTAATTGTTGCAGCCAACCTGTTTTGTCTGTTAGTAAAATCTCTTGTGAACCATCAGATAGATTTTAGGTAAATTTTCATAAAGTAATTATTGGATGTGCGTCTGCACCTGATTAATTTGTGGAGTCAGTCCTACTCAGGATCAGTTTAAACCAACACAAAAATCGCCACTGCTCAAGTTAGAGCTATTGATCACATATTAGGTCTGGTAGTAGCTGAGAGTTATTCGCAAACTCTGAGCGTGACGGCTCGGTCTATTGCATGAAATTTAGCAGAATTCTATTTTCTAGTTTGACCAACATGGCTACAACTTCATCACTCCTCAACAGATGATTTAATCTAAAACCTTGGCATGAAAGGTGGCGGGCGATATGCACTAGGTCTTTAATTTTGATTATCACCTTGATTTCTAAAATGACTTCAAGGATCCTGAGAATTAGTTCTGAACAGGAGCCTTGATTTGGCTACGGTTTATCGTGAATGTCTAGGTGGTGCAGAAAGCAGCACGCACAGCTGGATGTTCAAACGTTTTGTAAAATCCAGAACGGATCAATGACCAAGCTTCATTAAGATCTTACAGTAAAATGTTTCACCCACAGAACACTTCACTCCCAGACAGCGGGTTTACTTGTGGTTCCTAGAGTGTGTAAAATGGGAGGCAGGATTTTCAGCTGTCAGACTTTTCTCTTGTGAACCAGCTCCCAGTTTGTGTTTGAGAAGCAGACATCCCCTCTTCTTTTTGAGATGGACCTAAAACTTTTCTTTTTGATGAAGCTTATAATTAGAGCTGGCTCGTGTAACTCTTACCAATCTATTTAGTTCTGCTGCTATAAGCTTCGGCTGCTGGGGAGCGTCCCATCTTCTCCTCCCTTTGCTCTGCTGTCTTCCCTTTTTTACTTTCCGTGAGTTCTTATAATCACATTGCTGTCATTCACTTTTTTTTTAGTCTGTTTGTTATTTGCCAGAGCATCTATCTTTGGCTTGGAGCTTCTGCAACGTTTATCTTCCCGTCAAAAGTTTATAATCTATTGTTGCCCACTGACTGCAGGATGAATAAGATAATGATTTAGGGTGCTTGATCTAAACATTTTATTTTATTTTATTTTATTTTATTGAATTACATTGTTATTGGACTAAAATGACAGTGTGATCAGGGTTTGAATTAGACATGTTTAAAACATAAGTGTTGGATTTTTGTGCAAAAATAATGCAGTTTGTTCATTAGAGAGACGTGCAAAGTTCATTATTTGCAGCAAACGGTCCAACTTTGAACAAACAGCAATGAAAAGACATGACTGAATTAATGCTCTTTTTATTTTATCGCTTGAAGCATAATGTACCACAGCCAAATTTTTCAGCTAGTTAGCTGATAATACAAAATCATTTAGGTTTAAATAGTATATTATAAGCTGTTGGGTTTGTGTCTGGTATGTCAGGAAAAATAAGACCCAGCTTTGAGTCCAACAAGATGTGGTATGGGTCGATCATTTCCTTTGAAACAATCTGAAGAGATGTTACCCAAGTGAGGTGCTAAGAATGAGTATGTTACCTGCAGCAGACAGATGCGGCAAAATACGTTTTTAGAAACAGATTAATTCAATTGAAGAATGTTATACCATTTATTTTATTTTCTCACTATTTTGTGCAGGGTTGTGGCGTGGGGAGCTGGTGTCCTTCTCCAGCGGTCCCTGAGCAGTGACACTCGACCTGCCAATCCACTCCAGGGCTGCATGAAGACAAATGAGGAAGACAGTCATTCACGATCAACACACTCATCTGACAATTTAGAGCAGGGGTGCCCAAAGTGGGGCCCGTGGGCCAAAGATGACCCACCAAGCCATTTGATTTGGCATGCCAAGCTGTCCTCGTTACTATATTGCAATTTCCTTTGAAGAATCAATGTGTCTACACTCAGTCATTCCAAGTTTAATGTTAAATGGAAAGTTGGCCCAGTGACTACTGTAATGACACTACACAGCTGGAGTGACTGATTTGTGCATTATTATTATTATTATTATTTTTATTTTAATAATTTATATTTTATTTTGACAGACTTCATACTGTCTCGGCAGTTTCTTGCTGCTGAATAACATTTCCTTTGACAACGCTGAGCATCATGTAGGTGCCCATCACACACCCTTCTTGAGCACCCCTGAATTTTAACTCAGCTTCTCTGAACAATTAAGAAACCAGCATTAGGATTTTGTATGTAAACTGTTCTCAAACCTTAGATTCACCAAAATATTGAATAAATGTTGAATAAAAATGGAATAAATGACAACAGTTTCAAACGGGCCAGTAAAATCTATATATTTTATGCATGAGTCATGCCACCTGTCAATCAGTCCAGTAGGCACGTCAGCAACTGACCAGTCAGTTTGTCCTGAAGTGAGCTCCTCTTACCTGCAGAGCTGCAGCAGCGTTGCATTAAGAACGCTTTGCAATCAGAGATTTCAAAAATAACAGAGATGACATGTTTTGTTGTTTCATCTTAATCTACTGTAATAAACCTTTGTAAAATACACCAACATGGCATCTACTTTATTCAAAATTCTCTGGAGGAGGACCCCCCCCCCCACACACACACACACACACACACACACACACACTATCACCAACGCAGCCTGTTCTGTAATGTTCTTTATACAGAATGGAAGGATAAATAATGATATTATAAATAAATGGACTTTACTTCAATAATTATTTGCATGTCATGTATTATTGCATTTGGCCCACAGCCCTCTGATAGATTTTAAATTTGGCCCATTCAGACAAAAAGTTTGGGCACCCCGATTTAGAGTTTTCAAATGACCCAAACATACAAATTGCTTGAGCAAACTCTGAATTAGCTGATTGTAAACTGTTAAATGTTTGCACAGGACTTTAATTTAGTTTGTCCTGTTACCTCACCACTCAGTGTTTGTGTTTGATGCAAATCGACATGCACTGAGTTCTACCATGTGAGACTTGGAATAACACCAGTGGAATGATCATTCTGTCAAAAAATAAATGGAATGAATAAAACGTATGAGTTTGGCTGGAACCTTCTAAAATACAGACTCTGGTCTGACTCTTTATGAAAACGTATCCTTTTATATAAACTCAGTTTGCTAAAAGTTCAATTTAATAATTGCTGCTGAGTCAGCATTCACATTACAATTTAATCCAGCACATGCATGCGTTCAGATATTTCAGCCATGCACACGTTAAGACGTTCAGGACATTACGGCTACACTACATTTGTGGCAGTTAGACAGTTAGAAATAATAAATGTTCTGTTTGTTTATTTATTTTTATATATATTTTTTCTCTTAATCAAATGTAATTTTTTTAATCGTTTGTGTTTTTTGAAATCTGTGTTGGTATTATTTCTAAATATTTAGCTTTTAGTTACTATTTTGCTAATTTAGATAAAAGCTACATTTAGCTTTTATCTACTGTTTTATCTACTGTTCTGCTGGTTTTGCTAATTTTAGCTTTTATGAAATTTAGCGCTTAGCTTTTGTTTACCTAAATTGAATGTTTGTTCATATTGTTTTAATTTTTAACAATTCAGTTTCAACCTTTTCAATGAATTTCAGCCATAAGCACTTAGGATTGATCCTGCAGTTTCACAGAAAAATGCTATATTTTTTACAATTATTACTTATTTGTGTCTTTTAAATGTTTACTCTGCTCTTTAGTCTCTAACTAATGGGGTAACCAAACCAAAACCTACTTTTATGACATTTTTATCCTCACAGAAAATGTGCTTTTGAGCAGTCTTGTCAAAATTACAAGCATTAAATGTGTAAACAGATTCAGATGTGACACCAATTGATAAATAAACATTTGCTCATTTAAATGCTCATAACGTCATAACCACAACATTGATGTGAAATACGACAACTCATTTGACTTCTGCCTCGTGTTTCCTCTTCATGGACGCTTCACCTTTCCTTGCCCCGCAGATCCAAAAAGACACGAGCTTTGAGGAAAACCTTTTTGTGTTTAAGCCTTTGACTATGTATTCTTTATGATCTCTATTCCCTCTGCTGGAGTTCAGAGCGTGCATGAGCAGAGGAAGGGGAAGGGTGGAATCATAACCCTGACGATGAGATGACACCGAACATACTTTGGAGAGCATTTTTGATTCTTTACACATTCTCCTAAACTCAGACAAATATATCCACGAGCTAACACAGGATTCCTTTCGCCGGTTCGATGAGTAATGGTTGTTATGACAGGGAGCGTGTCAATCAGACATGATAGCTCGGAGAAGTAAAATAAACATGAAACACGGCGAATGAAAAGAGAGTTATATAAAGCTCTCCTTGATGTGCAGCATCGTACCTCTTTACCCCTGGTGTGTGTGTTCTATAATGGCACAAAGTAGGGACGTGGTGTCGCTGTCTTTTTTATCTCCCCGTCTTTTTTGTTAGTGTGTTGTGGAAAAAAGGCAAATAGAGAGGGGGAAAACGAGAAAGGAGAAAGACGAGGAGGTTGCTGGGGACTGGACCTATTCCCTGCACACCCAATTAAAGGAATCTTCAGCTCGAAGACGCAGCCTGCCAACATGTGCGCTGACATTTGTCTTCCTGAGTGTTGTGATTTACAGTACCACGGAGCTAAAGGCTAAATTTGCAACCGCCCAACTTCAGAGACCTCACAGTGTTTTCGGACTGCTGAGGACTTTCAGACAGCATCGGGCGGGCAGAGGGCCGCTGTGGTGCTTTCATCATCACATGCAGAAGGGTTACAGCGTCTGTTTTTTGTTGCTCCTATGAGTTACAGATAAAAATTTTCCTAATGTGCTGTTCTCAACAGATACTGATAAGGGGCATGGCACTGATATTCAAAAGTAAGATGCAAAATTCTCATTTTTGTTTTACATACATTTTTTTGCCATCTCTTCTGTTACTTCAAAATAAGACTGTTTTGGGGGTTTCCTGGTGAAACTTTCTAAAAGTGTGGTGAGAACTTGCAATTGGTTGGTGATCTTTGGCATTTAGTGCAATTTTCTTCTTCTTCTTCTTTGTTCAAGTTCAAGTAGTCTTTATTTTCATTCACATCATATGTGGTACATGAGGTGGAACAAATTTGTGTACACAGATTTCCAGTTACATCCAACAACAGCAAATATATAGATGGTTAAAAAGAAACAGTAAATAAGGATCTGAGATGTAAACTAAGAAATATGCTAAACACTAGTAGCACCTCCTTTATTACGGGGGATCCGTACCCTGAAGCCCCGCGATAAGTGAAAAACTGCAAAGTAGGAAGAGTAGTACAAGTAGTAACTATGCTGTAAGTAGTGGTGTAGTACTGGTGTAGTAAATGGTGGCGCAGAGGTTAGAGAAGGTGGGCCTGTGATCAGAAGATCGCTGGGTCAATTCCCAGTACCAACAACATCACAATGTGGGTGGGATGGGTGAAGCACCCACACCTGCCTCCACCCTCATTTGCTCCACTCTGGACCCTTGAGCAAGGCCCTTAACCCCCACCATCTGCTCCTCCAGGCACCCTATGGCAGCTCTCTGCTCCACACAGAGGGCTGTGGTAGCACGGTGGTCTGTTGCGTCAGGAAGGGTATTCGGCATATAAACAATTGCCAAGTCTTCGTGCAATT
>JARVGS010000002.1:26268392-26285089 GCA_031762315.1 Hypsolebias antenori
AGCATAGTGTCCCTCACATTCCACCAGCAGGTCACTGGATTCACTGAGGTTAGGGTTGATGCAGACTTCTGCACCTCCGTGTCTCTTCCTGAATCTTCTCTGTGGTTCTCTGGAGTTTAGAGCTCTTATCATCTCTCTAACTGATATTAGAACACAAAACAATAACATGGTTGTGTTATTATTGATCAAAACCATTATCTAGTCTGAGAGATAAAATTTTAACTGGTCAACAACATCCTTTACAGATTAACTTACCTCCACCATGAAGCCTCCACTGTAGAAAAAGGCAGCAAACTTTTAACAACAATGTTTGTGACTGTCCTGTGCCCCCACCCCATCTCTCTTTTCTTTTGTCTGTCCTCCTTACATCAAGGTCAGAGGCTCCTGTGAGGAGAAACAGTGAACATCTGGTGAACTGTTTAACCAGCTAACCCGATGGATGAGCACATTTTTACAAGCTAAGCTTCATCTGTTACTGTCAATCTTTAGTTAACTTTTATTTTAGCTAGCTACGTAGATAGCCATAAAATGAAGCTACACACTAATATTTTAAAGCTAGAGTTACATGAATCCTAGTTTAACTCACCACAATGCACGTATTAAGTTGCAGTAACGTTAACGTAAACTTACCAGCTGAAATCCTAGACACAGCTCTGTCCCTGATGCGAAGCAGAGTCCGGTCGGGGAAATGTTGGATCAAGCCATTCAGGCTCTGCAACACCCACAGGCTGACTTTAACGTTGAGAGGAGGAGGCTGCAGTCCTCTCTTCTTCCATTCAAACATGGAGCATCTTTACGCTCGTAAACTGAAGCCGTTCAACGATGCACTGCCCACGTGAACCCCAACTGTGGGCGTAACCAGTGCCATAGACATACGGCTATGCGACAGTTCTATACAGCTCTGAGTTTAAATACGTATGTCTGCTTGCCATATATCTGTGTTTTACCTGTCTGCATGCTGAAACCACGTGTCACGTTACAGCCAATCATCGAAACTTAACACCGAAATAAGAGGTGTGTTTTGATCTCAACAGCGACTGAAGCAGTTCGGTCAGTTCCATAAAAGAACTGAGGTTCATCCCAGTTGGACATGTCCAGAACACCTCCCTATGGAGACATCCAGTGTCCATCCAGATTTCATTAGCAAGGACCACGCCACAAGATGTAGGTTTGAAGTTTAATGGTGAAAGGATAAGGGATGAGGGATGAAGGGATGAGGGGTTGTAAGGATGAAGGAAGAAAGGGGTGTAGGGAGGAAAGAAGGAGGGGATATAGGGAAGAAGGAAGGAGGGGACATAGGGCTGAAGAAAGGAAGGGATGTGGGGATGAAGGAAAGAGGGGATGTAGGGATGAAGGAATGAGGGGATGAAGGAGGGAAGTAGGGATGAAGGGATGAGGGGATGGAGGGATGAATGGGGCAAATGGAAGTCATCTGAGGAGAGTGCTGAAGGGCTTGGGATGTGAAGACTCTTGCATGGCGTTTGGTCTTCGGGAAACAATTCTTTTGTTTTTCTTCCCGAGCCCGACGATGAACCCCAAAAGTAACTGAATTAAATAGAACTGAGACGCGTGTGAGCTTGAAATAAGTCACTGAGGTTGTTGCGAATGTATGACAGGTAAGCTTGGGATGACCAGCGACCTAAAACTTAAATAATCTGATCTGACATACCCCGACTTGATGCGGAAGAGGCCGCTCCTATACGGAAGGAATGAGCAGAATAATGATAGGGAGAGATGCCTGACTTGAAAAGGACTTGACGGAGATGACCGGTGAACCAGAAACGGGTGGCTTGACTTCCGGATTCTGTGACGAAGAGAGGGTCGTGCAGTGAAGCATTTGCAAAAAACCTGGACTGAACATAATTAAAGATAGGCTCGACTGGGATAAGGAAACAGTTGAGATGAAAGATGTAAATCGGACAAGATATGGCAAGCTGGTCAGTTTTGCTCCTTCTTAGAGTAAAAATCAGGGTGCCGTGGCTGAGGAAGGAGATGTCGTAAAGGCACGGATGGATGGAGGGATCATGCTTGGACGACGATGGGGCAAATTTGGAGCAACGAAGAAAGCCAAAAAAGGCTAACAGAAACATAGACTCTAAAGTCCGGTTGTAGGAGAACAAAGGCAAATGGTTGTTACCTTATTGACCTTACACTTTTCAATAATCATACAGATTCATTCATTCAGTCCAAAAACATGCATGTTAGGCTGATTGGTAACTCTAAATTGACCCTAGGTGTGAGTGCGACAGGTCCCTCTTGTAAATGAGTCCCCGTGGCTCAATGAGGTTAGCCTGTATAAATAAAGGTTGAATGAATATGCTATTACTTCTGTTAGTGGTGTTGAAGAACTTACAAAGAGTCACCAGTGATCAAAATGTAAATGAAAACTTAAACCGGTGCAGTCCATCCGCTCTTCTAAGGAATAAAACAATGTAATTTACTGCTAAGAAAGCTGTCAAACTATGAAACAATAGTATTATAAAGTTTTTTTTTTTTTTCAAAGCTTATTTTAATAAACATGATTTCTGAAAATATAAAAGTCTAAAACATCTGGTTGGATGCTGACAGCAGTTTGATTCTTGTCCTTTATCGTTCATTTCTCACCAACCGCTTGTGTCACTGTTTCATCTCAAATTAAATTCACTGGGATATGACGATTTAATTGGAACTCTGTTCTCATTAATTGAACAAATTGGAGAATGTGTGCTGTGGGTAGGATAATCTCTGGGAGAGATGATTTATACATTTGAAATTTAATGTAAAAAAAAAAAAAAAAACAGTTGCTTGGTTTTGCTAGTGTAGCAGCCAGTTTGCATCCGTGCAGATGAGCAGCAGACCAGTGTCGGTCTCAGCAGCGCTCGGAGTGGCTTCATTCAGCGCAAAGAAAAAAAAAAAAGGCAATTTGAATGTTGATTCAAGAACTTAGTCTATTTATTGACTTTATCTCTATTTAACTTTTCACTGTGTGTTCAGACACCCATCTATCCATTTTCTTTACCCAGTTCTCCTTCCTGGGTTACAAGAAGTCTCCAGCAACCGCTGTACACCCTGAACAGATCACATGTCTGGGTTCAGGCAGTCTGGAGTATTCTGCCTGTTTGATCATTTGTGATTGATTAAATTAACGGTTGAGAATACTGATTTGCTCCCCAAATTGATAGTTCCCAGCCCTTTTCTTCCCAGAAATCTACACTCTACAAAGTGTCTCACAGACAAAAATAAATAAATAAATTAATAAAAAATCAGCACCTCATTTCAAAATAACCAATCAAGCTTTAGCTTTCATTAAAATATCCTCAATGGCTTCCACACAGTGTCTATTATTTGTCTGTAGTGATAATTTTACTAATAAAATTAAAACGTGCCAATTAATGTCAAAGTTCAATGTTACAAATATTTCAAATTAAATTATTTAAATATGACAAAGAATATTAGGGAGCTCAAAATATGCCTCCCTTCTAACAAGTTGAGCTTGAAAGCTTTAAGTTCAAGTTCAGTTCAAGAGTCTTTATTGTCATTCACATCTCATGTGGTTCGGAACAAAATTGTGTACTCAGGGTCCCAGTTACATCCAACAATAGCAAAAATATATAAATGATTTTGTGTATGCTCACTGCTTGGAGACAATCCGATCCACGAGGATATCATCGGTGAGAGATTGTGTCATCTCATTTTGCCATACTATTACCTGTAAAGGTTAATAATCAGTGGAACGCACTGCCTGATGATGTGACAAGCTGCAGCTCTTTGAGTTTTCAAATTTAATTTGAAAAAAAAAAAAAAAACTGTTGAAAACTGCTCAGGTATGCAAACATTAACTGTAAGACTGTGTGTGTGCCAATGACTGAGTCTGTTTGTGTGTTTGTGTATTGTGATTTGTAATCATTTTATAGTGTTATATTTTCTCTTTTATGTTATTATTGCATTAGCATCCACTGCCTTTTTTTAACTTGTCACGGGACTGCAGATGTGAATTAGCTTTTGCTATCTGGTACAGCACATCAAATGGTGACCTTTATGTTTGAGTTGTACATTGTCCCTTTTTAAATAAAGTTCATTCATTCATTCAAAAAGAAACAGTAAATAAGGATCTAAGATATGCACTAAGATATATGCTAACAAATGCTAAACAATACAATAAAAGATATAAGATATGCGGTAAACGCTAATAATGTAAACTAGTAGGGTTTATTAAACAGCAATCCGAACATGAGTCTGTAGATGGGTATGAATGAACACAGCAGCATGAGATAATCAGCAGCACAGATAAGTCACATATAACCAATTAAAGTAGCATTACATTTAAGCTTTGATTTCAAGAATATTACCTGCAACTGATTGAATCATTGGTCACTTGTTGTCAGTTTGGGTAAACTGGTCAAAAGAGCAAAAAGAGAGAAACGGCATCAACAGGAATCAGATAAATGTCTGTGAACAATGTTCTAACAGTTGCTTTGTATACTACTCTCTGATTTTACCATCCTGCTGCAGCCAAACAGATATTATGCACAACACCAGATGTGTTTCTTTCTTTGAAAAGCACGCGGCTTCAGATGTGTAGTAAATAACTGTTGTGTAGTTTCCAAAGAAGCCGTTTGCATTTGAAGCTCGCTGTTTCATCTCACTCAGTAGTTTCGCAGCTAACACGCAATTATGAGTTCACCTCGACTGTGAAGTGTAAAAAAAAAAAATAAAATCAGTTTCAAACATCATCCCCATTTGTTTGTTTTTTAAAACAACAAAACATGAGGATTCTGTGTTTTTTAAATTTTTTTTTATCTTTTTTTAAAGGCTGTTGTGCTCCGAAATTCAAAAGTGGATGTAAAGATAATAAAGTGGTATTGGCTGTGCAAATGTTTAAGAGGGCTATAATTGATGATTTATGTAGTAAAATGTGGAGAGAAAGCAGAATATAGGATGTAAGGCGAAAATAAATTAAAAGCAAGATGGAGGCAGGCGGTGAGGCGGGGCTTCTAGATAAAGGCCATGGGGGGAAAAGTCCCCCATGCTTGTCAGAGTTTGAGCAAGTTCAGAATTGATGGAGCCCACAGGCTGCACTGCTAATTTTAGTTGAAATCACCTAAGTGGTTTGGCTAATTTACCCAGGCTCCTCAGCCTCTGCTTTCTGCCCCCACTCCCCCCCCCCACACACACCTTCCCCAGATATATCCACAAAGCGTGAAGGTACCATGAGGTGACAGTGGGAACAGAAGGGTATTTTGTACCCAGCTGATTTGAGGAGTGCTGGGTGGTTTCAGCCGGTGTCAGGCGTTCGGCTATTGTTTGACCCTTAACGACAATCCATGTCGATCCATCAGTCCTCCATCACGCTGTATTTAATGGGAAATGAAATTACATAGTTACTGTAAAGAGGAAAAAATTAGATAGAATCCGAAAGGCCTGACATCTCCGAGGGTTTTTGGTTTTACATTTCTGATTGGTTTTGATCGTTACGTAGATATGAGCTTTTAGCTATTTTACAGAATGTGATTTTGTGCTGTGATCATGTGCCAGGTAGACGTGCTGAAGCTTAATAAGCGTCGCTGCTGGCTCCTTAATGTTTGTGTATCTGTGAACACTGATTGGATAGAGCTGAGAAAAGAGATTTGAAGAATTTCAGGCTATGATCTTAGATAGAAGTGCTGTGTTGTGGGTTGTTTTGTAAAATTTCTTAAAAAGTGGTTGTCTATAGTTTATAACAAGTTTAAAGCACCTCTGAGATTTTAGAAAGCAAAGCAGGATAGATTAGCCTGCCAAGATCTTGTTAATATTTGTCTGAAACTTGTCTTGTGGCTTATTTGATTTAATTAGAACATTATTTGGATCTGGTTTACGGAAACAAAAGCACACTGCCCATTAGGTGGCAGCCTGTAATGAGGTTTAATCAAAAGATTTTTTTAAATGTGATAAACACAAATGAAAACATGTTTAGGGAATTTGCAAATAATTTTAAAGAAAAGAAGTCTCTCAACATCTCAAAAGTAAATATGCGATGCCCCATGTTTTAATTATTTAAATTATTCAAACCCAAAGAATCAAATGGAATGAGTAAATATGATGAGAGACATTGTTTTCAAAGCAGTGTAAAAAAACCATTAAACAGCTCACCAGGCCTGTGCAGTCATCCATTCATGAATTAATCATTTTGAAAGAAAAAGTGCAGCCGAAATGGAAGGTGAGGGGTAAGCAGCACTTTTGGTGTAATGCTCCCTTGAAACGAGCTGAAGTTAATCTAATAGAAGAAAAAAAAAATCTGTTTTCCTCTCTGTTTAATTTGCAGTCAAATTAAACATTAATTGACTTCTGGTCTTTATAAGAGACCTATTTAATTTATGGAGTCAAAGTCATCACAAGGCAGAAACAACAGTGTCGTTGTGCTGTTCTGTGCTTTTTTAAAATAAGAAGAATAAGACTAAGAATAAGCTTTATTATCATTGTACCGAGATACAGCGAGAATATGTTTGTACAGTCGTCCGAAAGATGGGCAGAGTGCACGTAACTGCTGCTATGATAGCGCGGCCTCTTATCCTTTTCAGAATACTGTTTTGGATATAAAAAGGGGAAAAGCCATGAGGAGGAGATAGTGGCGTTACATAAAAATATCTCTTCACATCTTTTCCTATCAGGACATGATTTAAGACATAAAAAAACCTTTGCCAACAAGCACATTTATGAACACATTACATATGCATTTGATGGCAAGCCCATTGTCCTGATAATATGTTGGTCAGCTGGCACAGTTCTGATAAGCCTCCACTGAAGTTCTCGGTGGGGTGGGGGGAGGGGGGTGCAATAGAAAAAACTTTTCCTTAGTTTACACATTTCCCTGGAGAAATTGGTATGTCGGCCTGTTTTCAAGGCCAACAAGGGGAATCAGATTCAGATAAGCCACAATTGTTGATTTTTTTTTTTTTTCAGGCAGACTGTTTGTTCTTGTCAGTCTTGAGTCTTACTGGTACTTTCAAGATCCAAACTGGTCAGATTAGGATGCATTCTACTGGTCTGTGCTTATGAGCCCTTCCAAGGTCGTTTCATGCTGGCGAGTCCCAAAGCCACAGGTGACCTGTGGTTTTCACATATCACTTCCATCTTGCGATTTAGCTCATAAATCAGCTGATTTTGCGTCCTCAAAGCACAAACCAAACCTTCACAAGGCAGGCAGCCTGACAAGGGTCAAATACGTAAGCTGCAACTGTCTTGTATGTTGATAGACCAGGAACCAGATGATTCCAAAAAGCAGGAAACCTGTTATCATAAATCCAACTGTATATGTGTTCGGTGTCCTCCTAAGATTCTGAGCGGGGCATGGGGGCTCTCCAGGACCCTGTCGCTTTGTTGAAAAGATTTTGTAGATTGCATTGAAAGTCCAGCTGATCAGATCCACAGTAGTTTTATTTTCAGAAGATGTGTAAAATAGGAGCTCCGATACACAGACAGGGCAATAAAACAGGAGGAGAACAGGAGAGGGAAGAGAATGCTTCCATCACGTTCTAGAATTGCGGCGCTCAGGGTGGCTGCATGTTGGAGTAGCTGTGTTACAAAGTACATTCATTATGAGTTATTGCTTATGAAGACTTTAATTCCTCTTTTTCTGGATGTAAATCACTTTTTTTTCAGATGATTATTTCCTCTGGTATCAGATGCTGTGCAGCTGGGAGGATTTTTACCAAAACCTTTTTACTTTTGGGCATTTGTTATGATGTGTAATCATTGCAACAAGGTGTTTTTTAATGACCAGGAGCAGCCGATTAACATCTTAAAAGCTCAAATACCTCAACTACAGCCCTAATTCCAAAACAAGTTGAAAAAGAGGCGCCATAGACGAATTCCCATCAACCTGGCAGCAGTGCTCAAGTACCTGACCACCGAGATCCTGGAGCTGGTGGGAAACTTGGTTCATGACAACGGGAGGACCGGGATTGTCCCCTGACACTATTAGCTATCTGTCCATGGCGACGATGAGCTCGGCAGACTTCTGGGAGGAGTAACCATCGCTCAGGGAGGACTTCTACCAGGCATTCGGGCAGCCCTGCTGCCCGGGAGGACCGAGAGGCCTGCCGGATCTGACAGCAAGCTGGATCTGAGTGGATGGATCTGTGGCCAGATTCTTCGGATTTGCTGCAGGAGATCCTTCCTGCCCACAGCTATCAGCATCCAACAACTCTTGAATGAAACCAGGATGATGAGCTACGGCAACACTTAATTTCCCTCTGGGATTAATAAAGTATTTTTGAACTGCATTGAATTGATTTGTGAGCGAGTAAAATAACTGTGAGTTCAATAACTCACACTTGGACAAAACTAAATTTGATTAACCGATTTTGACAACGAAACAGAGATGCGTGCTGTAAGGCCTATAAGCAGTGGCCACAACTTTAATTGTCCTTGTTTTACACAACTCTGTTTGTATTTCAACACATTCAATAAATGTATTTCCAGAGCAGTGGACAAGAGAGATGTTTTAGGTGTTGTGTGCAAGCCAGCAGTTTTTTGGCAGATGAATGGAGGAGCTTTATGAGCCAAGCACCTGGTCAAACTGCAAACAATGAGAGGCTTATGGATTCTCTTTATCCAACAACGACTGAGATGATACCTCGCATGTTAGAGCTCTTAGGGGCTCTTTTAAAGAAATGCTGATACACAATAATACTCAGCTCCTCTGAACGCTGCTGTGAAAATGTATCCTGAACCAGACTCACTATTATCTGCTGGATGCAGTTGAACCTCTGCATGCTACATGCGTTTCTTTGATTAATGCTTATCTGGTCAAAGCACATACATCCTGTTATTTTTAGTACTTTTATCATATGAACAATGCAAACAAACTTCCAGATGTTGCATATGTTTCAGGAAATTAGAGCTACGAACGAAAAACACATCAGCTAGACAATGGGATAGAATTATTGCATGTACAGATTAAAAGCTACCTGCAGAATTCAGTTGAGGAGGGTCTTGGTTGAGTCTTTAGCAGTGATCTAATAATGGGTTTCACAGATGGGTTTGTTGGCTGTAGCTCTGCTGAGTCCACTGTGTACGCAGTAGAGAGTGTCAAAGTGTCTCCTGAGCAGTATCATCTCCAGGTTTTGTGGAATGGCTGGTGTCTGCCAGACATGCTGGCAGTCAGCAGGCCTCCTCTCCTGCACTACCTGGGCTGGAGCGCAGCCCGGGTTAATTATAGGGGAGCTCCAGAGTCTTGTGTCACTAAGGATGGGAGACAGAATACTGTCAAACTGCCATGTCCTGTACAGAAAAAGACAAGAGGAAAAAGCACACCTGCTTAGCCTAAGTTCCTGCTACATTTCTCCTTTTCAAGTCATTTTAGGGTTCAGCAGCAAAGGTCAACAGCCAGATGTTTAGAGGTGTACAGGATGCGGTGAATGTAGTGAAGTGTCTCATACAACGGCTGATCATGAATTACATCACGTACATCCTTTTTAACCATGTGGGCAAACATTTTTCTTGTCTTTTTTTTAATTTTAATTATTATTATTTCTTTATTCCAAAATGTCATTTTTTGTAATTTAGCACCCCAGTGATTATTACTCATTGATCATTTCTAAATAAATACAAAAACATGTCAATCGATATCATTTTTCTATCTGCTCTTCAAACTATTTTTAGTTATTGTATAGAAATTGTTGATCACAATGCAGCTATCCTGAGCCTGGCCAATGCTGGTTCTGCTGGAGGTTTATTCCTGTTACAACAAGTTTTTCCTTTCCACAGTCACCAGTGTGCTGCTCAGCATGGAAGATTGCAACAAAGTGAATATTCTACTCAATCTGCTGCTGGCTTCCTTCAATTCAGTTCAGTTCAGTTCAATTCAGTTTATTTATATAGCACCAAGTCACAACAGAAGTTGTCTCAGGGCACTGAACAGAAACATTCATAAACAAAATACAGGTAGTCCTCGGGTTACGACGGTCTTGAGATACGACGTTTCTAGTTACAACGCATCTCCCATTAAAAAAAAAAATGAAATTTTATTTTGAAAAGCCGAGTTACGCCGTTTCCGGTTTCATGCTGTAAACACTGCGGCAGAGAAATACTGCACTTTACTCTAAAAAAGCTAAGTCTGGTCCTCTGGACATTCAAAAAAACAAACTAAACTTGTTGGACCAAGCTGGACCGGCAGAAACAGGCAGCAGCTGTGGAAAAGTAGCTGTTTTATGGACGGCGGTTTTATGACGTAAACGCAATGGTGAATACAGAGGAGGGATGGAGGAAAACTGCTTCACCAGCATCCCAGTAGGAAATTAACTCTTTTTTCCCTTCATTATGGCTTCCAAATGTATGTTTTTTGATAATTATGTAGGGTACTGTGTTAGGATAGGCCAAGTACTTGGTAATACAGAACTGTTTATGGTGCAGTATGTACGTATGTTCTGACTTACATCAAATTCGCTTTACGCTGCCGCGCAGGAACGGAACTCTGTCGTAAGTCGAGGACTACCTGTATCCTCTAACTATCCTCTCATGTTCGGGCTGTTGTTGTTGCACCATATTGTTTTATATTATTAGTGTTTATTGTATATCTTAGGTCTTTTAGCGTACCATTTAAAATTGTTCTAGAATTGCGCTTCTCAGGGTGGCTGCATGTTGGAGTAGCTCTGTTGCATTCATTCTGAAAATTTGCTTTTGAAAACTAATTCCTCTTTTTTCTGTTTGTAAATCACTTTTTTCGGATGATTACTTCCTCTGGTATTAGATGCTGTGCTGCTGGACTAATTTTACTGAAACCTTTTTTTTTTTACTGTTGAACATTTGTTATGATGCATAACCATGACAACAAGGTAGTTTTCCACAATTGGGAGCTGCTGATTAACATCTCAAAAGTTCAAATAATACCTCAACTGCAGCTCCAAATCCTAGATGAGTTGAAAAAGAGGTGCCGTGGATGCATTCCCATCTACCTGGTGGTGGTACTTGAGTGCCTGACTGCTGAGATCCTGGAGCTGGTGGAAAATGGGCTTGTGACAACGGAGGCACCAGGATCATCCCTCGACACCTGCAGTTCCATCTGTAGGGACGAGGGTCTCTGCAGGCTGCTGGGAAGAGTGGCCATCGCTCGGGGAGGAGTTCTGCCCAGCATTCAGGCAGCCCTGCTGCCCAAGAGAACTGAGAGATCTGCTGGGTCCAGGTGGATGTATCGGCAGCTGCAGCCAGTTTCTTCTGATCCACTGTGGGACGGACTGCTACAGATCCTTCCTGCCTACAGACAGCATCTATAACAACTCTTTAATGAAACCAGGATGATGAGCTACAACAATTTCCCTTCGGGATTAATAAAGTATTTTGAGTTGTGATGAGTGTCTGAAAAGGAAGAAGTGGGCAAAGATAAAGAATGAATGGGTATCAGTTTGGTTTATTACAACACATTACGTATTCTGAGCAGTCTACATAACGTCTGCAGAGTCACACATGAGACGTCTAACTTAAGGTACAACTGGTTTTGGAGGATAACAGCTGTTTTGTAAATAGTAAATGGACTGCACTTACCGGTATATAGCGCCTTTCCATTGTATCAAGATACTCAAAGTGCTTTACGTTGTACAACACAATCTATTTACCCATTCATACAGCACTCTACTAAATCCCTACAGAAAATAATCAGTGTTTTATCACAATCATATACTGATGGGACACACAACGGAGGCAATGAGGGGTTTACTGTCTTGCCCATGGACACTTGGGCATTTGACTGCTGATGGAATCGAACCCCCAACTCTCCCACTGGAGGAAATCTGTTCTAATCACTCAGCCACCTTTTTGTACTGATTTTAGTTCTTGTGTCTGTGCAGAAATTGTATTTAATCTTCTGTGGACATTAATTCATTTCTGTTCTGCCCCTTTATTCATTTGTGTGTATACATGTTTACACACAGCATCTGGCGTATTCTGACACAGCCGACCTTTGATAAATGCTCGTTATGCACCAGACACTTTCTAGTAAACTTGTTTTGTGACATT
Source organism: Hypsolebias antenori (assembly GCA_031762315.1). Classification (NCBI taxonomy): domain Eukaryota; kingdom Metazoa; phylum Chordata; class Actinopteri; order Cyprinodontiformes; family Rivulidae; genus Hypsolebias; species Hypsolebias antenori. Next base: position 26,280,363 of record JARVGS010000002.1, read on the forward strand.
AGCATTTAGCTATGTACTTTGTAAGCTGTCTTAAGTTCCTGCCTTCATATGCAAATGGTTTGTGCAAACTCCTGCTGTAAGAACTGATGAGAATTTACTAAACCGTAGTTGTACCTTTCTTGGTTTTGTACCACCAACTCTTAATCTGTGTGAGGTGGATTAATTGGTAGTATCAGTCATTCAGCTAAACTTGAATGTTCCTCATACACATCACCTTTGCTCATGAAGAACCTACGCATCTGTCTCTGTGCAGGTTAAAACAAACCACACAAGTTGGCTTCCTTCTTGCCTCAGGTTAAATATCCAAGCGTGACTTGATGCTGCGTGACACGTCTGACCAGCGCCAGTTTAAGAGCCCATCTCCTCCTCTACCCATCCTCATTGGTGTTAAAGAGGATGTGACAAAGAGCAATATCGGTAGAATGAATATTTAATATCCACTTCCTCCTGAGTTATTCGTGTTCCTCAGGCGTCTCTGCTCCACACGTTCCTGCTCTCTTACCTGTCACTGCTCCCCTCACTGAAGAAGAATGGAGTCATCATGGTGGAGTAATAACTGTACTTACAGCCAGAGAAGACGAGACGGACATCCTGATGGAGCAATCCTCTGAACGTAAATGCCGTCTTGTGAAGAGGTGATGGATATCTGAGATCCTGAACACCTCTTAAACATCACCCCACCCCTTCCACAAACAAACAGTTTTGACAGGGACTTCTTTCTTTCTTGTCAGAGCCAATTGGTTGAGGGATCGAGGGACTGAACATCTACAGGAGGACAGGGATATTGCAATTACTGACAAAGTAGAGAAAGGGGGTAACTGTTAGTGATGTTTGATGGGATTTTTCTGACAGCATCAGGAGCGCATTTAAACGGCGCCCCATGACATGTGACATTGACAGAGTTGTGTAATCAATTGAACCCGTCGGAGTTTGAGGAAGCTGCTGTCAGGATCTGAGTGACAGTTCATCATGAACACCTCATTGGACCGACTCCTGCTCCTCCGTCTTACGATGAGACAGAAGGAGGAAAGAGGCCTGAAGGAAAAAAATAGACTTGTGAATCACATCTTTCTGCTAAAAGTCGAGCTTTTCCAACACAGTTTTTACTTCTTAACTGTTCACTAGTGTTGTAATACTCAAGACCGGTCTTGGTCTCAAGACCACTTTTTGATGGTCTTGTCTTGGACTCGACTGCATTTGGTCTCGGTCTTGTCTCAGTCTCGGACATTGAGGACTCTGGATTTTATTTCAAGACCAGTCAAGACCACAACTGTGGAACTATCACTAAATTACCAGAATATTGTCCAGTTTATTTGTTAACTTGTTTTTATTGGATGCAAAACGTACCGATTCAAATCCAAGTGATAATGTGACTCATTGCTAAATACATTTTTTGTTACCGCCCACCCTCTTTCACTCGCATGCGTCACTCCCAGTGTTGCCAGACTGGGAGGTTAACTGCGAATTGGGTGGTTTTCATTCTGATTTGGCTGGGAACTCTAGCAAGATTTTTGTTGGGATTGTTGTGTTTTGCCACATATTGTTAAATTACCTTGGTTTTTACTGATGTGTGTTCATGGTCAAACAGTAAATATTCTGTAACAATATATTGACTGGGTGGATTTTTGTGTGATGTGGTGGTTTTTAACAGATTTTTGGGCTGGAAAACCTCAACTCTATCTGGCAACACTGGAAGAAAGTGAGAAGTGATTGGGTGCGGGAGAAGATGTCTGCCATATCACCAGTTATAAAATTTGGCTATTTAAATCACAATTATTATATTTGTAACGAAAATCCATTTATGCAACTTTTTAGGTGTATATATACTTTATTGAAACCACTGTGCAACTTATATGTTATCCTTGGTGTTGAGTTCAGACTATGAAGAGTGTTTTGCCACTGCAGTTTTTTTTAAGGCTTGACATGTGATGAAACTGCTTCCAGTTTAACAGTTGTGTAATTTTATTGTTGAATCACATGAAGTTAGGCCACTGAATGTCTGATTTCTTTGTTATGTAGCTTTGAATTTTTATAAAAGCTGATATATTAATTCAAAAGCAAACTTAAATTTGTAGTATGTAACTGTTATTTTTTTTTAAATTATAATAAAATTTTATATTTTATTTGAGGTCTTGGTTTGACTTGGTCTTGACTTGGTCTCGGGTTAGGTGGTCTTGAACACAACACAATTGTTCACATTGTCCAGACATGTACTTGGTCAGAACTCGTACAGTCTGTACTTATGAAAATACCCCCCCTTTTCTTTTGCACTAAAAACATTTTTCATATTTGCAATAGATTTTTTATTTATTCTTTTATTTTTTTTTTTACATTTTTTAGAGCTAAACATAATTTCATTCTGTAGTCCTTGGACTCAAAGTTACAATTGATGTTCAACGTAAAAACAATTACAATTTTAAAATAAATCTGCACTTGAACTCACTTTATTTCATATCTTACATAACCAAAATTTCACCTCTTCAGTTGCAGTTCAACTCTTTTTTTTAAATTTACCTTTCTTTTTTTTTCTTTCTTTTTGTTGTTTTTGTAAAAGGAGACTCTAGATAGAAAAGTTAGATTTTTCTACTTCTCACATTATGTGAATTATAGCACTTCATCAATTAATTACAGTTTGTATTGCACTGACATATTAATTTATTATTAGCAGTATTGCTAATATCTGGTTGCTAGTATTGCTAGTATCACAGTGGCATATTTGAGGGTGAGAAAATGCCTGAGGAATGGAGAAGAAGTGTGCTTGTGCCCATTTTTAAGAACATTTTAAGTGGTTCAAGGCATCAAAGTTCATGCTCAACCATCCAGGTACCAAATCCAATAATGCTCAGCCAGGTCATCTGGACAGTTTTTTTTTTTTCAGTTTTCTTTTCTAAAGAGTTATCTCTAGCAAATTAAATGGTCCACTTAGCATGAACTTCGATGTACACTTTGAAAATGAGTTCTCGTGGCTCAATGAGACTACCTGGATAAATAAATATTAAATGAAAAAAATATATATATATTTACTCACGGTTTCTAGGGTTTTCAAAATCAGAATGGGAGGAAGATCTTTCAGTGATCAGGCTCCTCTCTTGTGGAACCAACTTCCAGTTTCTGTCTGTGAGGCTGACACATTGTCCAGTTTTAAGACTTTCCTTTTTGATAAATCTAATAGTTAGGGTTGAATTATTATGCTACTATGGACTTGGACTACTAGAGGACAAATTGACCTAATTTTCTTAAATGAATTGTTAAAATTGAATAGTTTTCATTTGATATTATTTCTATCAACATGTGATTCTTGATCTGTCATTGTGTATCTGTTCCTCTCAAATCCAGTCGGTAAAAGCAGATGCCACTTGTTCCGAACCTGATTATGTTGAAGGTTTCTTCCTCATGAGGGAGTTTTTCCTTTCCACTGTCGCCTTCATGCTTGTTCAAGACGAGAGTTCTGTGATGGAGTTAACTTCAAAACAGTCTGCTCCTCAGATAAATAACGTTAAATTGTCATTTTTATATATGAATGTTTCTGTTCAGTGCCCTAAAATGACTTCTGTTGTGACTTTGCGCTGTATTAATAAACTGAATTGAATTCAGTCGAACTAAATTAGTTTTTTCGTTCATCGCTCCCCTTCCAGAAGTGCAATTCTGCACCGAAAAGGATGGGAAGGCACAAAATCAAACATAAACTTTGGACAAACAAGCACTGCAGATAATAATTTAGTTGCCTCAGATTCCACAACAACTTCATAATGATGCACACATGCTAGCATGTGCAGTATTTATACATATTTACATAAACACAGAATGCGGATGACATCACATCTTCTGTGTATGCAGGTTTAGGGCCATAGTGTTCACACTGGACTCTGATGATGGTCACATTTAAACAATGTGAACATCTGCAAGAAGACAAAAAAATGTAGATCTTAGCTAAATATATATACAGTATATATGTTTGAGTTGAGCATAAAGACCTGCAGTGGAGTTAGAGAGATTAAAAAGACAAGAAAAGTTCAGAAATAGGCAACAGTGAGTCAGCGTGGTAAAATCAAATGTCAGATCTGATCATTGAGCTGTTCATAATGACAAAGCAAAACAGCAAACAAAAAGTCTTCTACATTGAAATGAAACAAAACAAAACAAAAAAATGCCAGACAATCACTATGAGGCAGCAAGTGTACGCTCATGAATAATTCACACACATGAGACATCATCTCAGGGTGAGTTTGGAAAACAAGGATATGTTGCACTTATCCCAAACCTGGAGTCATGAAATGGGTTCTGGAGCATCGTGAATGATGCATGACCGCCACATTTCCAGTCCCAGCCCATGTTCATGCATTTTTCAGGAAAAAATACTTTGCAGAAAGAAGGGTGGCTCAGTGTGTTTTGTCTAAAAATAACCCGCTGTATGTGTCTCTTTACTGTTGATATAGCCTTGTGTTGTAAAACTGACACCAACCTGGGGAGACTGGGGGGTTCTTTCATACAAAGTAGATGATTGTCTGACTTTTGCTTTTCCTTTCACCTTTTCAACAAGCATAATCCATTTAAAGATGAATATTTGCATTTAGGCTTCTTTTTTAATGTTTCACATTGGCAGATTTAAAGTATCATCTCTGACCTGCCTGATTTTCTCAACATTCAGTATTTTTCAGCCTATAAGTTGCGTTTTTTTTTTTTTTTTTTGCATAATTTACATGCCCTGTGACTTATAGGCCCAAGCA
>JARVGS010000002.1:26300185-26311997 GCA_031762315.1 Hypsolebias antenori
CACCAACCCCCCCCCCCCCCCCCACACACACACACACACACTCCAACACCCCTCACTCCCCTGTCTTTGATGTGCTCTCCGACACCAGAGTCACATCTTTGCCACTGTACATCTTCTAGCAGACGACAAGAGGCAATCCAAAGTAGAGGAGAGGAAGGAGAAAAAAAAAAATCATAAAAATCTCACGAGCCGCAGTTCATTTTAACGGATGTGGGTTTTACCAAATGCGGGCGTTTTTCTTGAGCCTGCTGGTTGTATTTACACGAGGAGCACAACAACGGCAGCACAAAGTGGAGAATTAAAAGGGTTGCTGCATTTAAGCCTCCGCTGCTGGTTGGTGGAGAAGCTGAGCCAGGATTAGTAATAGAACAATGGTTTTCTCACAACGAGCATCCTCCATATTGCTCTATCTGCTGCACATGGAAACTCACCTACAAAGTACAATACAAGCTCCAAAATGAGAGTAAACTTGTAATTTTGTCATAAATTTCTGGACTCAAATGACTCAAGTGGCCAAACCTACAAACAGCTGTTTGGCTGATTTGTTTTATTTTAGTATTTAAATGAGTTTAAAATGAATTCAACAGGGGCTTCAGATGTTCAACATCCCTCTGCTTGTTATGTGGCCGGCCAAATGAAATCAAATTCATTTTAGCATAAAAAGGAGCTGACCACCACAGCATCTCGGAGGAGTCTCTGTCTTAATGATTTATACCAGCGGAAAGACCTCAGAGACTCTGCAGTTGAGGGTGATATTCATGGCGACACTCCGTTGTTACAAATGAGCCTTTTCTTGAATACCTAATAAAGGCAGGCGTGAAAATGAGGAGACGGCCGTTTGATGCTTTTACTTTCTGGAAAAAAAAAAAAAGAAAGAAAGAAACAATACGTTTGGTTTATTGACCGAGACTAAATATTTCAGATGTTTTCTGCATCATCACCTCCAGCCAGGAGGGTGAGTAACTCCAACTTGGAGCTTGGGTTTGTGAGTCACCGTTCTGTGTTTATTTTTATTGGTTGCCACAGAAACGAAGCAGGGCAGGGGCCGGTGGTTCGACCTCTTTGCACAGCTCCAGTCCCATGTGTTCGGCTCAGACAAAGTCAGACGTCATTTTTCCACTGATGGTGATGGCCATTTCCTGGTTTTTCTAGATAAAACCAGTTACATCACAGACGTTTACTTTCTGACTGAGGACTGAATGCAAACATAATCGCTTTTTATCAGAATTGTGTGTGCGACTTGATTTGAGATGTATTGGTGTGTTTTGAAAAGGATAGATTTGTTAGATGCCACACCTTTCTCTTGACTGATCATGAAGAAAGTACAGTTCTGATGTGTCAACGCACCTTGAATAGAAACACTTAACCCCCTGTTATAAGCTCTTTTCAGCTGTTCTGGGTACAGAAAACAGCCTAAAAGAATCACCTCCTTTCAGATTTATTGCAGGTTATGTTTTTGCCTTCAAGAAAAGACTCGAACAAATCCTCATGAATGAATGATGTGGCAAAACATTTGACAAAGTAAAAAAAAAAATCATTTGATCTTTAAAAAACAAGTGGGAGAAGAATAAAAGAATGATTTCTGACACACTAACTTGCGAATTAAAAAGGCTTTTTGACCAAATGTTAATAGATTATTGTTTATGCTAAAAACAACGCACAATAAAACCTCAAGTATTTTGCACAACAAAAAAAAAATTACAAACCAAAAACAAAATCTTTATAAAACACTAAAGCAAAACATTGTTTTACAAAAAATATTACAAAACTAGATAAACTGCATTTCCTGCAAAAATGCAGTGTGGATGCTTATGAAGAACTTGCTGAAAAACAGCTGAAATTAGCTAACATGCTGAAATGTAGCTGAAACGGAAGAAGAAAAAAAACGCAAGTTAGCAGAAGAACAGCAGAAAGAACACATATTTCTGAGCAAGACACCTAATCCCTAATTGCTCCCTGGGTGCTTACATAGCTGCCCACTGCTCCACCTGGATGTATCCCAGATGGGTTAAATGCGGAGAACCAATTTTGCCATTGTATGGTAACATATAATGATGACAACTTATAACACTTTACTTTACTGAATTAAGTTTAAATAAACAAATGAGCACAAAAATTAGGAAATTAGTTAAACGCTTAAATTAGCAAAACAGTGAAAAGTAGCTGAAAAGGCAGAAAGAAACAAATTAACAGAAGGCAGAGGAAGGAGCTGAAATAAGCTAAAAATGTGGAAAATCCTAAATTTAGCACAAAACAGCTAAAAAAATAACTGAAATAGTAAAAAAAAAAAAGCTGAAGGAAGCCTAACAAGCTAAATTAGAAGAAATAAGTTAATTAGGCTGAAAGTAGCAGAAATTCCCACGAAAAACTGGAATTTATCTGAAAACAGCTGAAATGAGCTAAAAATGCTAAAAAAAAAAAAGGGCAGCTGAAAAGGTAGAATAACCTTAAATTAGCAGAAGAACTAAAAAGGAACATGCTTGGTTAAAGAAGCAGAAATGAGCACAACAAAGTGGAATATAAATGAAAACAGCTGAAACTAGCTAAAAATGTAGATAAACGTGTAGAGCAAGCCTAAATTAGCAGAAGAAAGTAGAAGGAACATGTTTGCCCAGTTGTGCTAAAAGAAGCAGAAAAGAGCACAAAAAAGGGGATATTATCTAAAAAAGCTGAAATTAGCAACAAAACAAAAAAAAACCCAGCTGAAAAGTAGCTAAAAAGGCAGAAAGAAGCCTAAAATACCAGAAAGAAGTGGAGAGAGCATGTTTTGCTGCATTAGGCTGAAAAAAGTTGAAATGAGTGCAAAAAATATGGAGTTAGCTGAAAAAGCTTAAATGAGCATAAAAACATCTATATAGTAGCTGAAATTGTAGAAAAAGCAGAAACTTGCAGAAATAATAAGCTGAAAGGAGCACAACAAGCAGAAATTAGCAGAAAGAAGTTGGAAGAAGCACACAAATGTTGTAGCAGAAAGAACCTGAACAGAGCACAAAACAGCTGGGAAAAAAATAAATAAAATAAACAGCTGAAAGTACTGGTAGCTGAAAAAAAAATTGCAGAAGGAAGCTGAAAGAAGCTGAAGCAGAACAAAATGTGCAAGGAGCAGTAAAAAGTTGTAAACAGATCTACAGATTTGAAGGATGGAAAATGAGTTCAGTTCATTTTCTGTGAGGAGAAAAAAGTGGCAGAAAAGTTAAATATTTCTAAAAGCTAAAGTTGCACCAATACCAAAAGTCATTGCATGATTGTCCTGAAAGAGCTGAATGTTTTTGATATACGATTTGTTGAGATAGCTTGAAATCTGCAGGACGAGAAAACGCTGAAAAACGTACAGAAGAACAATGTGAATGCTTCATAAACATTCACACAATAAAAACAGAACACGCAAGACATTTTTCTCTTTTTGTTAAATATAATCAGTCCTTTTTCTTCTTTTCTGATTTATTTATTGATTTATAAAATATATTTTATAAAAGCTTAGGCTATTTCCCCCTCCAGATATATAGATTTAGAACTGTTATGGTTTACAAATGGCATTGGGAGTAGACTTGGGTTCAGTCCTTTTAAATGGACTGGACCATTAACCTTGAGATTCAAGGACAGCCACTTTGCACCAGCAGCCCCCTTAAAATGATATATTTCACAGCTGACGTTCAAGACACATAACCAAATTCAGTTTAATCAGATTTAAAAACTTTGCATCAATTTAAAAGTTTCTTTTGTCTTCTGTATATGAAAACAGAGATAAAAATCCAAAGTTTGGTCAAATTTAGCTTTTTCCCATTTCTCACTGGGTCTAATCAGAGCTGAAGTGGACAAACAGACCATAATACACTTGTCAGTCATGCAAACCCCAGCAACAAATGCTAAAACATGCTTCTGTTTAATTTCTAAAGCTGTACTGATTACCAGTAGAATATAATTGATGCCACTTGACTGAAGATTGCTCTCAGCTCTTTAGAGTATTTCCAATTATCTTTATATGAACTAATGCATTCCCCCATTTGAAGTCACAAATGAACCACTGAGAGTTTGTTTAGTGGATTTATATGTTGGAACGGCACCATCTTCACAGAAAAAGTGAAAGGAAACAAAGTTTAGACAGCAAATAAACCACTTCTCAACTAAAACCACCACTGGAATTCTCTTATTTAATGTTTTATTACCTTTCAAACACTCCTGCAGCAGTTTGAGAATGATTTTAGGAGCAGCATTTATAACTGTCAGTGCTGTATGTTTTACATTGTTATAAAGGTCTGCTGGGATGTAGTATAAAATGCTAACATTTTTGCACCCCTCCCCTGCTGTTTGAATTTCTAAATCTTATTAGATATTAATAAAGAAGAAAATGAGACCATTGAAGTCGTCCTCAGAAGAACGAGCCTCTCTGTTGTCTTTAAAGAAACTGGGAATAAACTTTCTTATCTGAGACAGCCAAAGGAGCTGCAGTGTCTTGGCGGTCAGTGCTGCTGTCTTTTAATCCTGAGGCCAGGTTGCGTCAGAAAGGCGTCCAGCATAAAACAATGACCAGATCTGTTGTTTGAATTCACTCACTGGGACAGGCCTGCAGAAGGGAGCGGCTGAAAGAACAACAAAAACATTTCAGGCATGAAAAAAATGGGTTTAAAGTTTGACTAAATAAATAATGCTGCAGTCTGTCATCAAATCAAAATGGGGGAAATAGTATTGTTTCTGAATAATTGGGCCTTGCCACACTGTTTGCAACACTTACATAACCTTTTCTTAATCGTGAGGAAATTATGGGTGCTGGCAATAAATTCAAAACCAACATACGTTATTTGTGTGCTAGAACCTCAAACTAACTATGACCTGTAATATGTTTTCTTTGCTACATAAGTTTATGAAAATATTTTTAATGTGTTTTGCTCAGACAGGTCAGGTACTGATCATCAGATAATACTGTTTTAAATCACGCACAGAGTTCAATGATGGGCAACGTGGCACAATCTCTTTTCACTAGACACAATATTAACATTTTCAAATATAGAAATTGCTGTTTTTTTTATTTCAATTCCATTTATTTTCAATAGTGCCAAATCACAACAGAAGTCATCTCAGGGCACTGAACAGAAACATATATATATAAATAATAATTTAACACTATTTATCTGAGGAGCAGACTTCTTTGAGTTCAACTCCATCACAGAACTCTCATCTTGAGCAAACATGAAGGTGACAGTGGAAAGGAAAAACTCCCTCATGAGGAAACATTTAGCAGAGCCAAGCTTAGGACAAGTGGCCATCTGCTTCGACCGGCTAGGTTTGAGAGGAACAGATACACAATGGCAGGTTACGAATCACATGTTAAGATAGAAATATAGTATCAAATGAAAAGTAATAAATTTTAACAATTCATTTAAGGAAATTTGGTCATTTTGTCCTCTAAGCTTAAGGCAGCATAACAAGTCAACCCTAACTATAGGATTTATCAAAAAGGAACTTCTTTATTAACCTAAGATGCTCAGGTCCAAAAACCAAAACCTCAGTCTTGTCTGTGTTCAGAACATTTAGCATCATCCAGGGTCTTGTGTCTTTAAGACATGCTTGTAGTCTAAGTAACTGATTGGATTCATTGGGTTTCATGGACAAATATAACTGTATCATCAGCATAACAAAAAATTTTGAAAATTATTCCCATGTTGTTTAATAACTTTACCTAATGGAAGCATATACAGTATATAAGGTAAAGCGTATTGGAACAGCCTCTTACAATGTTGTCTTTTACTTGCAAGAAGAAAAGTGGATATTTGAAGAATATGTACAGAATCTCAATTAGAATCTATGGTTAACAATTCTCAGATCCTGCTGGAAGTGCAATGAGAAACATTGCTAACATGCACTCTATTGTTACTTTAATCATAATATTATGGTACTAACGTTTAAAACTTAATCTGCTGCTCCCAGAGTGGAAAAAAAGTTGTCTCTATGATGGACTAGCAACCTGTGCAGAGTATTTGCACAGCGACTGCTGGACATGTGCACCTGCAGTTTCAGGTAACCCGCAAAGCAAAAAGTGGGTAAAGATTCTAGATAGATGCCATCGGCTCGTGAACTCTTTATAGCAGACAAGAAATAATCAGGAGTTGACCTTAACAAGCAAACTGACCAAATCTGTCATATTATTTGGTTTTGTCTAACTAGATACAAGAATATGCCACATTTAATGCCCTGAATTGTTTACGTATTTATTTTATGTCATCAGCTTTGTCTTGTATTCTTTATGACATGTTAGTGGCATCAAGTTTAGCTGTTTGGTAGCTTTCTCCTGACATATATTGAGTGTAAGCTCTTTGGAAACTGGTAAACATGGTTCTTTGCCCACACAAAATAAAATCTGTTATTTAGATTTTTTTTTCTGTTTATTGTATTTTCTCATAAAATAAATAAATAATGTAAATAAAAAAAAAATAAACTTCTTGCTTGGCACAAAGGGGTACGATTTAAGATGTGTTTGATGCGAGGATAGCACCGCACACTGTAATCTAAGCTCTTAGTTTGCTCCACAACAAATAAAAAGACATTTGTGATAACTTGAATCAGTTTCCCTCAGTTTGGTGCCTTTTAATATTTTAGTTTACAACGACTCATTAATTTACTCTAATTCCAAAACGCTAATTCTAATACCTCCAGTTAGTACATATAGTAATTTTTTTTAATTAATTGGGAACTAATTAAAGGACAGAACGGTGGTTCAGTCGGTAGAGTTTGTGCCTCTCAACGAGAAGGTCACTGGATCAAATCCCAGCCGGGGGCTTTTCTGGGTGGAGTTTGCATGTTCTCTCCGTGCATGCATGCGTTTTCTCCAGTTTCCTCCCACAAACCAAAAACATGCATGTTAGGCCGACTGGTAATAAATAGTTCCTAGGTGTCAGTGAGAGAGTGAATGGTGGTTTGTCTCTATGTGTCCCTGTGATGTCCAGAGTGTCCCCCGCCTCTCGCACAGTGACTGCTGGATATGGGCACCAGTGACCTGAAAATGAAGAAATGGGTAAAGATAATGGATGGATGGATGGATGGAAGATGGATGAAACAAAGTCAAACGTTGTCTTTGTCATCCTTCACATTTAGAAATGTCTGTACTTTAAGGCATTAATAGAGTTTTTCATTAAGTCTTATTTTAATCATTCAAAATGATGACAGACTAGTCCTGCTGACTCACTGATATTTTTTGTTATATTTTATTCCCAGCATTCATCATAACAGCAAATAATGCAAAAAGTTACCCATCCATATCTCCTCCATCGAGCTCACTACCTTCTAATCTTCTGGACAGAGTGGAGCTTTGCAGCGACCAGCGCATTTAAACCCATTGGAACCAATTGTAGGAGAAAGGCTGTCTTGGGATGCCTTCATTGGAGAGCAGCTAGGCTCATTAGTTAAATCCCCACCGTGGGCTAATACAGCCCTCTAGGAGGGAAGTAGAGAGGGGAAGAGAAGAAGAAAAAAATTTTGACTCTTTCTCAGGGGTTTCTTTCCCACATTTTCTTGCATGCATCAGCAGCTAAGAAGGTGATACACACACCAGCTTTAAAGCCGCCTTCAGCGTTCTTTGGAAGCCCTTCATCAGGGAGTGGGTGCTGGGTGCTGTGCTGGTGGTCAGATGTAATGAATCCATCAGGGTCAAAATACAAGTGATATTATGATGAAAATGCAAAAATGATCACACTTTTTTAAACTTCAGGTGCTAAAGAAGTATAATCTTGCTGAGAAAACTCTTAATCGGGCACAACATATCTAAAAGTTTCCTCAAAATGCAGAGTGGATGCATGCAAACTGACCTTTTCCATTAGTAAGTGAGAGTAAAACTCTTGTTTTGTTCATAATGATTGGGGATCTGGAGGCCACAATGCAAGCAGGTCCCCACTTAACCAGAATTTATCTTTTTGGCAGTAAAAGGAGGGGTTTTGAGTGCTGTTATCTATGGCCTCCCCCTTGAACAAGTAAACAGCCCATTTATTATTAACTCAGGTTTAAGGTAGAGCATTAATCCTCTTTGACAGTTTGCCTACTTGTTAAAGCAGCCACTTCTTCCTCCACAGCAGATGGCTTTCAGCTGCTCTTACTCCACGACTCAGCTTCATATAAAAGAGAGAACCCACCAAAGTTTGCGTTGCATTGCGTGCATCTACATTTAGTTAACAAACGGAAAACAAAGTTGTCAGTATTAAATGTGTTGCTGCTGTAATTGAGAAAATTAAGATGGCGCTTGTGGCGATTCTGCACACTCCCCTTGCAGATGTTTCATGTTCAGTTGCTGCAGCAGATTTTTTGGTCATTTGAAATATTCTCCACAAATGCACTTCACTGCAAATTTCAGACGGCACAGCAGGTTTGGGTGCTCTCTAACTAGATGGTATAAAACTCGAGCCTCTATTAACGCTCCCAGTTCTTGCCTTTGATAATCGTATTGGAGCTCCAAGAACCGATTGTTAAAGCTTGTACTGACTTGAACTTGCAGACAGAGTCAGATTGAGGCTGCTTTGTTGTTTTTCTCTTTAAATGTATTTCTATGGAAAGATGGAAAGTCTTAATACAAGGCTGTGAAGTCAAAATTCATGTTGTGCCTTCAGTTTGAGAGAGAATCTTTGGGAGTGGGCAGTTTCTGTTCTTGATCCTTTTTTCCTCATTCAGCACACTTCACCATTAAAGCACATGCGAGCTGAATCTTGATCTGCAGAGGCCTAAACTTATGGTGGGAATTTAAAAGTTTTAAGTCAACTGTGAGGAAACTACCTCTCTATTTATTAGTAAGTCTGCCAAAAACATACCATGGACAAGATCTACAAGTAGACAGGTTGAAAAGGCAACAAAAGATGCATGTGTTTGCCTTTTATCAGTACTGCTGCACATGAATCAGTGCAAGCCTGTGGTAAACAATGGTCTAACAGAAAAATAAAGGTGTAGCAAAGTGTGTTTGGACTTTAAACACAAAGTTAAGACTCTTTAAAGTGAGGTTGTGTGAAAATGTGTTAAACAGTGATATCTGTTGTGGATAGACCTTTGCAGTTTGAAGAGCTTACAGTTTAAAGTTAGCTGCTGACAGTTTTACATTATACTTTTATTCCTGGTGTATTTGCAGTAGCTGGAAGTGCTACAGCTAGCTGCTGCTACATGTATTTACACTTGCAAATAACCCTGTAATCATAGTTGCCAAGTCTGCTTATTAATAGCGACTTTGGGATTTATTTATTTATTTTAAGTCTCTTGTAAATCTTGTGAGTTGTGGGTTGGGATTTTTTTGGGCTTGTTTTGAACGTGAAGTTGCTTATTTGGGCTTAACTTTATTTCCGAGTGAATCTAGCTGATTATCTCCCAGCTCCGCACAATAAAGCAAAAGATATACAGTAGGTAGTTTGTCCCTTCCACATCCCCGTGTCCTGTTTATCGCCCCCGCCTAAGTTGGCGAGCCGACAGGCGCACACTTCAAAACATTCATACTGTGGCTGACCACTAGGGGGCTTCACTCACACGCAGATGTCAGGATGTTTTGTTTTTTAAAATAGGTAGAAAAATACATATGCAAAATGTATTTTTTTTTATCTGAGCGAAGTGCTTAGCATAATTTTGCTGTTGTTTATGTGTAATGCCATAATAAATGTATGTATACTGTTTAAAAACGGCCTCTGTATTACTTAATGTGGTGGGTTGCCAGTTGGTTTTGTTTTGGGCTCGTTTTCGTAGAGCTGGTTGCTTGTTTCTATCGCGAGATATGGCAACACCGCGATGGTACTATAAAGTTTTATATGCTACGATTTCATTGATAGTGGAAATGTTTAAGAGGACAGCAAGCCACTTTGGTTTTGGCCCTGTTCTGACTAGCCATTAGCTCATCAATCTGGTCGGAATGAAACTGACTTCAAATTGTTCAAAATGCTATCCAAAACAGGGATGATATTATTTGTTCTTAAATTTTCCTTAAAACTCCACTTTAAAACAATCAGAACTATTTCATTAAAACAGTGTTTTTTATTCATTTTTATTTTTTTCACAGTTGTTTCATCTTTTTTGAGGCATTTTGTGACAGTTCTGAAAAGAGAAATTACTCCCTTTTGGACTTGTAAAAACATGGAAGGAAACAAATTTTTATTTGGTTAAAAGTTGCTCTCCTCACATCTACATCTTGTCTTTGCTAACTTCTGCATCACGTTCACAATATTCTTCAGCATTCAGAATACTTAGTGACAAGACGTGCAGCAAAATGATCAAAGTGTGTCACTGCAGAGAAACTTATGCAATTTAAATTCATGCACGGTGGAGCCAATAGCAAGCCTGTGATAGGATAGATTTAAATCACCGAAAGAGATAGAAAGACTGTTGAAGTCTATCTATACATTTCTGTCTGAAGTATCTATACATTTTTTAATCTCAAACTGGGCTCACAGCAGTAGGAGTAGAATAAAGAAATTGTTTTAATGAACGCAGCTCTAATTCCCTCTTCATCACTGATTGTGAAGGAGGAAATGTAACCGACCACTGCTGAGATAAACGAGCGAGCGTAAAGAGCTGCATGAATAACGACAAAGATAATTCTTTCATTTATAAGTCTGTTCCATGCATTTCCCCCGCTTTTCTGTTGGTTTTTGAAAAAGAATGTAAATGTTGCACAATAGAGTATCTGGTTCAATTAGGCAACTTTTTTTTCCAACTGAAAAGTACGTCTTCTAAGCCGCTGAAACACTTGAATGCTGTCGTGTTCGGCATTCATGCCGAGGCAAATACAGAGAATTGTCTTACACAAACACTTTTGCCCAGAATTGGGCCTTTTCCCCAAAAAAATTGAAGTCATTCATTCAGCAGCCCCTTCGTATTGTGAGCACATGGAGAAGGGAAAGAGAGATTTGTTGGAATCATCAGCTATCCAAATGAAATGGAGTATCTTATTTTGCGAGCGTGCTTAATTTGGATTAACCATATGAAAGCAATTTAATGGAAGCTTCCATTTATGGGGATGGCGGGGAGAGAATATGTCAGTTTAATGGTTACCACTGGAAAGTATGAAATAAGACAAAGTTTTGTGTGTGCACATTTGTGTTCGGGGTGCGACTGGAGCTGTCTGCCTCTGCGTGCACGTGGAGTGCACACACTCTTCTCTGATGTCACCAGCAAGGTCACATTAACACACTGCATCCTCCCATTCAGCTTCAGGATTTGTCCCAGCCCTCCGCAGCCAAACACACACTCTGCGGCTAAGAGGGGGGATGAGCATTTTTGTGTGTTTGCGTGTGCGCGTCTGCCTTTCTAACTAAAAAAAAAAAAAAGAAGAAGAAGAAACAAGAGGAAAGGAGCGCCTACACGTGCGTGAGTGTATGCACAACAAATGACCATGTGTGCAGACGAGACAAAGACTGTTTACACTCACCCCAGTGCACATTTCACATCTGATGACGTCACTCATAGTATAAGTTTAAAACTATAACACAGTGTTTATATTCATGGCAGTTTGCAGTTTGAGAAGTATCCTCATGCATGCTCAGTAATGCAGGTAGATAAATCTAACAAGGTTGACTCAGGTCTCTGGACGGATTCTTCTTTGTTGAAACGTTTCATCTTTTATCCAAACGACTTCAGTCTGAGGAGCTGCAACAAACTCGGTGTTATAAACAGCACCTTCTCATAGTGCAGCTACTAGTTTGCTGATGACAGACAAAACTAGTTTTTTTTTCATTCAACATTTATATAGACAGGTTCATCCCATTGAGCCTCGAGGACTTGTTTACAAGAGACCTGATTTCTTAACAAAGAGTGATGATAATAACAATAACAATCATAAAAGAGGCATACAGATTAATAT
>JARVGS010000002.1:26356314-26369515 GCA_031762315.1 Hypsolebias antenori
TATAGTATATATATAATGTTGTCACTTTAGGCTTTTACTTTGTGTAATTTGTCATTTTCTTTGAAAATCAACGCAAATCAAACAAACCTAGAAATCTTAAATAAACTGCCTAAATGAACTATTCTTCTTGTTTTACATGTTTAGTATGACATGTTATTTTCTGGACGTATCCTCAGAATAAGGGTTGATCAGTTTCAAATTAAATCACAAATCATTAAGAAGTTAATCATGTATTACATTAATTTTCTGCATGAATACATCAGTACAGGGCCGGCCCAAGACATAAGCAAACTGCTTAGGGCCCCGGGGCCACTATAGGGCCCCCTAAGTGGAATTAATTTTTTTTTTTGTAATGAATTCTATATGATTATATTTAATATTTTAAGTTCAGCTTTTGCATATTATTACATACATTTACATCATTTTAAGAACTAGTTATTCAACATTAAATTGTTTTTAACCATTTACGTGGTTTCAAGTAATTGTTCATTGCTCATTAAGTATTTTCTTGATATTTTATTTTGTATTTTATTTTTTTTTTGCACAATTTAATTTATTTGACGCATCTAAGTTATTTATCTGTTTGTTGTTAATATTGCACTGCAAAATATTTTGAAATATTTTGAACAAATATTTTTGTTGCAGTTCTTTGGAACCAAATATAATAAAGCAGATGACGCTTTGGCTGTAAAATACATTACATACTGGTGTTTTGTTTTGTTTTTTTAATTGTTACTTTTATTACCACATATATGCATATAGGATAATGTAAACAGGGCTGTCAGAGCTGCAATGAGTTTATGTTAGGTGGGTGAATGTTCTGATCATCTGACTGTTGATTGCATTAATCCACATTATTAGCAGAAATAGAGGGCCCTAAACCAAATTTCACTTAGGGCCTAATGGAGTCATGGGCCAGCACTGCATCAGTATGAGCACAGTTACATCTGTCACTGTCCAGTCAAATACTACTGCAGGATTCCTCCTCTGAGTGGTGAGTATTCAGAGCTCCCTTCTCCACCAGCACTGGCAAATCAAGACAGATGCTTGGATACCATAGTCTTTATCAGGCCTTAATGTGCACTTATACAATGACAGAGAAGTCTCTCCCAGCGGCCGACAGGCCCAGACATTTTCCTCCATCAGAGAGTCTGTGATGTGATGCAGCCCTGGCAGCGAGGCTGTTTGTCAGGTAGGCAAAGAGCCCTGCCTGGCCTCCATGCTGCTGCTGAAACAGCAACTGGAAGCACTCCCCCCACTCTCCTACCCCATTAAGCACCACTTCAGGCAAGACAATAAATGTGTGGTCTGTTGTGCAGCACTTTTTTAGTCTTCCTCGGACGTCTTTACGTGATCACTCGTTTATGTCATCCTTTTTAGAAGCCTGGCTGACATAACCCGTCGCTGTTAAAGAGTGGGAGCATTTATTCAAGACCGTTGCAACATCCAGCCAACACACTCAGGCTACAGAGCATAAATAAAGAGCCGCATCCGCTTTAATTTGAAGGGTTGGAACTGTCTAAAATAATAGCGCGCAGCTAGATTCTGTTTCAGGGGGATGAGGTGGCAATAAAAAAAATACACTTGGTTTGTTTGTGTTGTTAAAAAGAAAACCAAAATGCCTTGATGTTTGCATATCTAAATGAATGAGAAAATGTAAATATTTTCTTGCAGACGTCTTGAGTAAGGCTGCGTGCCGCGCAGGTCTCTAAAGCACATCGCTGTCTAAATGAGTGGTTATTGACAGACCTTTGGCGTCATGAGAATCACATGTTCTTTGAATTTGTGCTACACCAGCAAATGTGATCCTCTCTGATGGCTGCATTTGAACTTATTCTGATGTCCCTGAGCATTAAGGGAAGTGACAGCTTACAAATAAACCCATAATTATCACATCTGAAAGCCGCCTTCCCAAACTTTATTTGCATACCCAACACTTGGAGGAATGCGGGTAATAAACCCTGAGGGTCTCCCAGACTCTGGCAAAGTCACGGCTGTCATCTCATCAGCACTCGGGTTGTTCTCAGATGTTAGCAAAAAATAAAAGTAATAAAATAAAAAAAACGATGGGGAGGCAGACTGAAGTGAAACAATACAGCTCTGTTAAAAAGGAAGCTCCAGCAAAACGGGCAGCTCTGACTCGAGGTTCAGCGGAGCACAAAAAGGAAACTGAAGGACAAGATTGTTCCCATTGTGTTTCCGCTGTGTATTTCCCCACAGATCAAGCTCTGCCGGGGCCCCGCGGGCTTCATTTCACCTCTTCAAAACCCAACATATTTTTTTTAATGTCCTGAAGATAGGAGCACAATGACTGGCTGTAGAATTTCATCTTAATTCTACCTGGGAACTCAAAAGACTAATCACAGCCATCACAAAGGCGCTGTTCTCGCAGCTCAGTGTGTGATAGGACAGGCTCCGGCAGCATAAAGGCCCAGCCCTCCAGAGAGCGCAGAGGCTGGAAGAGGTAGTCAAATAGGAGGCCAGCAGATACCTCAGATAATGTCTGGTCTGCTGTGTGGGGAGAATGCACACCTGCAGCACCAGACATCTATCAGAGGAGGTCAGTGTTTGGGCCAAAGCAATACAGAAGTGATGATTTCCCATCTGATAATTACAAGAAAAAAAGGTATGGTGATGTACTACTGAAGATATGTTCTTAGAGCATACTGAGTAAAATTCTTTTTACGGCTTATAATAACTGTTTGAGGGAAAATACACAGCTGTTGAAGTTTTCTTACATGTGGTTCGTGCAGCTCGCGCTTACTGCAGCTGTTGCACACAAAACAAGACAGTTGAGTTTAAAACCTCTAACAAGAACAAATGAAATACCGTATTTTTCGGCCTATAAGTCACAGTTAACTTGCATACCTTGCAACTTATACACCGAAGCAACTTATTTATGTTTTTGTCCCTATATTTATAATCCAATTTTTGGCTGAAATATGACCATTTTCATTCATTCTGACATTGAAAATATTGAACACTACCGTTTTCAGCTGCTAGATGGCACTCGAGTAATATGTCATGCCATTGTGTCATAATAAAAGGTAAAAGTGGCTATTAAAAACACACTCAGCTTGCCATAGCCTGTCACCTTCGTCCAGCTCACTTGGAGCAACCGTCAAATCAGCTTCATTTTGCTGCGCTGCCCCGGCGAAGCGCAGCTTATTTGACCATTAAAGTGCATTTATTAAATAAAAGTTCAGCTGAAACTCACCATTACTATAATGCTGAACAAACAAATAATTGTTTTAGGTGCTTATCTTGTTAAATTTCAAAGAAATGCATAGCATTCCTCCTTCCTGATTTGCTCCCTGTCTACGCGCTCCCGGAGCACCGAGGCAATAAAAACTTTTGAAATGCAGCTGATTTGACCGTTACAGTCCTTTTATTTAGGAAACGTTCGACTGAGACACACTTTTATTATAAAGATGAGCAAACAAATCATTGTTTTTAGGTGGCTATTTTGTTAAATTTTGAGGAAATGCACAAAGAGTTGTCCCTCTGCGTGCTCCCACTTCCACAAATGGGGTTTTGAAATGCAGCAGATTTGACCGTCAAAGTGCATTTATCAAGCAAAAGTTAGACTGAGACACACCTTTACTATTTTGAGCAAACAAATGATTGTTTTTAAGTGTTAATCTTGTTAAATTCTTATTAAAGTCCTCCCGTGCACGCTCCCGTGGCCGCCATTTGCTAGCCAATCGATTTTTGGCACAACATCGACCCACGTTTCCAGGTTGTCAGTGGTGATGTATAATAGATGCGACTTATACAGCGAAGCAACTTATTTATGGTTTTTCCACTTTATAAGGCATATTTGGACTGATGCGACTTATAAGGTGGTGTGACGTGTACGGCAGAAAATACGGTAAAAGCTTTCACCTTCACTTCAGTTTTCAAACAAATCCTCTGTCTATGTGGCACAACTTTTATACTGCCACCAAAAGTTTTTGCTAAATCTCATCTAATTGGTTCCCATGCTTTAATTAGTCCAACTTGTTTGCATGCTGCCATTCGGTATTCAGACAGGGTGGTGGTGGTGGTGGGGTGGGGGGGTGGGGGATATCTGACATTTACCCCCTCTTACTACTCTCCTGCCCGACTCTCCCCATCTAATTCATCTCGTCTTCATTTCCTCCAGATTCCCGTTTTTAAAGTTTTATTTAGGGTGTCATTTATTTAACAAGGGATTATTTATTTAGTGCATCAAATCATTTCTGGGATGAATATTTATATATTTGTGAGGCTTTTAAATATTTACGTGGCCTCTCCATTTCTAGTTTTGGAGCCACCGTAATGAGTGGTGTTGTTGGATGTCGAGGGGAATAACAAGGCTGGTTTCAAAGTGAAAAAGTCCTTTGAATATATTTCGAACTTAATTGGTCTGAATCTATTATCAAGCCCGATGCTCTGATCATAGTTTAATTGGAGGTATATTATTATGGGATGACTTTAGCTGTGGTTAATGATATTTCACTCAGCTGATGGTGTTCATTTGAATGGCGATGAATGATTCATGTCAAAGGGGTGCGTGTGAAAACACTCAGTGGTGCCGTGACCCCGTGTTAGCTGCTCTAATGCACTCGCAGACTGCTACTTGACTAAATTCCATTAATCCTCAAAAGAAGCTTAGACATTTTTTCCCCCTCTCTCTCCAATGCTCACTTTCTTTCTGCGTCTTGTTTTACAGCGACAGCATTGTGTAATGGCGGCTTATGGGAAAGGATGAACATCAACATGCTTGTGTCCTCGGGACTTTTAGCCACTTTTTATTTTGCACAGTTTTGGCCTGAGAGAGAAACAAGGGCCCAAGCAGGCAGATACTCTCTATTAAGTTTACACATATCGGGCCTTGGAAGAATCTTATTAACAGCAGCTTCAGGCTGTGAGCTTGAATAGAGAGTGGCGGACTGTTGAACCAGGGAACGCCTCTTCGCTCTAGAAACACCCCCCTCCTCTTCAGTCTTAATGACTAACCAGAATGAGAAGTGGAGGAGAGGAAGAGCCTAGAAGAGCCTGATTTGTTCTGCATGCTAAATATGGCCTGTAATCTTTATTCCTCTGAGTGCCTTATTAAAAGTGAAAGGAAGATGAAATCCCACCAGCCAACCCATCCTTTCTGCTGTTTATTAGAGGGGGGGCTTTTTCCACTGTTAATATTGAGGTTATGGTAACCTTAGTAGTGATAGATGCATCTCGTGTATTCAGGTAATAATAGCAATGATTGATTCCCACCTGAACCCTGGAGGTGTAATCTAGCACGATGGGGGGAGATAAAGTGGCAGCCAGCGTCTGAGAGATACACACGGGGAGACAGATTCCATCCAGCGGTGCTGTTTATCATCCGCCAGACAACAGCGCCGTCTCAGAATTTATGATGTTTCCCCTCGTCTCTAATTCATCATTCATTAACTACTCTTTTCTGCCCCCACCCCAAATCCATCTCTATTTGTTAGTTTTAGCAGTGAGGTTAGGATGAAGAATGCCAGCGCGATAGTTTTCGAACCTGCCAAAAGATGAATGTGATTTTTGACTGCGACCGTGTCACATCAGTCAAATCAGACTTCTTTCGGTTTGTTTCATCGGAGGAGCCACATAAAATCAACACGCCTTGCTATCATTTTCAAAACAAGCAAACAAAAAAAAAAAGTTCTTTTTTTTTTACCTGAAGTGCAATAATTTATTTAGATTAATGCGTGGAATGCATTTAGAAGGCAATTACAAGTGAACAAAAATACATGAATATGGAGAAAACACAAAAACAACCATTAAGAATCTGCTCTGCAACGTTCAGAGCTTATTTTTATTTCTTTACCTTGCCCTTTCCATGCATCTGGAATGATTCCCCCTTGTGATTTTATCCCTATCATTATGTAAACAGATAACCAGAATCAGAGTGAATATGATCAGCATATTTTTGTGCATGTATTTGCATTAAGGTGCTGCTGGTGGAGCACTAATGAAGCTCAAAGACAAGTGGAGTCCTGGATAATTATTAATATGTATTTTTTTAAGCGCCACACCGTTCCTGTGGTATTGCTGCAGTAGATGGCACATCTATTATTCCATTAGCAGGTAATTAATGGCTCTCATTTGTGTAACTGTTATTAAGCCTTTTGAAAGATTGTTTGTGTTCAGATGAAATGAAACACATCCCAGAAGCCATACATTGTGGCGGATAGATTAAAAGAGCAATAAGGGGCTTTTTGAAAAATGATATTTTATCAACGGTGATTTTTCAGCGCACCTCAGGGGCAGCGATGACAGGAAAACACTGCAGTCCTCCTTCATGTTGATCTCCTTTTTTTTAGTCAAACTACCAGGGGAGTACTCTAAGTGTGATTTATTCATCCCTTGACCAGTAAAAGGTGTCAGCCAGGTGAAAATGGATGCTGGGAGTGTATTGACAGAAGGAGTAGCGGTGCTGTTGTCCAGCTCTGTCAGAAAACGCAAGAAGGGAAGACACATCCTGCCTTTTGGATGTCTTAGAGTGACTGAAATCTAAAAACGTATTTCTTACAGGAGCTACTTAGTCTGAAAAACAATGGTTTTTTCACCTTTTCGTCGTTGTCTTGCCTATAAAACTGCAATTTCTCTCATGAATTGAACAATTCATTTGTTTTTTTTTCCTGTTGCTTCACATGTATTTGTTAGATTTTTTTAAATTACTTTTTTATTTTTTTATTTTTTTGCATTTACGAGAAAAATAAATAAGAATGTTAAAGTCCGTTTTATGAACAAATGCCCAGCCTTTCCGGAGGAGAAGCTGTTTAATGGAGTCACTGGCATTTCCCAACTCCAGCTGGAAAAGGCACACAGCATCTCCTTGGGATTTATATTTAGCATTTGCAATGCTACTTATAAAATATTTCATAAATAATGTGAATATATTAGATGGAGTGGGGGAAGAGAGAGAATTGTCGCCAGTCATACACACTGCCATAGCAACAAGATGTTCCGCCTTTATCTGTTTAGGGCCCATGATTCTTAAACTGTTCATTGCCCACGTTTCCTTTTTTAATCAGAGTGTGTTTGGGATCCCCTGCAGCAGGGATCTAGATAAAAGGATTAACTCAGCCTCCGGTAGTTAACCACATTTAGACTTTGCCAGGCAGGCCCTCAAAATGAAAATAGATGGGTTTCAAATGCCTACATCAGTGTGTTTTGATTGTGTGTCATTAAGTGTGCATTTATCAATAAATAAACCTGCAAGAGTTGCAACATGAAAGCAAATACGTCCAGCGTTACATTTTGAAAATTCTAGCTTCACTGTGGTCTGCATGCATATGTAAACGTTAGCAGCTCTTTTTTTTTATTTCCACTGCAGCATGCATGTTTGTTATACCTCCTAAAAATGTACATTTCCTCCTTTTTTTAAGTCAAGACGCCTGTCACCCTTTGTGACAAGAACGTTGACTTTTCAACACTCAAGAGACATGTTTTCTTTTTTATTTTTCCTTAAAGGGGGTAAAAGACGATAGAGATGTCTGCTGCAAACTACATGTCTGGTTAAAGTCAAAGCCTTGTTGGGGCTTTTAAAAAACTGCAAATCATGAGCAGCATGCTGGTTTGTGCAAGGAAGAAATCGGTCTAGCAAAGTAGATGCTCATGTATTCATTACAGGTTTTGATCCAGGAGGCCTTGCAGGAATCTGTGAGGCTCTGTATGCCGGCCACCGCTTTTCTGCCGGCTGGCTACAGATGGAGAAAAACAGGTCCTTTTGTCCCTGAGATTTGCATATATTTCTCTTGGATGCACTAAAGGAATACAAAAAAAGACTAATTCACTATTGAAAGTCTCCCGTGTAAGATTAAAATAGTCCTATTACAAATGTGTGACTGTTTGAGCAGTTTTGGTTTTATTGTTGGAGATTACTTACATATATTTATACATACATAAACAAACGAAAGATAAATACATAACTTAAAAACTACTTGTTCTTTTATTTTGAAAAAGACAATGCCAATTGGTGGATGCATTTTTTTTTTTTGTTTGTTTGTTTTTGTGGGTGTAATAACTTGGTTGTAATAACTTAACTATAAACACATATTATTATTATTATTATTATTATTATTATTATTATTATTACAGAAAAGGAAGGTTTTTTTGCAAGAAAGTACAGGATGTTTTTCAGTTCTGAATAGACTGCATATTTAAGGCATTTCAATGTAGGTTCAAAACTATAAAATGCTTTTTATTCTTTGCTCATGAACTTTTTTCTGTCTCTCCTGCTCCATGCCACAGTCTGCCTTTGCCGCTGTGTTGCCATGTGCCACACAGACGTGTGAATGCAAACATGTGAACAGCACTCCCAGAGGGAGTGCCCACAATGCTTATCACTCTGACCTGAATTCTGTGACCACAGACAATTTTACAAACAGCTGGGGATCAATCAAAACCCACTTGAAATATGCCACCTGCCACTTTTACATCAGGAGGCGTGCTGTTCAAAATGGAACACTTTACTTGTGTTTGTGATTATTTTACAGGCAAACTTGGGCTCCTTATGGGCCACAAGTGCCAAAAGATTTATCCACCCCACCACCACCCACCACTGCTGCACTATACCACCTCCACCTTCCAGAAGTGGGTGAAGGAAACGGGGTGAGATTCACTTTTAAGCTGTTTCTCAGCCTGGGGAGGCCGTCAACAAGGGACAGATGGAGTGTTTGTGTTTAAGCCAAATATCCTGTACCCACCACTCACCTACAACCCCCATTCAGAGGCAGCAGTGTGTGAGTTATGCTGTGGGTTGCACACGTTTAAAATGAAATATAAACATTTTCAAACAGAAAAGCATTGTGTTTTGTGGAGAAAAATGCTTTTGTTGTTTAAATGTTTATGCCCCCATCAACTTGACTCCTCAGGTAAATGTGACTGATGTAAGTTAATCTGGAGCTCTCCTCTCCCAGCAGATGTCAGTCTTACTGCTGCAGATGTGACTAAAACAACACTCTTTATGTTTTATATACAACAAATAAAACAGTTTGGAGCAAATAACTTAGTACATAATTACTAAGGTGGGGGGTCTGATTAGCAGAGGAATTAAACTAGCTCAATAACTGCCAAAATGTTGCCGTTCTTTTTTTTTTTTTGTCTACTGTGGTTTTTAACATCCCATTGGACACTAAAAATATTCTAAATCAACCACAAGTGTGACTGACTTCGGTTAAATATATATTTGCATAGTTTAAACAAATGCTGATTGTTTTGTTGCATGTAAGTCTAACGTAAACTTTAAAAAAAGCTATTTTCAATACATTCAGCTTGTTTGAGAATGTTTTAGTCTGTTAAATCTAACTTTTTAAATTTAGTTTTAAATGGAATTAATGATTTTATTTATTTATTTATTTATTTATTTATATGTTTGTTTATTTATTTATGTGTCGCATCTTCATTGTTGAATTCATGTTGCTTCTGTACAGTTTTTTTTTTTTTTTACTTGCAGAATCAATGAGGCCACATGCTGAAACAGATGTTTTGTTTGAGGTATTAACCCAGGTTATTTATTTATTTTTGCCAGAATCTTACTTTTCCAGAAAGACAGTTTATGTGGTCTTCGCCCAGCTTCTGTGCAGACAGTGTCAGTCCTCCAGAGCTCGACACAAGGTCATCTACAGCTACAGACTCGTTGCATATGGTCCCTCAAACTGTTGCTCTTTGTTAGGAGAACATGCATTATAATCCAGATTAAACAGAATAATTAGCTTTTGTGAACTGTTAATTTTGACGTGATGAGGGGGCAGAGAGGTGAATAAATAATGTGGCTGTGTGACTGTGCATCTTTTCAACAGCTCATTTTAGCTCTTTAAATTAGTCTCATTTGCAAAAAATAAATAAATAAATAATAAGGACAACTAGACTAATATTACAAACTTTTATGAATAAATGCTGCTGTGCTTAATATGCTGGTTTAGTAGCTTTGTCGTCTTGTTTGGTATATGGTGCACAGTGGGGCTTAAACCTGTTTAAAGCTCTTGGTAGTCCCAAAATGTCCTAAAGCAATACTTCAGACCTTTTAAAGCAGGGATCTAAAGTTTATAAACACATAACATTTTCACCTGTTTTAAAATCTTGGTTTCAGAGTTCAATTCTGACTGAATTAATATATTAATTATTACCAGTAGTTAGCCCAAGTAGAGTCAAATGGATTGCGTCTTAAAACAGGCAAACTAGAAACATTTACAGGTGTTTCATACAAATCCTATTTTCTAAACATTTAAACCGTTGTCATATTTGTATTAAAATGTTATTCTGGCAGAAATATTTTGCTGTTCCTGTTTGACGTCCTCCAAACTGTACTGGGTCTTGCAGCTAGTTGCCAATATTTGCATTATAATGCGAAAACAGTGGAGATTTAGAAATTTGTAAGCCTAGCTTTGACGGAAACACTATATAAAAAAAAAAATAAAAGAATAAAGTTGCCATTTTGAAGGTAACCAGATCTTGACGATCTGTTTACTTCATAAAGCCGTCCAATAAAGCTGTTCAATTTTCAACGGCTAATCTTGGCACAGGGCCACATGTTTTACCTAGACACCCCTACCTGCCATTTGAAGAATTTTAAACGTGCATTCATTTCCAAACCAAACTCTTCATGGACTTTGAATCATCTCTAATATGTTCTGTAACCAAGCGTTACAGTAACAGCTGCAGAAATAATAGAGACGTGAAGTCATGACATCAAGACTGATGTAGCGTTTCCTTTGTTTATCTGGTTTTTTTTTTTTTTTTTTTTGCATTGGCAAACATTTTATTGTGGAAATAAAGTTGGAGAGTCATGTTTATGAAAGCGTGGGGTGAAGAAAATGTATGTAAAATCTCAAATCTGTTTGTGTCTGGTTATAATCCGAGTGGAGCGCAGGAACAGGAGGCGTATTTATAGTTTTATATTCAGCGTTTTTGTCTTTAATGTTAAAACTAGATTATTCCACAGATGGTTTTGCAGATCAAATCCAGGTTCAGGCTCCATTTTGCACCGCTGTTGTCTTTTCAGTGTCTCAGCTCTGTGCTGTGATCAGGTATCTGTTTGCAGGAAATCACTTTTTTGTGACCGAAGGCTTCTCGTTGCACCCTCTGAGCCTGTTTTTGCCCACCGCCAGAAGACTAAACAACTGTGTTGTTTTTGACTGTGTGTTTGCCTGTCTGTTAGCAAAATATATTGTGAACCGCTCAGTGGATTTTCAGGAAAGTTTGGAGTCAATCCAATTTAAGATGGCTGCCACAGATTGTTAGACTTGGCAAACGCATAAATGGCTGTAACTCAGCCAGTTTTACAGATAACTGGCTACAATTTGGTGTGTTAGTAACTAAAAGTTATTTACAACACTTACGTGTTTAGTTATTTGTTATGAAGTTGAAGAAATGTGCCTTTTAATTCTGCATACTTCCTTACCTTAAGCACAGCGTGGTCAGGTGTGTTTTAGAGTGAAAGATTTCCCATAACCGTAAGTTTTTGTCACCCAACAACACCAGATTCTTCCAACAGCTGAAATCTGATCACAGTAGCCACCTTCTTTTAGTTTTCTCTGGTTGTTTGGACATGTTGGTGTAAAACACATCTGTTGGAAGGGTTCACATCGTCGTTTAATTAGACTGAAGAGCAGGATTCACACTGAGCAGTAAACCTGTTTTATCTGTGTACAAAAAGAAGAAAAGGAATTATTGTTTTTCACATGGTAATTATACATGTACTGTATACGGTTTAATAATATAGGAAACGATCCATTTGTTCTCCTTGTGCATCTTTTAAAAAATAAACATTAAACCCATAAAAACTTGAGAGATTTGATTTATTTTCCTCACTTCTACGCACATTGGTTATTTATTTACTATTATTAGGCCGGTTCAGCGTCCAGCTCGAGGTTTAGATCATCAGTCATGATTTATTTCTGGATACCGCTGCTGCTTTGGAAAAAAGAAATGAAGCAACGACTCCTTCCTTCCTTTTTATTATAAATAAATGAGTCTGACATCACTCAGTAGTGGCATCAAATACTGCAAGTTAGACTCAGATTATTTGGTGTAGCCCATTTTTTGCCATCGTTTCAATTCAGTTCATGTATACAAAGATAACTCACTATAGATTTATCTCAGGACATGCATAAAGTTCAAATTATTTATCATTCAGATCTGCTTGTAAATTCAACACAGTGAAATCAAGTTCTTTAAAAATTCCTTTCAGGTAAGTGTGGTACAGCAGCAGACATTTTGACATAAAGAATAAACAAATTTTATACAATGCAATTTATAATAAAAGCTGTACACGAAGGTCAAAATAAGTGAACAGAGACTCTGGATGTACACAGTAGATATATTACAATAAATTCACCTTCAATATTTCATGAAATGCCAAATAGTAAGTTATTTATCTGAGGAAGCTGGCAGATTACATTGTGACTTTAATTTGCCACAATCCTCCATCCTGAGCAGCGTGTTGGCGACAGTGGAAAGAAACCTCCAGCAGCCACCTGCCTCGGCCGGCTGGAGTTTGAGAGGACAGAAAAGAGATGGAAATATCTGGGGGTCTGGTTCCGGTGTGGTTGTGGTAGCATTCCAAGCCTATAGCAGCATAACTAAGGGATTGCTCAGGAAACCCAAGCTAACCCTAACTATAGGATTAATCAAAAAGGAAAGAACCCTAGTCTTAAAATTAGACAGCGTTAGTCTCACTGACAGAAACTGGAAGTTTGTTCCTCAAGAGAAGCCTGACAACCGAAATCTGTACTATACTGTATATTTTATTATATTCAATTCAGTTCAGTTTATTTATACAGAGCCAAGTCACAGCAGATGTCACCTCAAGGCACTGAACAAAAACATTCATATACTGTATATTATAAATGTCATTGGTAAAGTTCTCCATCTAAGTGTGGTAGATATACCTACGTGTCGAATCTTGTCCCAGAAGACCTTCTGAAAGGACAGAACTTATAATTCCATTAATTTGAATCCAGGACACAAATTATCCCATCAAGAGACTTTTTAATTTTGTTCTAAGTCAAATAATCAGAAGAACAATCTTATTTTACTTTATTATCATTATTATTCAGTATTTTGATAATCAAAGACTCTAATCAAAGTCATTATGAGGACACTTTACGACACTTTGAATAATTAAGAAAAAGAAAACAATTTAATTTGTGTATCTTTTCTTATTTGAATGATGTTTTATTTCATATCATTTTAATGTTGAAGT
>JARVGS010000002.1:26461980-26472826 GCA_031762315.1 Hypsolebias antenori
CAACTTATAGGTTGAAAAATATGGTATTCTTAGCATGCAGAAACAAATTTTGTTTAATAAAAACAAGTAATAATTGAATACAGTATAATATTAAATACTCTATAAGCTTAGCTGGTTTCACATCTCAATTTTATCTTTTTGGACAAAGGTTTTATTGGAGCTGAAATCTAAATAACATTTATGAAGAGACTAAAGCCAACATGCAGAAGACATTTTAATTGCTGCTTTTCATCTTTCTTTCATAGCAATTTTCAAGCATTTATGTTTATTCACCCATCAAAGGTAGGATGCAATATTACCTGAAGA
Organism: Hypsolebias antenori; assembly: GCA_031762315.1. NCBI lineage: Eukaryota > Metazoa > Chordata > Actinopteri > Cyprinodontiformes > Rivulidae > Hypsolebias > Hypsolebias antenori. The sequence goes on from JARVGS010000002.1 coordinate 26,462,287, forward strand.
CTGATACAAAGAATGCTAAGTTATTGAGTCTGGCTTAATTGTACACAATGAGTGAAATATAGGACTGAAAATATGGTGAATTACAAACAGCTTATTGTCCATTTACGTAACAAACTGTAGCCTGCGTTATGCGACCTTACATAATTTACTGGGTGAAACATTTCAGTGACAAGAATGTATAAAGTTATTTCTGCCATCAAAGGTGTCATGAATTTCTGATCATTTCATAAAACAGTGGAGCAAAATTGGGAAGTTACCGGCCTAATATTAGGACTTGTACACAGCCTTGTAATATTACCTATACATTTATAAGCCTGTTTAGTTCCTTCGGATTCACAAATCATTTGAGTCACATCTGAGTGTGAGCCCCACACTGCTAGGACTCACACATGCTAATCTTGCCAAATGTAGGCATTTTTTCATGTTTAAAACTAGATTTAAATGTCTACAAAACTCACGTTTTTATACAATTTTTTTTATTGTATTTTTTACAAGTTTGGACCCTCACTTTAAAAAATGAGGTTGCAGCTGTTCCACTTGCACCATTGATCAGACTCCTATCCCTGTTAGTAATGTGGTACTCACCATCCACAGCCGGCAACCAATTACTTTTAGTGCTGGGCCCAATACTCCAGGCTGCAGCAAGGAACGTCTCAGAGTTAGACTTATATTTCTCTCTGCAAATAATGAGTTGTGTAAAGTATTCAAAAATGTTTGGAAGACTTTAGCTTATTTTATTTTATTTTTTTTATTAAATCCTAGCTTAACCTACTTTTTGTTGCACAAAAAATTAAAACAAAGTACTTTGTTACCTTTAATAAGGTGTTTGTACAGTTTTTTTCTAGTGCATGTGAGCTAAATTATTGTTTTCGGGACAGCAGTGCAGAATTTGCGAATGCTTAATCAAGATTTTGGTAAAACAGATCAAGTGTTCATTAAAAAAAATGTAATAAAGTCTTGTTATATACATTTGTGGGGTTTGTGGGGCATTCAGTGTTTGGAAACGTAACTAACATAAGTTTACCATTATCATGTGTGCACTTACAAGTACTGTATAAACATTTTTTTTTTTTACTACCGGTACTTTTTTAAGCAACTCTCAAGGGAGACTCAGAGACCGTTTATTTCCAAAGCTCTTTTTTTTATTTCTCAAAGCAATTTAAATTGTCAAACTGGTATGAAAATTGAATGTTATCCATACACAACAGATATTACATGGTTATTACTGATTTACGTTCATAAGATAGATGTGATGACACAATAGCGTATCCCTTGAGCAACCACAAAAGCTTCTGGTGATGAAGGGTTTATTTTTAAAACTACAGCAAAGGCTTTCTGTAGATTAATTTCAGCATGTGGCTCCATTGTGGGAGAAACAAATTGGGCTTTGCGGAATTAGTGTGTTTGCTGCATAAATCTCAGATCTATTCCTGAAACATATGATTGTAGTTAATGTGATTGAATGCTTGCGCATTGCCTTTGTGAAAAAGAACGGGAAAGCAGACCTTCCCAAATGGATTACTGTAGAGCCGCACATACAGTAGTGATGGGTTGCTGTTTTCTTCATCGAACCAGGTGTGTTGTCCAAATACAATATGGATGTGCAGGGCTGCCTGTGTACTCTAGTGCTGGGAGACTATTTGCTGAAGGTCATTTGGGATCATAGCTTGCCATTAATAATTTCTGAAAGCATCCAACAATTCCATCTGTTCTGGTACATCCATCGCTCTCTTCAAAGACAAAGGCAGCATCTGCAGTTTAGAATTGAACTTGCCTTCGGGCCAACATGTTGAAGGTGGGATTCTTTCAGAGCACATATCTCCGGTCATCAAGTCTTACCGCTCTCATTTTAGCCAATTAATGCCTGTTTGCTCCCACAGATCGAATGAATGCATGAGCACAAAAACGCCCAGTATGTGTTGTATTGATATCGCAGTGTGTTTTTTCATGCTTTCGAAGCTGCATCTCGAGGACGTGTAATTTACTAATTTCACACATACACTCAGAGGCTGCTGGCCTCGCTGCAGGGACGCAATTACCACCCTCCATCACATTTAACCAGTCAGCTTGACAAGGTTTTACTGGAGAATTTATCAGAGCTGATTTCACATGAAGCATTTAATCACATGCATTAAGCATGTCGGTGTGCAGCTCGTGAAATAGCAGGTTTTAACACGTGCACCTGATGTCCGGCGCTGTAAAATTTAACTAGATCTCCATGACAGGCCCACTTCAGATCCGTGGGAGTGCTATGGGGAGTAAATGGATGTTATTGCAGCGGCGCGTGCTGCCCAGGCCTGGTGGGCACAGTGGGTGAGGAGGCAAGTGTCTAGCAGAGTGAAAAATGGCAGTGTGCAAGGAGAGTGCATGCACACAGCTGAGGCTGTGACAGAAAACAGTCAGACTTGCGCTCCTGCCGCTCCAGCTCTCCCTGCCAATGATAGATATCCACTTTGGGTTTGTTAATAACCCAAGCCTGGCTCTCATGATGGACTCAGAGTAGCTGTTCCACCCACCATTCACTCAGATGAAGAAAATTGTGAAGATGTGTTCTGGGAAAGTGGAATAATCTTGTACATGCGTCTGGAAAAGGGATTAATGGAAATTGTAGCTTGTGTGATAAAATTAATAGAAATACTACATAAGTGCAGCTTACAGTTATGACTGCTTCTCCCTTCACATGTGGTTTGCTGATAAAGCACCTGCATCTGTGAGTATCTCCAGCACCTTTCAGCCTTGGGCTCCTGTACTGTACTGTAGGGCTGCCCAGTGCGTCCACTCAAATCATCATCAGCTCCAAACTGCTTAGCCTGGCTAATTTGAATTTCACATCTCTGCTGACTCATAACCCTGTCAGGACCCTTTTTCTTTATCATGTCGATGCCTCTGGTGGAGTTTCATCACAAGCGATAGAAATTAATTATCCTGATAAGAAACGGAATCACAGTTGTGATGATTTTGGGCTTAATGTGTAAATCTGATTGGTATCTGAATCATAGTAATTATTTTGTTGCATTTATTCATAGAACTTTTGCAGGTGTCAGTGGCTTTCTCAGAGCAGGCGAGAGAGATTGCAGGAAATGATTGTAGCAGGTGACACCTTTGGAATAGTCGGGTAAGAGGAAAGTGTGGCACTGTGCTGGCCACTGGACAGCAGCACCGATCGGCGTGATGAAGAGGGACTGATTGGGTTCTCTACTCCCACAGGAAACTGAGCATTGGGGTTCAAGGTTATCTGGACACGTCCAACTCCTGTTTTCATTCATTCCATCCTCAACCATCAGCCAGCCCTTCTTGGGCAAGCCAGCAAATTAGCAATGCTGATGTCTGCTAGCAGGGCTAGCAAGGGAATGCCTGTGAATCCTAATGCCATGATTAAACTTTCATATTTGTCCAGGGGAACTGCTGCATACACAAAATAAGCATTCTCTTTTTTATTTTTCAGCACTTCGAATAAGGACATTGAGATGGGAAATCATAAACTCTTCAGTGGGGTTAAACAGATGAGGTCAAAGGGGGTGAAATAACTCAGATTACTCAAATCTTTTTTTTTTTTTTTTTGGTTGTTTTAGCTGATATAGTTGATTTTTTTGGGGGGTTGGGGCTGCTACCTTCCTCTGGAGTTGCTACAGCGAACCAGCTCTCACAAAGACTTGGCATTTGTTTTTTGCGCAATGCCCTTCCTGATGCAACCACCGACCTCCGAGCTACCACAGCCCTCTGTGTGGAGCAGGGAGCTGCTATCGAGTGTACCCAGGGGAGCAGATAGTAGGGGGATAAGGTCCTTGCTCAGGGACCCAGGTGGGTCAAATGAGGGTGGAGGAAGGTATGGGTGCTCTCCCACCCACATTTTGAAGTTGTTTGTTCGGGGATCGAACCGGCGACCTTCCGATCACAGGCTTGTCTTCTTTAAACTCTGCACCATCACATCCCCATTTTAGCTGACATAGTACAAAATAAATATCCAGTTAGTGTTTCAAAACTCACTGAATTGATTCTATTGCAGAGAAAGTGTAGTTTGGGAGCCTCGGTCCAAACTGTGAGACGTGGATGTGTCCATTATGTGAGATGGCCTTATCAGGTGTTACCTCCTGCCGAGCCCCAGCCCAGTTCCCCTTCACTCCGCTTTAACTGCACTCCCAAAACATGGGCCTTCATTAGCAGGGCTAAATTTCCCAGTTTTCTGCAATCTCTATCATTTCTTGCCTTGAGGCAATCCAATAATTACCAGTTCTCATTCCCCCTCCTTCCGGCCAGCAGGAAAGTGTTCTGACGTGCATTCGTTTGCATGAAATATTATCAGAATATTGCACATTTCTCCATCCTGCAGCCTCTGACACGGAAAATATGGAGTTGCAGGAGCTGTGATTGACACATGTCTGTCTTTCATGTTCCTCGGAGAATAGCTGCTTTGTTCTGGAGGTACAGCAAGAATTTCTGATGGAAGGAGAAATGGTGTAATGTGTACAAAGGCTTTGTTGCTTTGTTTAACCTCCGTCTGCCATTATTTTCCACACTTTGGAGAGACTCTTCATTACCTCCAGTTTAGGTGCACTTTATTTTCAGAATTTAAAGCCTGGCTCAAATGTTTTCCTCTGAAATATTACCAGTTTTCTAATAGAGTAGCATCTCTCTCATTGCAGGGTTTGGGAAAGATACAGATGAGTGCAGAGTACATAATGCCTGGAAGGGAAAGGCATCTTCAGTGATTATGGTCAGGGTGATGGTCAAAAGGCCAGGAATTTCATTCAGCTGCACATATTTGGTCTCATATCATTTATTCCTTTAAGTAATAATGTCCAGTGGCTCTGGATCAGGGAAGGCACTAGACTTTCAATTAGATGCAAACTCAGCTAATCTTTGCAGCTGATATATCCAGTAAGGGGAAACGTTTGCCTACGATTCTTGCATGACCCTGTACAACCTAGTTAGTTGTAATTGCACGTTGGAAATGATCAATTAAATTATTGTCTTTTGAAAGTCATCTGTTGGTATAGTATTTGGTAAACTGCATCTCTGTTTTAGCACAGTTAAAGCGTGAACATGACAAGACAGATTGTGGACAGTTAAAAAAAAAAAGCCTTGCAATGTAGTTCATGAACGCATATTTAAATGAAAAAGGGAACTCGCATTAAGCTGAGGATCCTTCTGATACCCAGTTGTTGTTGATGCATGAGTTTTAAGCCCGTTTAGTTGCTCTGCTTGGCTGGATGTTGGAAGCAGCGATGATTTTGGACTATGTGACCGTCACTTTAATCTCTAATGAAGGCTTGTCCCTGGCTCTGCTCAACCCTTCGATAGTGGAGGAGTCATAAACAGGCCTGTCGAGGGGGGATTGCAGCGCTAGCGGTACAAATAGCAAATAAAACCCGTGGGACCAAGCTATGCTTGCATTATGGTGTAATTTAGATACACTAAAGCTTGTAAAAGACAGACATATCATATGAGAACATTCCTCTGCTCTGCTTTTCCAGCTCAGTGTGTGACTAAATCACGGCATACCTTCAGACTCGCTTTTCATTTTCTCCTTTTTAAAATAAACATTGCACTCATTAGTTCTCTTGTGTGAGTTACAGTCAAATGTTTGCAGTCAGTTGGTCAGAATATCTGTCATAATACTGAAACTAAAACACCATAAAGACTTATTACAGTTGTAAAATAAACACTCTGCCTTTGAGATTGCATCACAAATTGGCCATAAAATGTGTGTTTCTAAATTTAGTCATGGCGTTTTATCGCATATGCTTCCTTTCGTTTAACAACATTACCATATAAATTAAGACAATTTCATGTTTAACATCTAGTGCAAGATGTAAATGTGTTGGGATGATTGTGTGAAACTGATTACTGGTTGCTCTGTGTTCTGACACATTCTGCGTTCATGCAGCATGTGCGACAGCTGGTTAGTAATTAGAATAATCTTCTCCCTGGTAGTGATTTAGCGTTCATGACTGCAGCTTACCTCAAATTGAAAATAAATTTATAGATAAATGCTTTTGCTGTTCCAACAAATTACGCCGCTGTAACTCAGCAGAGCCAAGTTGTTTATTTGGGTAGCAAAAGAGCAATCAAGGTAAACAAACAAAGTGCTTTATGAGTGCTGTCAGATTAATAACGCTGCTACCCAGTGGCGATGATACAAATGGTTTTTCAACACACACTGCCTCGTATCATCGTGGTAATTATAGATGCTATATCATTATTATATCACATAGTCAGTACAGATTATGAGGATAATTGAAGCTTGCTGCAGGATTGCCAAGTCCACTCCGCTGCCATTAAACTGGGAATTACTGTCCAAGAGAGAAGCTCAAACATCCCACCATCCATACTAAATGGTACTGGATCAGTGTCTTTATGATTCATGGATATTGTTTGTGGAAACTGAAATGTCATGAAAAATCAGGAGCCTCTCATGGCTTAGCGAAGATGAGAGGTAAAATTAGACTGATTGATCGTTCGGTTGGCTTATTAATTGTAATAATTTTTGCCTTGTTTTAAATAACGGCCTTCAACCTTACCTTAGCTTACTACGGGTGCATTCACACCAGCCCTGTTTAGTCCGCTTTAATCAAACTCTAGTCCACTTGCCTAGAAAGTCCGGTTCGTTTGGGGAGGTGTGAATGCGCAATCGAACTCTGATGCAGAACAAAAAAATGAGCTGTGGTCTGCCTACATACCTAGGTCTCGGTTTGTTTGAATTGAACTAGAATGCGGTTCAAATACAGTGTGAATGAAAGCAGACCGGAGACTGCTCCAAAAGCAGGAAGTGGACTACAGTATAGGGCATTCTGTATCAATACAACCAAAACAAACACGCATTTCTCTTACCTTTTACGGAGCTGTTTTAGCAGCCTTGTGTGAAAAACATTCTTCATGGTCTTCTGCCTCATCTTCCACTCAGGCTGAGTCCATTGTTGAAAAATGACAAAACAGAAATCCTAAAACCGCTAAAATTTGACAACACTCCATTTTTGGTTTTATTTCCAGCAAAAGAAGAAGTGTCTTCTTCAGATGTTTTTTGTGTCATTTCCTTCAGTAGTTTTTGGTGCAGCACCACCACAGGCGAGGGGGGGGAACATGTTGGCTCTACTGACAGTGCAGTGTGAATGTGATCCACACCAGCTGAAAATGTAAACAATTGTTCTGAATTTTAGTCCCCAATCGAACCGAGTCTACTGGACTATCGGGTGTGAAAATGACACAAGTCCGTTAAAGATCAGGCACTTCAGTAAACAGCACAGTGTTGTAGACAATATCACTTCCCATGACTGTGGTGTCTTTCACAGCAGTGGTACTTTTTTATGTACAACATTGGCAGACCCTGTAAAAGTTTGACCAGAATATTATTACTTTTAAAAGAACAATGATGTTCTTTTAAAAGAGAAAAAAGATAAGGACAGGTTTACCTTTCATAGCCCTGTACAGTTTATTGGTTAAACAGGAAATGTTACGTTTGCATAAAAATTTGGAAACCTTTATGCTCAGAGTTACAAACATTACGAGCATTTAGAAAGCTGTAGCAAATTAATTGTAGTTTATATAAATATTAAATTGTGCAATTTAATTGTAGTTTATATAAATATTAAACTTTTATACTTATGGACTGAGAACAAACATATCACCTTCATACTGTAAATAGGCCATCAACTGTACTGATTTCTAACAAATCAGTCCTTAAAAAGAGACATAGCAGGAAGCTCCAACATGCTCACATGTTGAGCATCCCAGGGAGTGCATCCAGGAACATGTCCATTCAGTGACACAAGGACTCCCACTTTGTTCCGAGTTCTAACCTGACAACTATGACAACTGCACAAGGCAGTGATGTTGTCAATATGAAGAAAAAAGCTGCAATAATTAGAAACTTGGTTCTGAAATACCCTGCTAATGCTCCTTTCAGCAACCTAACTAGCACAGAAGAAAACTGAGGGTTCATTAGGAAGACCTTCAGGACTTTTCTTTTCTTTTTTAAAGTAATGTTTGTTACAAATGAACTGGCAGAAATAAACCTAAAAGGCAATAGGCCTGAGATCATGCTCCCTGCTAGTGCCCACTGGATGTGGTTCGCCTCAGTTCATAAAAGGTGTCACATTTCCTGTTGAGACAAAACAACATGTAAAAAGTTGTTTTAGCGGCTCATATTGTCTCTGAGGATTACATCTCAAATACTGACCAAGCACCATTAGCTGCTACTTATGTAACCCCATACAGAACGCTGCTGCTGGCACCTGAGCATGGAGCTTAGCTTTGTATGTAAGTGTGGCAGGAGACACTGCCAATATGCAAACAGACTCACTGTGCACTTGCTGCTCACTTGCATGATGTGTGAGCTCTTGTTTAGAGTGCACAAAGGCTTTTTCAGCAGATTTTTTTTTTTTAATTCGAGCAAGAACAGTATTGTACTGAATCAGCCTGTTTGCCAAAAATGAAAAATGTTTGATAAGCATGAATCTTTTGCAAGAAAACAGATAATGTCTCAATTTTTAGCTCCTTAACTTGATGCTTTCTAAGACAAATAATTTGTGTTTTCGTAAAATGTGGTTTTTAAAACTTTTTTGGTGCAAAGTAAATGAAAAAATTAGGGATGCACAATATTGGATTTTTGGTCGATATCCGATATGCCGATATTTTACAACTTATTTGGCCAATAACCAATACCAATACCGATAATTTTTCCCTGGAGCTACTAATAGAGACTACGTAGCTTTCTCTGCTCCGGAATTAAAATACTACATTATTGTGCATGGTTTGTCCGTTTGGCCTGCTGCCCAATGCAGATGCCGAAAAGCGGGCTGAAAATGATGTAACACTGCATAAATATATAACATATGTTAAAAAAACAGTGCCTTTTATATGTTCCGGTATATTGGTGAGTTATTTTGATGGAATGGTTGATGTCCGTAATTTAACTTTTTCACTAATATCAGCCGATACCATGCCGATAATATTGTGTATCCCTATAAAAATGTAAATAGCTTATAGGTAAAAAATAAAATAAAATTCAGATCATATTTTAGTGCAAGGTGTTTTTGTTGGATTTGTAAAAATGTGTCATTTTTTTGTTTGATTGTTTTTATATGTGACTGTACACCTTGTGGAGTGATTTCAAAGCAACAACAACCTTTGCTCAGTTAAACACGGAGGTCAGGAACTATTTTATGACAGGCCTCTTGAGCTCTGGCCCGGCCGTGCAAGCACAAAGTTCAGAGCAGCTGGGGTCGTGCCACGAGTCTGGTTCAAAGATCTTGTTTCCTTAAAGCTAAAGTAAGATCTGAACCCCATCGGTGTGAAGTGTCACGTCTGATTTTTATTTTATTTTTTTGGGGGGGTAGGACCGGATCAGTAACAGAATAACAAACGTGCAGTTGCCTTTTCTGGAATGGGTGAGATGAAGTAAACAGAGCTCGTTCACCACATGTCGCCTTTACTTCTCTTACGTAACAGCAGAGTTAAGCTGGAGTTAGCAAACAGTAGAGGTCAGCTGGTTTTTGGGACAGTGGAACTGTTTGCAGTAAAAAAAATAAAAAATAAAAAGAGATTTCTGTCAGTTTCAAAGAATCTTTTTGTTTTATACCACTTGTTTTGAGTTTATAAAAATCAACTGTCTCTGAGTCCCTGAAGGCAAAGCAGCTTTAATGTTTTTGTCCATGTCCGTGTGTGTTTTTTGTTTTAGCGAAATGGAACGAATCAGTGATTGTATTTTCATGAAATTCTCAGAAAGTAATCAACCATAGGATGTACATCTACAAATTATATGACAAGGTTGAGTCAGGTCCTCTGGACGGGTTCTTCATTGTTGAAACGTTCTCATCTTTTATCCAAAAGACCCTCAGTCTGAGGAGCTGCAACAAACAGTCTTAGTCATTCCACCTTCTCGTACTGGATCAACCAACTGGCTGGTGACAGCCAAAACTAGCTGTTCACATGCAAAAGGCTCTCAGAAAAACTGGCTGATCCATTATGAGAAGGTGCTGCTTATAAAACTGAATTTGCTTCCAGCTCCTCAGACTGAAGTCCTTTGGATAAAAGAAGAAATGTTTCCACATAAAAGAACCCGTTCAGAGGACCTGACTCAACTTGTTATATGTGTACCTGAATTATTGAGCATGCATCAGGATGCAGATGATAACCTTCAGGAGTCAGCCCCATTCAAGATGACTGCAAAACCTAAACAATGTTAGAAAGCACAAAATAGCTCTAACTCATTTGTACAGATTTTTTTTTTAGCTATAATTTGGTATTAGCTGAGTGTCACGCCACTACACCTATATACAGTCCTATACTGATTTCACAAAGAGATTTTAAAATGTTGCCTTTAAAGTGTATGTGACATGATGTTGGAACTATGCATAAAATGGCACAACATATATATGTTGTCTCATTCAACTATTTTCTTTTTTACAAGCAATATGATGAATCAATGAAAATTTGATTTAAAGGTGATTTTAAACTTGGCACCGTGTTTCATCACTGGAAATCCGGGTACTTCCGCATACGACGTCTGTGACGTAGGAACAGGAATGTCTGTCAGCGGGTG
>JARVGS010000002.1:26548964-26565919 GCA_031762315.1 Hypsolebias antenori
GGTACCTCTTAATTGTCTCTGGATGTCAGTGAGAGAGTGAATGGTTGTTTGTCTCGTTTGTCTGTATGTGTCCCTGTGATGGACTGGAGACCTGACCAGGGTGTCCCCCACCTCTCAACAGTGATGGCTGGACATGACCCAGAAAGGAAGGAATGGGTAAAAGATGATGGATGGATGAATGGATGCATGGATGGATGCATGGATGGATGAGATTAATGTACTGTTTGTAAATGTGTAATTTTTGGAAATATCACTTATTTTTTTCCCACCAAGCATTTGATCACCACAGAGAGATTTATCACTCGCCGCCAAAATGCAGAAACAAAAATATAGTTTTTGCTAGTGGCATTTGTAGAGGTGCCTGTTTGTTAACAAAATATCTTATGAACCACCAGAGCTATTCAACAAAACTGCTCAGGGGGCCACAGTTTCTGAACGCCAGCAGCTCGGGGGCTGGACATCCAGCAATTAAAGTCATTATTAATGAACCAAGCGTTAACATGATCCGTTACATTTTATTTTTTATTTTTATTTTTTTTTACATTGAATCATAAATGCAATAAACAGAACCCAAACCCAGAAACACCCCCCCACCACCAATTTTTGTTTTAATGACCTCATTGGTGGACCAGACTGAAGTCACCCGTGGTCCAAAAGTGGCCCGCGGACCACCAGTTGAATAACCCTGAGATAGGCTTTAACGAAACTGGATGGACGTCCACAACTGAGTCACTTTTAGAGTAATATGAATTCAAGATGGCTGCCACACCTAACCAACATTAGTCATTAGTTAACACAAAAATGACCATAACTCAGTCAGTTCAACAGCCATTGAGCTAAAACTGGACGTGGTAAGAGCTGACAGTTATCCACAACACAGTGGATTCAGCTCATGTAATATTGCATGAGCTTGTGCACAACAATATTTTTTAAATTTTAGCCAAAATGATTACAACTCTGCCCCTTCTCAACATAAAATGGTCTCAGTCTGAAAAGGCAGCAGGCGTCATGCATTTCTTCAAAGAATAATTGAACTAGTTAGGATTTTAACGAGCGACTGATGTTTATATTTCCCAAATCTAAACATATTAATTATCCTCAATTCCCCAACTTGTTTTATTATTTTAATTTATTTTAATTACTTGTGTTTTTTGGTGAACAAATTATTTTCTATCAACATTTCCTTCTTGAAATTAACATAAGCTCTGGAAAAACATGTTCAAATTCTGAAACTGCTATTTGGATCAAGTGGCTTTGTTGAGTTTTAAAACTGTTGCAAATATAATTAACACCCTCAGTGAATGAAAACACCGTCAGCACACCGTGCAATCAGAAAATTACCATAAGAAAGAATTTCTACGTCTACAGAGCTGAAGCTTGGGGGTAGAAAGTTTCCCTTGCAGCACCAAGGTGACATTTTATTTCCAACTCTTAATTGATGTTCTGCTGATTAAAGCGGTTTAAACGCCGAGGACCAGCAGCGTTCTGTGTCTGAGGGGCATCAGTTTGCAGGCGTGGATTGCAGCAGAGTTACAAGGCCTCCCGTCTCTTTTTTTACGTGTTGCATCAGAAATCCAGTTTCTTCTGGGAAAGCTGCAAATAAAAGAGCAGATTTAAAGGATGAGAACATATAATTAGTTTTTAGACTCATGTGAGCCCTAACACTAATGCTGTTATTCTTGCAAACGAGTGGCAGCGATAATATCTCTGCCTTTGTCAGAAAAGTTACTGCATGTGTTGTATCCTGCTTTTAATTTGTAAAATGTGTGCAATTTATTCCACTTGTGAAAACACAAAACAGAATATATCATAATACCAGACTAAACCTCCTATAATTAGGTCATGTTTGCAGCTGGTTTTGTGGAAGTGTACAACTGATAAAATGATCTTAAATTTACTTCTTACATGAACCTTTTTTTGACTGAATAATCAACACCATCTGCATAATTTACATTAATTACTTAGATGCATGTGGAGCCCTAGCTTAAAGTAAAGAAGTTTGTTTTCTCCTGTTTGTGCCTATTAGCCACAAATTAATTAATTTGCCATCCAAAACCCATTTAAGCCACGAGCAATTTGAATGCATCACACTTTTTTTTTTTCCCAGGATGCAGAGGAAGAAAAACAGATTCTTTTCCACCATCACATTTTGCTCCTCGTTTTCTGTAAAGTATTCATAACTGAACCAAAATGTTTTGGGGAAAGAAGCCAAACCTTTAAGATGTTCTTATAAAAATAAAAGACAGATTTATTTTCAGCCACCAGAGGGAGAGTTGCTCCTCACACACATGCAGAGCAGTCATAAAGCCCTGATGAGGCAGCTCAGTGAATCCTTGAATTAGATTCACAACTTTGGCCATCTTCTTTCATAACGCCCCTCGCTCTGGTTTATAGTCCATGTACATGCACATCCTGAGCACCGGTCGTACAATTACCAACGTCTCCAACTCAAGTATTCATTCACCGGAGGGTTCCTTCAGGCTTTCAGATTCCTCGATCCATCAGCGACGTGGAGAAAAAAGCAACAAAACAAAACAGTCAGCTCCTCCATTTAATATTGTTTGTTTTGTTGTTTGTCAACACAACGGAGGAGATGTGCTCCTCTAAAGCTCGGTGTTAAAGAGGCGCCCCCCGAAGAAGAATACACACAGCGTTGCCATGGCGCCCATTGATGTGCAAATGGTTTCATTTAAATATTTTTAAGAGGATCAGCTCAGATTACGCCAAAGTTTGACAGAGATAATTCGATGGCTTGTGTAGCAGCTTTGTTTGCCGAGGCCATCATTCAAGGCACGTCAGACCACCTTCACAAGCCGCATAGTCTTTTTAATGAAGTTTACTTTGAGAGAAAAGGCCAAAGCTGCTACAGAGCAGGGCTAACGTCGAGAAAAGTCTGTCGTGGGGTGTTTGAGAAAGTTTATAATCTGTGTTTATGCAGATGCTAAAGTCTAGATAAGAGCAGAAGAAATAACTGCAACATGCTCTCCTGTTTAATGTGACAATGGTGTTAAAAAACAGCAGAAAGCTGTTGTATAGTAGCATCCAGCGGATATATTTGCTCTTTTTTCCTGCATTATAGATAAATGCACCATGGAGACCCCCCAGTATTCAGGACAAGGAAGAGTAGCTTAAATATTTATGCCTAAGCCTCTGGAGGCCCGCTATTAGTAGTAAAATGTTTTACTTTCTGGGGCTGTCACTCTGCTCCAGCTCCCATTAACAACAGGACTGACAGGGACCTCTGGGTCAAACACTTTGAGGCAACAAAAGGTGCTGATGAAATCACTCAGCGAGACCCAAATTACTTCTGTGTCATTGCTGAACAATATTTTCTCCCCAAAGCATTCCTTCTTCTGTTAATGCCACGACCCCGTCCTCTGCATATGGAAAGGACTGTTTGTCTATAACACTGGGGGATGGAGATGAGGAGAAGTTCATGGACAATGTTTGCGGCCGTGTTAGCCCCCTCCTCCCTCCGCACACAAGCGGTGAAGCTCTCCTCCCTCTGTTTTGTTGCGCTTTGTGGAAAAAGTTGATAAAAACAGGTTGTAAATGGAGATGGGCAGTTGGAAATGAACACGTTGGGGTGGAGCAGTGAAGCGGGAAATCCAAATACTGTATACAAGACCTGGAAGGAGACGGCGGGAAAAAGACGGAGCCAGGGGAGGCAGTGGAATTAAACCTAAAAGTTTTCTGCAATATCATTTTGTGTTCATTCAAAACTCAATAAATTAGAGTTTAGTTTATTCATTTATACATTTGTTTAAAAGAAACATAACAAATTCATTAAAAAGAAAAAAAACACTGAACACTGAACTGGCGCAGAACGAACTAAAGGGCGCAGAACGAAGAAAAACATTTGTATAATATCTGCCCCTTATTTAAAAAAAATAAAATAACTACAAACAAACAACAACTTAGGAATAATCTACAAAATGAAAGAGTAATTAGTTAATCTCATATTGTACTTGTTTTAAAATAAACAATAGTTAGAGCTTTTGAAAGCTATGAGCAATTATATTACCTGTTGTAGATAGCTCTCCATCTACCTGAGTTGAAGAAATTAGGTTTGAAGATCCACTCTTTCTTCTTCTGGTGTATCCATGTGGACTTCATGGAGCTTTAGATCGTCAGTGACATAGCAGCCCTTTTCATGCAAGCCCACTGTCGCTTTGGCTTTGTGGGGGGCTTCATTAACCATTTAAACCATAAACCAGACATGGCAACATATGGCCCGCGGGCCAAAAGTGGCCCTTGGACAATCACCAACCGGCCCTCAATATCCTTAAAGAAAAAAATAAACAAACAAACAAAAAAAAAAAAAAAAAAAACATTTTTAAATAAGTTGAGCACCAGCAATGTTTCAATGAAACTTAAGGAAGTACAAATTAAACATCTTGGAAACAACAATTTATACTACAATATACTTATTTAAAGTTGTTGCTAATGTAAATATAAATTTAAATATATATTGTCACAAGAGCCAGTTTACACAAACCCGAAAAAAAACTTTGTCTTAAAGAAAAGTTATTTTCCAAATTTTCTGTGTGACCCTTTGATTGCTACGAATGTTTTTATTTGGCCAAATGGAAAATCAGTGTTGCCCACCAGTAGACCCATAGAATATGGTGTAACAGTTGATAAGAAGATGAGCATTCACAAGACCCGTTGTGATGTTTTTTATATTGGATTGACTGGGTATTGTTTTGCACAATAGGGTTTGGCGTATATTAGATCCTTATTACTGTTTCTTTTACAGTTTATATTTTTGCTATTGTTGGATGTAACTGGAACCCTGTGTACACTATTTTGGTTCCACCTCATGTACAACATGTGATGCAAATGACAATAAAGAACCTTGATAAAATGACAGCCACATATCATGGTTTTGGCCTCATTCAGACTAGCCATTAACTCATCAATCTACTGTTAATGTCTTCAAGCTCCTTAAAGAGCTCATACTTTTCACTCACCCTTCACAGCTCTGAACTATCCCTTGGACAGTTTGTCTACATAATTGCCAATTTTCCACATAATCCTTAAAACAAAATATTTTGGCAGGATTCATATTAGGCGTTCTCTGGAGTTTTTTTTTTTTTTTTTTTTAAAGAAGGGAAAATAAAGTTTGTTCAAATAACTTCAATACTTTATTCATATCTAAATGAATGTGATTTGACAAGAAAAAAGCTAAAAGTCAATGATTTTTATTTAAAAAAAAAACTATAAAATATTTCTAAGAATGGACTGCTCAAGTAGTATTGGAACGGACTGGTCAGCAGTTTCAAATCGCCCCTCTCAACCCTAAGTGGGTGGTCCTTTTACTGTGGGTAACTGTGCAGTCGCCAGGCTTTTGCACAGAGAGCTTTTTTTCCCACTCCAGGAGGAGGAGGACCGGCTCTCCAGATGCAACAGTCACCTTCCCAGCCCCATACATCCACAGAATTAGATTCATGCTACACTGACTTTATTTAAGCTAGGAGTCCTGGCAGAGAGAGAATTAAATGACAGCTAGTTCTCTGGGCCTTTTCTCTGGATTAAAGGATGATTCAGGAGAGGAAGGCAGAATGGCTCAGAGAAAGAATTCATTCAAGGAGAAAGAAGTCCATAGTGGTTTTATTTTTTCTGTCTAAGAAACGTAACTGAGACTTGCAAAGGTTGCCAAATTCGATTGAACACTTTAGACATGTGTAGAAATTGACAGGGAGATAGTTTGTCGGCCACAGTCCTCATTCCCTTTCTCTTGGAGAAACACACACAAACTATAACTTCCTTTAAACAACATGGGGTCGCATTTAACTAAATACATGTAACGGAAAATAAGCTGAAATCCCCTAATAAATACAAATTTATTTATTTTTTCTATTCCGTGCAATGTGTTATTTTTAACAAGATCAACTTTTTTTTTTTCCATTTTAAGCATTAATCACAGGAATGTGACAGAATTGGATGTATATTTACCTAGTTCCAGGTACACAGTCAATATTTGAGTGCCACCCAGGCATGGGAATGAAAAGCACCACAGCCTCCGAGTCGAGAAGAACGGTTTAATCTGACCCTATAAGTCATACATTTCAATGAAATCAAAGGGACCTCCAATTAAAAGCTACAAACAAGTCTTTGGAATGTGAACCAACACAATTAAAAGTGCTTCATGAGTGTATTAGAGGAATAAGTTGTGAATTAGCACTTTGAATACACAAGGCTGTGTTCATTCCCTGAACCCTTTCACTCATTCAACACGCAAAGGGGAAGGGGTCTTTTTGAAGTCAGTCAGCACTCTTTCTTTTCTTTCTCCCTCTCTCATGGAGCAAAAGAAGATTGAGTCAGCCTAATCTGCTCCTTGTACATTTGAATGTCTTCTGCAAAGAGCTCATCCTGGCTGCTTGATAAAGGTCCAGGTGCAGAGACAGTGGCTGGGCCTAACTTCGTCTCTGCGGGGGCTGTAAATCATGGGGAGAAGACCAGCCTTTGAAGATTGTTGAAGCTGATTTGTGGCCGTAAGGGCGAGCCCTTTTCCAGCCCCGCACAATGCTCTCACCCGACCAGAGAGCATGTCAGAAGGAAGCAAACTCATAACTCGCTGATATGCTCGAGGGCCCTCCAACGAGCTGCACAACACACACTTCATGCAGCGAGGAGAGCGACTCCTCGCCGACAAAAGGTCAAGTGAGGAGAGACTTGGGTGACACCAACAGGATTTAGACACTGTCTGAAAATCATATGCAAACAAAAATGTTAAACAGGTGACGACAAGTGCTGATGCCAACAAAACAGAGCCTTTGGACACGTCAAACACTCTCTTTGAAAGCTTTGTTAAGGAGAAAAACACAAGACAAAGCTATGAATTTATGGCTGATATATTTCAAATTTATCTGAAGTGCCTAAAAGAACAGTTCAGATCTTTTGACGTTGAAATGGCATAAACAATTAACATCTTACCTACTGTAGATAACGCTTGGAACAACCTCAATATGGAGAAAGACAAGTTTTATCCTGATTGGAGGATCACCAGTCCAAGCAGGCCCAAAAACAAAATGCACTGCTGCCATCTTCAAAGAAAGTCCAGTTTCAAAAATCTTTATGTGGACAATTACATTGTAGGTTTTGCATTAAATTGTTAATATAGCTGAAATATTCTGATATCCCTGCAGGAAATACCCAGGGATGGTGCTACAGCTACTGTAGTTGCTGCAGCTTTTTGTTTAGCTTAGTCTCATTGAGTCACGAGGACTCAGTTACAAGAGAGAACTGTTTTAAACAAAAACAAAAAAAAACATAAATAAGGTACACACAACAATAGACAGTCATATGAAAGCATTTAAAATGAAAAGTATTTAAAAGATGTGATATAAAGCAAAATTTAAAAAAAGATGCTACATTATAAAATGGTGTAAGATAATAAAAACAGGGACAAGGAACATTGAATTTTGCATTGAACATAACAGGAGTTTAAAATCCTCTAGAGAGGGCAAGATTGAGAGTTTCAGATCTTTTTGCAAGGTGTTCCAGCAAACAGGAGCTGAGTAGGAGAGGTCTCTTTTGCCAAATTTGGTACACACTGATGGGACACTGCAGGTAATGATGTCTTGGAAGCGCAAGCTGTGCGCTGACGAAGTGACATGTAGGAGGAGATGTATGAAGACAACAGACCAAGAAGTGATTTAAAGAAAATGTACGAGTCTATGTGAAGTTTATGTCCAGTTAACCAGTGAATAAAGGGTGCAGTGATGGGTACGGTAATTACAGCCAGTTACGAATCTTAGCACATCATGATAGACAGCATCCAGCATCTACAGGGTGCTGTAGGAGCATTCATGTAAATAATGTCACCATAGTGATGGGGAGGAAAGTGGCAGTTACAAGGCGTTTCCTAGCATTCAGCATTAGACAGGATCTATTTCTGACAAAGAAACCCAGTTTTAATATCAATTTCTTTACCAAATATTTTGACACAAGGGTTAAAAGAGAGATGTGCACTGACCAAGATACCCAATGTGTACAAATTGACAAACTCAATAGGAACACCATTCGTAGATAAGACAGAAGAAAGAAATGCTGGGACAGAGTTCCTTATTGAAAACAACATCCTTTGGTTTTATCAGTATTTAGCACCAGTATGAGATGGAACAAATCTGACTGGATGATGTCAAATGCTGGAAAACCTTAGCAACAGTTCTAGCTTGACAATAAACAACTGTGTTGTCAGCATAGAAATGGAAGGATGTATCAGGTATGATTTGACCCACATTATTTATGTAGATTGTGAAGAGGATGGGTCCTAAGACTGAGCCTTGAGGTACACTATAAAAGCAAATTATGAAATGAGCATATGATGTGAAAAAACAATAGTGTTTAGATTTTTAAGCCTTTGCTTGAACCACTTTGAACTTTTTGATATTGAAGTTCCACTTTTCAACCTCAGATTAGCTCATCTACCTTGACAGAATTATATCCTGTTTTTCCAAACTTCCAGACATCTGCAACAAGTAAGATGTTAATTAATTATCCTTAATCTTTCCACAGAACCACACATTAAATTGCTTATTATTGACAATTTAAACACAAGTCACAAAACAACCAGCTGCAATTTCCAAAGAACATTAAGCGGACAACTTCTTTCTGTTGATTAATTTCCGTTGTTAAGACCCACAGCACATGTAAAACAGGTTAATGTTTGTTCAGATTTTCTTGTGAAACAAATAGATCTTCACAACAACGGCCATGACAAACACACACTCATTGCTGCTTTTCATTTGTCTGCTCCAGTGCCATCTAATGATGGCAAAGAATAGAAATTAGCCGACCGTTGCTCGCTCCTCTTAGAGTGAGTCATTAAGGTGGCGGGCGCAGAGCTGAAGCTGAGCCTTGTGAAGCTCACGGTGACACGCAGGCTCAGATGCTGCTGTTTGTTATTTAGATCCTTATTTACACTTGTTGTCAGAAGGAGGCTGGAAGCACAGCAGTGGCTTCCTCTATGGGCTGGAGAACAATTAGCTGCAGGGAGCAGCCCAGCAAGCCCATTTAGCCCAGCCCTGCCCCGTCACGAGAAGAAATGCACTGAGAACTTTATGAGACGTTCAAACACCACTTCTTTCCCCACTAATTTCCTGATAGCTCAGAGATCGTTCTGCCGAGAGACCTCAGTTTGATTTCAAGTGTGAATGCAGGAGACCAGCGTCTTCACAGTTTCCTCTTAATCTGGCAGAAGCACTAAGAAGAAGGAGCTCATTCCTCTTATCTGCACTTCTTTATAGTTCACAGAAAAGTGTGAGATGGAGGCAGCAAGCCCAAAAGTGACGTTCATTTGCGGTTCTGAAAGTGCTGGTCTGGCTCTTTCATCACATTTCATCATTCTCTGCCTTTTGCTAATGAATTTAATGAGGCTCCCCCCAAAAAAAGGTAAAGGCAAATGAGTGGAGCTACATTTTTTTGTGCATCATCACAAAAACTGACACGTGAACATGGAGTTCGTCTGCACCCAGTTTGGAGAAACTTAACTTTATGTAGGGAAGAAAAAAAAATTGGAGTATTTTGCACACGGAGATGCCATTTTAAGGCGACGCATTTCTGACTCCCGTCAAACCACCAGATTAATGAAGTCTGTGACACACTGTCTGATAAGATCAGACCATTTTAAAGGTCTTATCTGAACCGTTTAGAAAGGTGGGCGCCCATTGTGATCTTTTTTTTGTTTGCCGACTTCCTGAGAGGACGGGCCGTGCAGCTCGCAGGTATCAGCAGCTGTGGGCTATGTACGCCTCTGATCCGGCCAGTTATTGACTTCCTGAGATTTGAATTAATTACTTGCTTCACAAGAGAAACTGGATTGCAGTGCAACTCACCCCACCACCCCCATCCAATCCCTAAGAAGTCCACTCATTCTTCGGAAACTGCCCCATGGACTTGCAGATGGTTTCACTGAGATGTGCTTTCCCATAGAGAACAATTACACAGGGGATTGTGGCGCTGGCACAAACCTGAAGCACACAGTCTCCATTCTGAACATTTCAAAACAGCCATAGGGGAGGTTTGTGACTTAACATAAATTAGACCACCAGGGAATGGGGAGATCTAAAGTGGTGGAAGGGCATCATTGCAGATAAACGCGCTGTGCTGGGAGCTTTTGCACTAAAGAAGAAAGAAACTTACAATGTGACACCTAAGATTCATACAGTCACCAAGCTTTGTCCACACGGGAACTCTGTCTAAAGTGATATTGTTTACTTGTAAACATGGCAGCATTTCTGTGAAATGGGTTTTTGTCCACACAGAAACACAGCAAACAATCCAAAATCTGTAGTGACTATGCCAGGCCTGTATGTGGCGCTGTAATGCTGTTACAAAATACACAAAAAACAGGAAAGAAGACACAGTAGAACAGTGTAAACATAGGAGTGACCAAAAAAAAAAAAAAAAAGCATGGCATGTCTAAGAGCAAAAGTATCCTTTATTTTGTGGACTGACCAAGAAGTGGAACTTCTTTGTGTCACGATAATCTACTTTTGTTGCGTTAGTTCAAACTTCAAAATATAATGAACAATTACAGGAATGCTATTCGGAGATTATTCAAATTCCCACTTTTTTATGTCCGTATTTAATAAATGTTGTCATTTCTTTCTGCAACATTTGTTTTTTGTAATGATGATCTTTCAGTTGGATCATAAAACTCTGTTTAGTATTGAAAAAAAAAAATCCTAAAAGTTTTCAAAAACAAAGCAACCAGCCCGATGGATGTTTTACTTCCTAATCTGGAGATTTTTTTTTTTAATTCAAAGTGCTGCGTTGCACACTTAGAATTGGGATTATAACGCTATTGTTTTTGAAAGGTTGTGTTTAGGCTGTCCACATGAGTTTATGATGGTGACTTTTAAAATTACTCTCAATAGAAGATAAGAACTTTTATTGATCCCGTAGAAAATTGTTGTGCCTGCATTTCAGTACAAAGGAACATGCACAACAAGGAATCACACAAGATATACAAATAACAGAACATGATTTTTTTTTTAATACAACTCAAATGCAGATGAAAGACTGATTAAAAAAAACATGTGGTCAAAGCAGATGGCCACTTGTCCTGAGTCTGATGGAGGTTCCTTTCTGTTAAAAGGGAGTTTTTCCTTTCCACTGTTGCCTTTGTGCTTGCTCATGGAAACTGCAACCAAATGAAGACTCAACACATCTGTTGGCTTCCTTCCTTGGATAAATAATGTTACTAATTGAATTTTTATGTATGTGAATATTTTTGTTCAGTGCCCTGATATAACTTCTGTTACGACTTGTTGCTATATAAATAAACAATTGAATTTAATTGTGGTAAAAAAATGTCTGTGTTGTCGGGACTTTAGTTTATGATAATTGTAATCACTACAAATGTATCTACTCACAAACTGTCCTGTTTTCACGTCATGAACTTACATGATAAGAACAGTTATTAATGTGAAGAGATGATTACTGTAGGAGGTTTGGATCCTGCTTGCTGATTGGCTCAAGGCCTCATCCTTGGACTCGTTAGCAGTCAGCCCTGTTTCCCAGTGATGGGATGCACTTCAGCGGCGATGAAGCAGGAACGCAGAGGTTAGCCGTGGCTGCTAATTAACCTCACATTGTGACGACTAACAAAGAAACAAAAGGAACAAAGTGGAACTTCAATGTAAGGAGATTATCACAATCACAAAGAGCGTGGTCCTGGATCGTGCACTTAATAGGGATTTTCACACCGGCCGTGACAACATGAGATCGGATCAAAGACAAATGAAGTTACATTAACGAAACAAAGAGGTCTTGTCATGCAACAAGCTAGCCATCTGGGTCTAGCACCAGGCCCGGTGTGCTCAGCGTCGACCGGCTGCACCTAGACGATCGCCTTCCTCTGCAGCTCGTGCAAAACTTTATTGCCGCTTTGTTCCGTCTGAGAGGAGGTAGCATCCTTCCTCAAACACACGGAGACAAAGGAGAAGCAGGCTGTGTGTTCTTCCCCGCTTATTGTTGTTCCTTTCCCCCCCATCCCACCAGCTGAATGGCAATTATCGCCGACTTCCTATATGCAGCGTGGAACCAGGGCCCACTGAGGTTGCCCTGACCCTGCAGTATCCAGGGGGAAAAAGACGGGAGCTGTCAAAACTTACACCTCTCCTTCGCTCCTGTGGGGAGTTCTCCTCCAGCTGCTGCCCCACGGGGCTTCTGCTGCACACTCCTGCTAATCAGCTCCATCTCATCTCTGGAAGGCCCCTCGAGTGATTGCAGGCCCTTTTTCTCACCTCTGCTACCTAGTGCACCTTTGAAGTCCTGCGTACGTGTTAGTTTATGGCTGGAGAGGGTACGATAAGATCCCAAGGAAGGTGATGAATTAGCTTCTCGTTGCACGTTTGAAAGGGGGGAAATAGCCAAGTGCTAAAATCCACAGCTTCTGTTAAAGCTGTGACACCTGAGAGCTAAAGCACTCGAGAAGCAAAAACGTCGCTGTGTGAAAACGGTTAAGTACGTTCATTAAAGCCAATTATTGGCATGAGCATCGAGCGGACTCCTCGCGTTGTGGCTCTGCGTGAAGTTGCTCCATGGTTTTGTGGTGAGATTTCCCTTTGAACGCAAAGGCAAATAAATTAGATGATCAAACTGTTCAAAAAGTCCAAAACAAGACAAGCTGGGACAGAGCAGACACCTTTGGCTCCCAGCACACACACACACACACACACCCTTCACAGGCATGTCACATTAAACACAAGTGAGAAGATATCACAAAAATGAAAAATTGGCCGCAGTGCGCACACTCCTAGAAAAATAAAAGCTTTAAGTTGATCCAATTAAAACAGTAAATTTCACAGAAGTGCATGCGGATCAGCTGTACTGGAAGTTTATAACGTCAGAAGTGGAGACTGGTGTTTGATGAAGGGTTTCCTTTTGAACATTTGTCTCAACTTGCCTTTAATACACACACACGCACACGCACACTTGCAAAATCAAGCAATCGTTCAGGTACTAGATTTACATCATGACAGTTATGACAATGTTGGAAAAAAAAAGACATCGTAGTTAAATTAATTTTATTTACATAGAATATCACAGAAGTTTGTCCTCTCAGGACTGCACAACCTAAAAACACACGTGTGTCTTCTCACACACTTAACATTGACAGGTTACAATATACAGCAGACTTTGTATTTCTCCACTTTGCAAAACTGATTATATAAAATTACATTTTAAACATTTATTTCCAGCTCCAAACTTGTGTTTGTAGTAATAATAATAATAAAAAACACATAAGGTGGCACATTATCTACAATGATTCCTCCTTAGATAAACGAAATCTTCTTTGTGACGATAACGTTCAAATTTCAACATCTGGAAAACCTGTGTAGTTAGCGGAGACACAAATTAGACCCCTTTGAATTTGCTGCATGAAAAAGTTTCACCTTGCTGTAGAAGAAATAAATAAACCGGAGGATCTGTGGCCTGACATAACTCCGTGTAGCCACCGTTTGCTGCAGCTCGGTGGAATTTGGCCGCCGCCACCCGCTGACATAATTTGTTTCACAGTCACCACCCAGAAGCATGAATCAGATGTTGACACTCTAATTTCATGCACACATGGGTGTTTGGCTGAGCCGGCCTCGGCTGCAGCCCCTCGTCTCTCCCGCCAGCTGCCCACACCATACCTGACCTTTGACCTTCTGCTGCTGCCATGTAATGTATTTAACCCGAGAGTGGCATATTATCACTGATCATTTTAGTGACGTGACGACTGGAAAGGATAGAAGTTTTAGAGCATAAATTTAAAAGAAAGGAGAGAATCTGCTGCTTGTTGGAGTTCTCAAACTGGGGGGGTCAGCTGTTTCAAAAGCTTTATTTAAAAAGTGCAAGCTCAGCCTGGAATCGTCTCCTCCACCCATCAAGAGAGCCCCGAGTCGCTCTGTTTACCACTAAACTAAATCTGTTTACCGTGGTCCACATCTCCATCTGAAAATATTTGCTTTACTTGTTGTTTTATTGCAAAAATCTACTCGCGATGAAGCGATAAAGTAAAGCCACCGTGTTTCAACGTGTCAAAGCCTCGTCGGGGATTGACGCGTTTGCCGAGCGTGATTAATGCAAGTTTCGCCTTATTGCTGATTGTTTTCGCTGCCTCGAAAAGTCGGCGCTGACAAGCTGCTGTGGGCGAGACGACGAGCGCCTCGTGCCGCTCGTCCTCATTCTGTCAAAAAGCACCGGCGCCAAGTATTTTTAGTCTTTAAAAAAAACAAAAAAAAAAAAAAAAGTGGACCACAGCTGGATGAAAGAGAAGATCCCACACTGTCTCCACACAACAAACCTGACAGCGTCTCCTGCGAGTGAGCATAAATTTCCAAGACAAACACATGAAGAAGGAGCTGTTTGTGTTCGGCGGGAGCGAGGGGTTGGCTGGAAAACATTTGCTTACTCTTTACAAACAGTAAACACACAGTAAATAACAGCAGCCTGTCCGCATCAGCTCCTCACTCGAGGTTAAGTTGAGTTTATTGCAGAAGCCACTGCCTGCATGCATTAAGCAAATCATAAATTATACATACTAATTACCTCAGGCTTCCACTTTAATGAATTATTTTAATTAAACTACAACGTGGGCTTTCGCTCGTTGTCTATATTTCATCCCCCGCCTCAAATGACCTTCTTTGTCTTAACATAGTTGAAAGAACAAGGAGAATGCGGGTTTGGACTAAGTTTGTGGTGAAAAATAAATAAATAAATAAATAAATAAGATTAAAATGTAAAGTAAAAACTATAAATTTAGACAAAAATCCAATATGTTTCTTTTTTAAGTGTCTTCTGTTTTGTTTAATTTAATTTACTTGATTTTGTTAAATGTAAGGATTTAATCACTTTGTCCCCAGAAAACTTTCATTTAGTTTTGATGTAACAGAGACTTTTTTAAATTTATTTTTAAACTGATTTTTATTTAAATGACATCTTTCATTATACCCTAAAGTTGTTATTAAAGGCATCTTAAATTTTGTTAAAAAGTTTAAGAAGAAATCCTATTGGTTCATGTCTGAAGATAATTTTACAATAATTTGAGGCCTATTAAACATTTAAATGTTTTGGATAACACAGCAGCGAATCAGAAAAAAACGAAATAAATGTAAAATATTTTACAGAATTTATACTTTTTTTTTAAATAAAGCAAGATTATTATTATTTTTTATTAAAAAAAATTTTTCAGGGATTACATCTCAACATATTTATTTTTTCCTGCCGAGCCAAAATAACAACAACTCAATTATTTTTTTACATTTTAAACTGTAATCTTTTCAGTTTAATTTGCCAGATTTAAAGTTGCGAACTCAAAGTGGGGGGGTGTAAAAGAAAAGAAAGCAACACTGTTGTGCAAACAGCGCGCGGGGGGGAGGGCTGCATTTAAATTCCAAAAGGGTCTCGCAGCTCGTTTCCTAGTTCCCCAGTCAGCAATGTGTTTGTGGAAAAATCAGTCTTTTTGTCTCGCTGAAAGAGGCTAAACCTACATTGGTGGCCCAGTCCAAGTTGACCATTCTTTGCACTTTCAATCCAAGTGAATGAGTCAGAATGAAGTGGAGCCTTTATTTGATCTGCTGCTGCACAAAGTGATGGAATTCTGCTGGATTTGTTTAATGCTCAGAAAGAGGCTGTCGCTGCTTTATCCCTTGATTTAATTTAAAGAAGGCCGCAAGAAATTTGTTATTAAATTTTTTTTAAATATATTTGTAATGTCTGAACCTGTTGAATAGGGCAGACTCACAGAATGGAAAACAACATATTTTTTTCTTTTAAAAAAAAATAAAATAAAAACATTTTATTTGTAAACTGTGTGCACTGAATGTTTGTTCTTTGGCCCAGTTGTTGAGCTCAGCTTGATGAATGAAGCTGCTTGTCTACGCTGCATCACTGCTCCCTGCATCCTAATGCACCCCGGTACTTGAATTAATTCACGATTTATTACGTCACTTCATTATTTCATTTAATTAATTATATTATTTGTAAATCTGATGTTTATATATTGAAACCAGCCGCTCACAATAACAGTTGTAATAATAATTTTGCATTACTTGGATGAAACCTTCAGAAACATTTCGATTATTTACTTCACGTTTTAAGGAGAAAATATTTCGCTAACCCGCCCCCCCCCCCCATTCACTGCAGACTGATTCCAAAAGCAGGCATGCTTGCAAAATGAAAACAAACTAAAGCAGCAACAATAACAACAGTAACACAGTTTTTTTAGAATGCATGCTTTACCTTAAAAAAAAAAAGTACAAATGTACACCACAGCTTTTAAATTAAATGCTTCACAGAATTCTTTTTTTGTCGTTCGTTTCTGTAAAATAGATATTTAAAACTAAAAAGTGCATTTTTAAAATAATAAAAAAAAAACATTTTACAACATTTCCGTGTCAGTTTGATCACGTCGCAGTTTGCAGGACAATTCAGCTTTTCACTTGTTTCTGTTCTTCTTCTGCAGCGATGAGACAGAAAGAAATCATGTTTGGTCAGTTCTTCCTCGTCGATTCATTGTTCAAAGTTAAAAAAAAAAAAAAAAAAAAAGCCTCGCAGTTTTATTGACAAACAGTGATCCCAGAAAAACTGTGCAAAAGTTTGACCAGTAATAATAATAATAATAATAATAATAATAATAATAATAATAATAATAATAAGCCTGCTCTTATCGATCTGTCTCATCCCAGTGGCTCCACCTTTAACTTTTCCACAATTATAATAATAATCATAATATTTAAAAAAAAAAAAAAGTCATATAATTTATCTTTTCAAGAAAACTTCTGTCTGTGCTGGACTTGGGACACGATTTTAAAGCGACATTGAACGCAACACAAGACACTCGACACGAAGCTGCGACGCGCCTGGATCACTTCCAGAAAATAAGAGATAAACTTTGGGTTGTTCGGTGTGTGTGTGTGTGTGTGTGTGTGGGGGGGGGGGGGGGGGGGGGGGGG
>JARVGS010000002.1:26584903-26601299 GCA_031762315.1 Hypsolebias antenori
TATGGTGCGTTCAGGTGCCGTTCGTAAATCCAAAACGCCGTAGGTCGGGGGCGCCGGAACTCGAGGACAGCCTGTACATCAGTTATTGATTTTATTAAACTATACCCAGCTGATTGTGTTCCTATGCCTGTTTTCTAGATTCATCAGTATGGTTTTAAACCCTTTTGAAACGAAATGATGGTATTAGTGGTTGAAGTCAAGGAATTTGAATAATTTATTTGTTAAACTAATAACTCTGCACAAAGAAGTACTTTCACATGTCTTGTGTTTTTCTTATGAAGTAACGTTAGAATTTGCTTTTCAAGAATTTAAGTTTAAGTAAAAGTTAACACAAGTTTTCTTGTGTTAACAAATCATTACCTGTACCGTAGTTGCATTGCTTGAGTTTTATTTGCAGAGGAAACTGAAACGGTTCCAAATGGGTAATGTCATTATTCATTTAAAGCCATAAAATTCATTTGAACCAAGGGTAATGAAACTGAAAGGTATTCTAAATAATGCATAGGCATGAATATGCAACAAGCTCCTCACCATTTGATTTTTTTTTTTTTCCGAGACGAATATACATGTCCGTATATATTATAGAAATATTTTGATTTTTTTTTTTTTTTGAAGCAGGGTTTTGCAGATAAGGTTTGAATAACTTAAATCTTACCTGATGTAGCTCTTTAACAACCTCAGTCTGGACAAAAAGTCTTTAATTCTGATAGGATTGACGTGTTAATGGATAGTCAGAGCAAGACAAAGATCAAAGCCACTGTCTTAAAACAGTTCCAACCTAAAAATATTATTGCATATCATATAAACAATAGTGGCTCTGTTGCCTGTCAGCAAGAAGGTTGCTGGTTCAAATCCCGGCCCAGGACCTTTCTGAATCAGAAAAAGGTTTGTAGGCTCAATCAACCAGGTAGATAACACAAAAAAGGTTAAATAATTTCATCTGGACCAGTTTCTTTAAGGGAGAAACGTTTCATCTTCCATCCAGAAGACTTCATCAGTCTGCGGCCTGCCGACCAGATCTGTCCCATAAGTAGCCTTCATTGCTGTGTTTCAAGCCAACCAGATGGGTCCTTTTGCATGTGTTAAAAGCTGCTTCTGAGATTCCAAAAGGAGGTTGGCTTGGCCCTTAAAGAAACCAGTCCAGATGAAATGATTTAACCTTTTCTAGGTGGAGTTTGCATGTTCTCTCCGTACATGTGTGGGTTTTCTCCAGGTACTTTGGTTTTCTCCCACAAACCAAAAACATGCATGTTAGACTGATTGGTAACTTTAAATTGTTTTGTTGCCTTGAACCATTTTGGCTGTGGCCACCTGCCTTGGAGGAGTCGACAAGGGACAGGACTGCTCCCAGAAACCATCTTAACTCCAGCAAACTGGTTGGTCCAATTAAGGAGTTTACTGCTTGGTGGAGAAACAGTTTATTGGAACTCCTCTGACTGATGAAGCCCTCCGGGTAGAGGGTGAAATGTCTCTATAAAAAAGAAATTGTCCAGAGGACCCAACTGAGAATTATTGGATTTGGTACCTGGATGATTGAGCATGCACTTTGTTGTTAGGCATGAGTGAGAGAGTGAATGGTTGTTTGTCTCTATGTGTTCCTGTGATGGACTGGAGACCTGTCCAGGGTATCCTCCGCACAGTGACTGCTGGACATGGCCACCAGTGACCCCTATGACCTGAAAAGGAAGATGCGGGTAAAAGATGGATGGATGGATGGATGGATGGATGGATGGATGGATGGATGGATGGATGGATGGATGGATGGATGGGATTTAAACTAAGGTGTTTGACTGTTACCTGTGCTTAATGTGTATTTTTACATTTATACAGATTAGATAGATAGATAGATAGCAATATGGTTGCAGTTTGAACGTCATTAAACGAAGGGTCAATAATGAAAGGCAAGAGGCCAGAGTATTAATCTGGTTATGAAATCAAGCTAAAGATGAAAAAGCCTTGTGAAGGCTTTCTTTTGGCAGCACTTTATTCACCTGCAGCATTTTCATTAAGCACAAGCACCGGCCAAAACATGTGATCCATTGATTCTCTCTCTCCGTCTCTATGTCGTTCTCTCCCTACCAGCATTTCCATCGCCGTGTAAAATCCCACCACGTCTCAGAGTTTTCAGCAATGGTGAGTGATCAAAAACAAACATTCATCTTGATTATAGTCCACTCTAAACCCTGGGAACACAATCGTTTTTTTTTCTATTCATCATGTCACTGCCTCTCCAGAGGAACAGGGCTGAACGCCAGGCTGCGGCTCTTATCAGTGCACTTTGTTCACACTGAATACAGGAACATGTGAGGACAGGCTGTTGGCTATTGGTTAAAAGAAGGCAATCTTGTTTGAATTTTCCACATTTTAGCTGAATATCAATGCCCCTTTGAGCTTTCGCTATGTTCACCGTGCTGTGAATCCACTGCATGGTCAAATCTGCATGCACTTACATACCCAACAGAGGGTCAAATCTGCATGTACACTTTTATCCATCTCTGTGTCTTGGTGTGAAGTACCTCAGGATACAAGTCTTTTATGATTTTGTGAACTGTAGACATGATCTCATAGCCAGTGGAGAGTCTAAGAGTTGAAAAAAAAAAAAAAAGATCTCATACCACCTAAAAGGTCCTTGAATGAACCACTGAAGCCTGAATTTGATAATAATGTCAAATCATTACACTAACTGATCGCACATAGAGAATTAAGCTGGTTAAACTTCACAAAGTTTCTGCAAACAGTCTCATCTTATTTACACAACGACAACACTTTGTACAATTTATACCTTTTGATGTACTTGAAAAAGTATTAATGCTCCTTGAACTCTCCCACAGCTTGTCATAACCAAAACTTCGAAGCACATAGTTGTCAAGTTCTAACACATATGATTTGACCCAAACTAGTCCAGGTCTAGCTGGATGTTTAAGGTTGTCCTGCTGGAAGGCGATCCTCCATTCGAATCTCTGGTCCTTTTCAGCCTCTTACTGGTTTTCCTCCCAGTCTTGTCCTGCATTTAGCTCTGTACATCTTCATATCAACTCTGACCAGCGACCCTGCTAATGAAAAGCATCCCCACAGCATGATGCTGCCACCATCATGTTTCACAGATGTGATGGTGTGTTCAGGGTGATACAGTTGGTTTTGGTCTGATCTGAGTGGAACAACTTCTACATGTTTGCTGTGTTTCCTACACAGCTTGAAGCAAACTAAGCAGAACCTCTGTTTTTCTTTGTCACTCTTCCGTTAGGACCAGATCTGTGGAGTGCAGGACTTAAAGTTGTCAAGTGGACAAATGGTCCCACCTGAGCTATGGACTCCTCAGTTCTCATATTACAGCTGCCCTTGCTCAGCCTGTCAGTTCAAGTGGATGGCCATGTGCAGTTGTGCCAAATTGTCCATTTTCAGATTATGCTGTAGATTGAACAGAGATCTGAATGATGTTTACAGCTTGGGATGTTGTTTATTAACCTAACCCTGCTTTAAACGCCCCAGCAACATTATTTCTGACCTGTCTGGTGTGTTTCTTGTTCTTCATGATACTGTTTGGTCACTAATACCATATCGCTTTATTTATAGAGCACTTAAAACAACAACAAGGCCAACCAAAGTGCTGTACAGCAGAAAACAAAAAGCACACCGCAAAAACATAAAGTAAAATAAAATATAGATACGAATAGCAGAAGATAATAACTAAATGACCAACACTGTAGAATGCCCGTACAGTCATGTTCAGAACAAATCACAGTGTTAAAAGCCAGGGAATAAAAGTGGGTTTTTAAGTGAGACTTAAAAACAGTGAGAGAAGAGGCCTGCCTGACAAGCAGTGGTAACTCATTCCCCAGTCTTAATGTTCTGTAACAAAACTGTGAGGCTCACAGAACATTTGCACTGAAATTAAATATGGACTCTGTATACTAAGCAGGTGAATTCTGAAGAGGTATACAAATAACATCACGTTTCAGACTTTTATTTAAAAAAAAATAAATGAATAAAAATTAAAACAATGTATCATTTCGTCCTGATGCATGCTCAAAAGTCCAGGTGGATAAATCTAACAAGATTGAGTCAGGACATCTGGATGGATTGTTCTTTGTTGAAATGCTTAATAAAACCTATATTTAAACCATACAATGTAATTATGAGAGAAAATGGAGGATTTGCCTGCATTTACCTTCATACAGATGGACATGTGGGAGTTTAGTTTATCACTGTTGTATTCGGTTGATCATGAGGTCAGCCACAGGGCTTTATCCATCTTTTACATTTTTCAAAACTCTGTTTAGGTTTTGGAAATGTAATAAACTGTAACAAAGTTCATGCTCGATCATCCAGGTTCTAAATCCAATAATTCTCAGTTAGGTCATCTGGACATTTATTTTTTTATAGAGACATTTCGCCCTCTATCCGGAGGGCTTCATCAGTCAGAGGAGTTCCAGCAAACTGTTTCCCCACCAAGCAGTAAACACCTTAAGTAGACCAACCAGTTTGTAAGGTAATGGTTTCTGGTGGTCGTCCTGTCCCCCATCGACTCCTCCCAGACAGGCAGCCACAGCCAAAGTGGTTCAAGGCAAGAAAGTTCATGCTCAATCATCCAGGTACCAAATCAATAATTCTCAATCGGGTCATTTGGATAGTTTCTTTTTTTATAGAAACGTTTTACCCTCCATCACCCTCATCAGTCAGAGGAGCCCTCCAGATAGAAGGCGAAACTTTTCTATATAAAAAGAAACAGTCCAGATGATCCGATTGAGAATTATTGGATTTGGTATCTGGATTATTGAGCATGAAATTTTTTACACAAATTTAACATGTTTTACCGCATATGATTGCAAAATTTATTGTAAACATCTTAAAATGGTCCCAAATTAAAATGGAAATGTGCAGAACATGTATTTTACATATTAATTCAACATGTTTTTACATGAGAAAAGTGTTTTTTTCCAAAGATAGTGTGCTTTTTTTCCTTCAGATGTGCAATGCAGTAATTTCTTCTGCACGTTAGTTTATCATTTTTTTTGCATGTTATTTCATGATTTTTGGATGTAAAGTTCATGTAGTTTTTCTGGGCATTGCAAAGTTAAAATATTAGCAAAAACTACTTTTTTATATTATTTTAATTTTAAATTAGAGGTCATATAAGAGCCAACCTTTTTTTGAATTTAGCTTCATTCTGACCAGCTGGTCAGTTTGTTAAGAATTAAGCTTTATTGCTCCAAACTAATATAATTCCAAGAGCTATATCTACAGCAGGTAAAACACTGATTAAAAAAAAAGAAAAAAAAAACTTTTTACATAAAACCCATTTTCAAATCATACAATAGAAGCCACTGTTGGAAAAACTGTCTGAAAATAGCATGCATCATTTCACCTACTACACCCCTGATATTTTTACATTAATGCATTACATTAACAATGTTGGAGAAAAATATTTTTTGCTTCATCTCACTTACTCAAAAGGAGCCACACTCAACAAAAAGAGAAGATTTTTAACCATCATTTTACTTGCAAGGACAGATTTTCAGGACTGGTTACACAGATACAGTACACAGGAAGTACATGCATGAAGCCCAGTCACGAGAATCTGCCACGGACAGTGTGTGAAGCTTGTTTTTATACTTCATCCACGCTCACAGACTCGGATGCGTCTGCGACAGCTGCACGCTGCAGCCTCATCCAGCTCCTCATCCAGCTTTCTACTAACCCAAACATACGGTTCATGGGCAGAGTTAACATTCTTAGCCATAAAATCATCCATTAACTTTGACCAAAATGTACCTAACAAACAATAATATGCAGGTTACTTTTTCACTTTTTCAGAACTTTTACTTGAAAAATAAAGTATTTGTATGGAAAAATGTGGGACTACTGTTTACCATGCTGAATATTATTGCAGTTTTTATTTGCATATTTGGATCAAAAGTAACTCTAGGTTGTAGTTTGAATTCTAGGGTAAAATGATTGCATTTTAAACTGCAATTCTGAAGTCTTGAGAAGGGAATTTACCATATACTGATGCTTTGTGACCTCAAGGACTGAACACATAGTAGTTATGAGAAAAGCTGAAATATGTTCCTAGATGTTGCATTATCAACTGACTTGCAACAAGAACAATAATGAAGACAATACACAATCGTTATCCATATTATTTAACTTCTCGTGATGTCAAACCTATAAATGGTGTTGTTTGTCATTCCTATTAAGAACTCCAACTTACAGCTGGTTTAATATACTCCATCATTCAGAGGACATATTTATTTTTCCCACTGAGAGTAATAGATGTGAAGCATTCAGTTGACCATAATAAATCTGCATTCAAAAGAACCAGTCTGCGCATATACCAAAGGTATAGTCCAGACTCCGAAGGTTTGCATGTGGCACACGGCTATCTGTCTGGACTCCCATGCATCTCAGTGTAATTATCCTATTGCCATGAATGATGGGATAAGGGGGTCCAAGTGATGCTTTGATAGAGATGAGATTAGTTTAATCAAGTTCATTGCTTGGGCTGGGCCACCAGATCTCATCATCGTTCCGCTCAAATCACCAGACCCTACACCTCGCCCGCTGAAGCTTTCTTTACACCTGCCACATTAGCAAGAAAAATTTATGGCATCGTTAGTTTTAAGTGCTACCCCTGTTAGGACAATGCATACAGATGGCTTTGTGACAAAGGGATTCATAACAAACAGGACAAAAAGGGTATTTCTGAATGTCCAGCCAGCAGAAATTGTATCATAAGTCACAGAGATCTTAGTGTCTGGTGCATGATACTATCATATTAAATAACAATATGTTGTGTCAGCCCAAAGTTTAAGAATAGTTTTTCACTTTATGCATTTCATAAAACAATGTCATTGTTTTCAAATGTAACAACACAAGTCAATTCATTATGAAGAAAAAACATTGGCTTTGAATAGCTTAGGCACCCGCAATTATGAAGTCAAACATGAGATTCATCATTGTAACATGTTGCCCCCCCTGAGGCAGATATTCATGTAAAGCAGAAAGAACATCACGGGGCACTCTGTGTATTTACACACACAACAAATCATGTTTGGCAAAAGTGACAAACTCAGCATGCGGCAAAGGCGATGAACTCCTAAGGTGATTCTAGCTAAAAGAACTCCATGAATGAAAACGTCCTTAAAACAGCAAGCATCCCATTCTGCAGCTGGCCTGACGTCAGAGGACGGGGCACACTGTGTTTACAGAGGACAACAACTTTTTGCAAACAAAGCCTAATAAGTCAAGCTTCTCAGAAGTCTCGACTTTGACTTTCTCCTGGCTTTGTGTCAACACACAGTGCAGGGAAGAAAAAGAAAGAAAAGTACCATTGCAGCACAATTTGGGAGCCATTCATCAAATAAGACATAGGATTAATTAAGCCTGAGGACTGAATTAGCTCCCTCTTCACTCATCATCTCTTACCCTTGGCCTTGGGTAGGAGATGAAGGTGGGGGTTTACGCTGCATGGTAGCAGGTAGGGGGTGGAGATGGTGATATCACACTGCTATATGTTTAGTGCATCACAAATTCATGCTGGGACAAAATTATATATGTATATAAGGCTCTTTCTGAATGTTCAAATGATGTATGGGTGTAAAAGTACTGTATAAAAATGTTACAGTAGCACTTTTTTTTTCAGACATGATATGATAGTTGCCAGAAAGTGAAGTCAAGAGGATTTGAACTCAGGTTAAAATGTGGTACAATACTGTATGATTCTATAAAATGCAAGACTTTTAATTGTATCCTTGCAAGGGAAATTTGTTCTGAACTTAACTGCCTTCACACAAAAAAAGAAAAAAAAACAAATAAACTAAAAAAAGCAATTGCATATTTCAATAAGACACATTGCACATGTACCATTTTAAAAGAATGTATGTATATAATGGTTTTAAAGCAAAATTATTCTCAAGCTTTTATCTTCGACATAAAAACTCAGTCATGTTCTTGTTATTCAGTCTACAATCACAATTAGCCTTACAGTTGTTTTGATTATATAGTCTGACATCCATGAGCTAAAATGACATAAACACAAAAGACACAAAACAATGTGTAATTTTATGTTCTCATGGCCTGTAATGAGTAACGGGTTCCTCCCCTCCATGCAGAGATATGACATGACTACGTTCATTAAACCTTAGCATCCTGGTCCTGACTGCAGAGGGTCATGCTTTTGATGAATGGACTGAGCAGCGTTGTAGCTTCAGGCTAAGATTCGACATCTCAAGAGGCAGACAGGAAGCAGTCCTGGACAGTGCAACGAAAGACAAGAAAGACGTGAGGAAATGGGGGAAAGAGAGAGATGAATTTTGGATTACCCTTGAGTTCTTTCTCCCCTGAGTTCTGCTTCCAAGACACATTATGAACCTAATGCGCTATTATTCTCTATCACCTTCCTAAGCCTGAAACATCTGTCCTTGGGGTGTGTCTGGTAATAGACAAGGGCTTTCGGACCCTACGCTAAGACAAGATAGCTACAAATACAAGGGCTCTTGACATCCTGCCGACTTAATCTGCAAGTCCTTCTACAAAATTGACATTGACAAGAGAGCATAGCAATCAGCAGACATGATGTTACAGAGTATTTCTATTGCATGC
The DNA here is from genome assembly GCA_031762315.1 of Hypsolebias antenori. Lineage (NCBI taxonomy): Eukaryota > Metazoa > Chordata > Actinopteri > Cyprinodontiformes > Rivulidae > Hypsolebias > Hypsolebias antenori. Next base: position 26,593,505 of record JARVGS010000002.1, read on the forward strand.
ATCACGTCCAAACACACTAAAGCTGGATCGTATAATTTTAGATATTCCAACTCAGTAATACAGTTGTATTGCAAGAGTTTTGTGCATAAAAGTTTAGATTGCACGATGGTATGTTGTGTTTGGATTAATTTGGACTCAGCCCTAGAAACTTTCAAGACTGCATCACATGTTTCTTTGTGGGGAAAAAAAAGCCATTGCAAAGAAACATATTTGTCATTGGTTACACATTTAATAATCACAAGATATATATGTTTATATACTTTAAATACCATCAAACTATTGTTTTTTAAAACAGTGTCTATTTGTAAGGATCACGTAAATAACCTATCCACCCATCCATCCACCCATCCATCCTCATTGTCCACTTCTTTTTTCTGTGTGGGAGCTGATGGTTATCTCCGGATGTCACTATGCAAAAAACCCTGAACAGGGTGTACTTTGTCACAAGTTCATCCCAGAGACACAGAGACAAACAATCATTCACACTCTTACACACACTGGATACAATTTAGATCTACCATCATGTATTTTTTTTTTTTTGTGTGTGTGTGTGGGAGGAAACCGGAGTACCCAGAAAAGAGAATATGCAAACTCCACCCAGACAAACCCCAGACCAGGAGGCAGTCCTGCAAACTTCATGCTGGGAGGGGACAGCTTTAACCACAATGTCACCCATGCCAACAACCACAGAATAGAAATTGATTCTGCAGAACATTTTCTGTGATATCAAATCAGATGTTCTGTAATGAAATGTATTGGAAAAGACCTGAGGTCGGGTTTGTGAAAGTATTGAATCTAAACTCAACACGAGGAGCTTGAATAAAATGAAAAAAAAAATATATAAACTTTACTCAAACGGAAAACAAAAAGCTGTTATGGCACCAAACTAAATTAACAAGAAAACTCTGATAATCATTGGAAACACACAAAGACAAGAAACAAATCTTGTGGCCTGACGGCCAACAGTGCATTGCTGGTGAGGAGTGAGACTGAGACTCAGTTTATAAAGTGGAGGTAAATGGAAGGTGGAGGCTCCTGGCTTGATGGGGAAACACTGATGAGGCTGACTGAAGGTGAATGAGACACAGGGAACACAGGGGAGAAACAAAATTCTAGTATGAACGTCGAGACACTAATGTCTCAGACGTCAACTGACAAAACACAAGAACACAGAAAAACATGAAAACTACAAAAGGAATAAAAAAAACTCAAATTAAACTAAACAAAATACTAAATAAAAAATCTGAAATACACAGGCTGTGACACCTTAATTCACATTTTAGTCAATAATTTTCTGAATATCAACAAATTTTCTATTGACTCTCAAAATGCCTTCATTCTAACGAGTCCAGTTCTTTCAGATCTTTTTTAAGTAACAGTTTGTGGAAAAGTTATGAACAAGTATCATCTTACCTGTTGAGGATAGCGCTTTAAACAGTCTCCAATCAGAAGTCTGGCTGGTTAGTTCCAACCAGGTTGATGAGTTCACAGCAAGTCCAAGCAGGGCCAAGACCAAAGTTGATTGTGGTTCATATGAATGTTATTTTATAAACTTTTTCAGTTTCACATTCTCTGGGTATTTACACATAACTCCATAATTCTCTGCAAGTTTAGATATTGTAGCAGTTAGCTTTAGCACTTCCACTGTAGCTTGGGGAACAGAATTTATAAAATACTGTAGACGATTTTTCTAGATACTCACCTTCCTGGATCTTCCTCTTCATGGACGCTGCCTGCAAAACAAAATTCACTGAAGAAAATCAGCATAAACCTTCAAAAATACCAACAAACTCTCCGATACTCTCTTCCTCTTGCAGCCATTCACCTGCCTGTTACACTGTAAATATACAAACACCTTTTTGAGCTTCTGTGTCCGAGTCTCTTTAGTCTGCCATTTGGGCTCCAAACAAAACTCACAATCATGTTGCATCATTTACTATTGTCATCTAAAAGCAATGATGTCTAGTTGGTTTGTAAGACTAGAAAAAGTATTCATGCCCAGTTGTGCCTCCAGACATAACTGGGCCTAAAGCTGAATTAAAAAAACACTTAATCTGTCGTAGCTGCCCTTCATTTGCAAATGACAAAATCTTGTAGCATTAAAAAAAAGTTGATTTATACAAAATCATCATCACATTAATAAAAAAAAAAAAGTCAAATCAAAACAATATCCGTTTAACACCACAACAATGAAAACTAAGCATCGTTTTAGCACAACGCACTGGGTAATCTTGTTCATGACTACTGATGCCATGCTAATGACACTCATTTCTAACATGAAAGCTTTGTTAATGGAGATAAAGTATTTGATGTTGCACTCCTGCTAATTGAATTAAATCTAGTCAAAGAGCAGAAATATTTGTCTTAAGGGCTTTGAGACCCAAAGCATTGATTATAGATGCATCACATTTAATGAAAAGAATATGTCTGGGTTCATTTAATATTAAAGAGATGGGGGGAATACTATGAGTACTCATTAATTTAAGAGTAACATTGTCCCATATTTTGAGCAGGGTGTCACAGCAACAACTTTTTTTTTTGTGGTAATAGATACAACAAGCCTGTTTAAGTCAGATGTTTTGTTGCTAAAGAGATAATGAACAGATGGCCAAACCTGTGCCTCGCACTCCTGTTTCTATAAGGCAATTAAAAGTTTCTGGCTGTTTTTCCCTCCCGTCCGTTCTGAAGTACAGATTGCAAACATGACAAGAGGTCAAATATCTGCAAGGGAAAAAAGGAGGGGAACAACTGTTCCACCAAGCTGCTTCGGCTGCAGCTGGAGTGCACACAAACGGGCATCCACCTGAACGAGGACTGGTACTCACCCCCACATCCAAGTGAATAATTAGTGTAATAATTACCAGGCTTAAAACAAACCTGCACACTGCCCTCTCCTGCAACGCCACCAAGACTAGCAGGTGTTGAAAGTGCCTGGAAGGGACAGAGATTAAAGATTATTTCATTACGCTGGGTCTCCTTCAGGCACAGCTATCTTGTGTTTTATCCTGTCATCCACAGTGGGATTTCATGTGTGTGTGTATGTGTGTGTGTGATCGCGTGGGGGCTCATTTCCTTCTGGCTGAGCAGTTTTGGGAGGCAGGCATTTGACAGAGAGTGAATGTTGTTTGATCTGGGAGTGTGGGCTGTCCTTGAGCTTCCTGGACTCTCCATGTCCACATAACCTCCAACTACATGGAGTTGGACGGGATTAATAGATATTATCAGCTGCCACTGTGTATTTTTCTATTAAAACATGGACTTAGTGACAAAACAATTGTAGAGTCAGTGTTGACAACACCTTGAAATTGTTCCCCAGTGTTCATTCAAATTAATAAAATTCCTGATGAAAATAGTGGACGACACCTCTCATTGTTTCCTGTGCACGCGCCCTGTTTTGACGTAAGCAATGAAACAAACGAGCCTAAGGGTGTTTGCTCTCGTAAGAATTACTTAAAGACTTGTCAAGATGCCACGACGCCGCGCCTCAGCTCCCAGGCTCTTTCTGTGTTGGTTATTCAGACTTCCTGTGTGTTTTTGAAACTGCTGCGGCAGGTGCAACACATATTAGACCCGCTGAATCAAATATTTGTTTCTGGTGCTTAACAAAGTGTATTTTGTGCTTTCATCGCAGTAAAACGAAAGTAAGTCTAAAGAGCATTACAAGAGGTTGAAATGAATGCAGTGATTTGCGAATGCAGAATGTTATATTTTTGTACGACGCAACAAAACTTAGCTGCGTGAAAACCATCTGGCAGGATCTTTCTGTATTTCTATTCAGCGGTGACCAGAATATGTGAGCGTCTATGCAAAATCAAGATGAATGTGTGTCTGAAAGAGACATTGGTTGATTATAATACCAACTTGACACGCCGCACTTTATCTTCTACCCTGCACTGTTGCCTTATAATGTTACATCATTAGTTTCCCTGACAATGATTTAGCATTCAGCCATCTACCCCATTGACCTGTGCTGTGTTTAAATGTAACCTTCCTTTAGCCTTAGCCATCATTTGTCACCTCGGAGCTGTCACAGACACGCAAATTGGACACAACCTGGCATGGCCGTATATGACGGCGAGACACAGAGGGGCTGCGGGAGGAGAAGCAGGGCAATCAGCTGCATCTATTACATTTACATGGTCTGGGAAGGCTACGGTGAGTTGTTCCTGAAAGATTACTGCCTCTAATTTCTTTGGGGAGGGTGGGACCTTGGTTCTGCTGCCAAGCCTGTTTTTCAGGTCAGGGCTCCCTGAATGTTAACTAAGACCCAGGAGTAGGTCAGAACACAGGCCAAGGGACCGCAGGAAAGCCTGGCCACGCTCTTTACCGGTGGCCGGATAAGTCGTGCAGAAAGTCACCATCCATCTTTGGCACAGTCCTAATGATCCATTGTGGTTAAGGTCTGCAGATAGGAGAGATGTTCAAGGAGCGCTCCCTTGGTGCCAACACAAATGCTGAAATCTCTGCCAGCAAAATGTAGGACTTCCTTACATCTGTGAGGACTGTGTTTTTGGTCTTTTTTTTAATACGTATATAATTGTTTTAGACCAGGCTTGATTCCCCTTTTGGCTGTTGTGCTTTGTTTTGTGCATTTTGGCACCTTTGCGTTTGATTTTATATCATTTGTTGTGTCATCAGTTCAGTTTCTTCAGTTTAGAACCTGCATTATTGTCCTGCTACGGTTTTGTTCATTAGCTTTTGTTTTAATGATGCTTTTTGTGCACTAACTTATCCAGTGTGGCATTATTTGTATTCTGTTTCTGATCCTCTAGTCTCTGTATCATGCCCTGCTATCTTTCTTTGCTTTAATCTATTTGTTATCTTGTTAGTCTTTTGTGGATATTAATAAAAAATAAATTAAATTAAATTAAAAAAGCAAGAAAGTAAAGAAATTATAAAAAAGAAAAATATAATAAAAGACTTGCAGGTCTCAAGTTCAGCTCAGTTCAGTGCATTTTCCAAAGTTTGGCATGCTTAACACAAGGAAGACGTATACTGTATATTATATATTTGCCAAGGTTTGCTTGAGTTGGCATCAGAAGGAGACAGTTAAAGTGACCTTATATTACTCTAATCGAAACGGGACATTCTTAACTGTCAGCAGTCATGACACAAATACATTCACTAGTAGGTCATGTTCTTTTGAGAACAGAATCTATTATATAATTATCACATGACAAACCATAAAAAAATTATTGGAATCAGTATTTAAAATCAATACTCTTCTAGAGATCTTTACATATTTGAGTGAAATTCAGAGGGTTTAAATGCAAATATGCATAAAAACATGAGTAAAGCATGTACTATACAAGTATCCATATACAATTTAGTGTACAAATAAAAACTGAATAATAATAATAATAATAATAATAAAATATTTAGAAAAATAAGTTACAATAATAACATGTCTATTTTTAAAATTACTATTATTATTATTATTATTATTATTATTATTATTATTATTTGGATCTACACATTTTCAACAAGGTGAAAATGTACTGTTACTACTCGGGAAAATAAATAAATCAAAATAAATAAATGTGTCCAGTTAGTGTGTGCAGTAAAGTAAAAAAAAATAATAATAATCCTGATGTTTTTTCATGACAATCCTATATATGTACTAATAAACTGTACTGAATGTGTCTCAGTTCAAAACCTGCAAAGAAAAAAAGAAGCTGATCTGTCAAGATACAAACACGTGCAGTGCGCAGATGCAAATAATAAAAACAAATCAGTGCTTAAACCTGCCATCTAGCACATCTTGTAATAAACAAAGCACATATAATTAAAACAGATTAAATACTAGACAACAATATCCAGATGTATTTTGATGACCAGACCACAATGAGCTGCATGTTATCTTGCTCACTTCAGTTTACGGAGCAATGGCCAATTAAGAATTACTTCATTATTTGTTCATAAATCAGAGGACGGACTCAGGGGAACATTTCAATGGAAGTTAATTATGCAGCCTGGTATTCTCAAATGTTCTGTGTGACTCTAAAGCTGTTTAGTGCTCCAGTTCTACATTATATTTGTTTTACTGCTTCCACCATATGCAAAGGCTGTGTGTATAGAAAATATTAGTGTTATTTATTTAGCCATGCATTAGTCCTACACCATTCTGTTCCTGTACTATCGTTTAGGGAATATAATGTGTGATTTATTTTTTTCAAGCAAAAGATTAATTGTATTTTTAGCGATTGACAGTTGAAACAATATTTTATTGTGCAAAAGGGAAAATGAATGAGATTCAGTGTAATCTCTGTTTTTACAGCCTATGATCTGTAATGTTTTCTTTGCTAAGTCGGACTCTGAAGCTGTCTGTCTTTATGCCTTTCTGAGGTAAATGATGCTTGAACAGCAGGAAGATCGCTAACCATATGGCTTGTGCAAAAGGTCACCGGTGTTTCAGAGGGTTAATATCAAATGCCCAAACAGAGACAAGTGGGACCCATGCATATTAATGACAGCATGTATTCCCCTGTGCAAAGAAGCTCAGGAAAGATCATTTTTCTTCTCTGGACCACTGATAATGTTCAGTGCTTTTAGTATTCTCAAAGACAATAAAAGGGTGTTTTGTCTATGTACATGACAAACGTAATGCGATTTAATTTATTACGTCATAATGGAAAAAATATTGAGGAAAAATATCTTGAGCTCATTGTATTGTTTGTTTGATTTCACAAACATAATAAAAGTGGCCAGCAAAGGAAAGTTTTATTTAATTTTACCGGCTTTCGTTTCCTGTGCATCAACAACAAGAACAATAGCTGCGGACTCAAGGCCATTGCAACACTGTGCAAAAGCCTGCAGCCTTTCAAACCCTCCCAGAAATCTGCAAAACGCAACAAAAACAACTATCACTTTTTGTGAGAATTAGCAAAGAGTTATCATTTCTATGACAAAAAAAAAAAGTCTTTGTTCCAACATGCACTGGAATAATAAAATATTGAAACATCTATGAAACATAAATGTGGGCTCTTGCTACATCTGTCTCTTGCTAATTGAGTTGCTACCAAGAATGTTAGTACTCTAGAGAATAATTTGTCAGTGCAAAAACATCGAACGGACCAATTTATTGGTTGCTGCAGGCTGTGTAGTTCCAACAGTCTTTGATCAACCTTTTTTTTAGGTCAGTATCTCTCGAAATACAGAGTGGGAAATTACACAGCAGAGAAAAAAAATACTTCATCTCTTTAAAAAGACAGAGAAAAGTAGTTTTTGTAGTGCCACTGTTTGGCTGTAGTTGACAATACATTCTTAATAGGGCTTGAAGCTGCAGAGGGGAAACAGAGACGTTTGAGCACGTTTATTGTTTTGTGTGGATGACAGCTTAAACATTTATTGTAAACCAGAGGCAGAAAAAGTAATTATAAGTTTAGTTTTCCCCCCATAACTCACTGTATGCATGCACTGTCAGTCAGCTGTCCTGACACTAATTTCAAAGAAAGTGCTTCAAAGAGTTCGTCTCAGCTGATAGATTGATCAGTCCTTGGTTTAAAACTGGTTTAGACATTTTGACGCTGTAGTTATTAAACGTTTGGTGTCAAAGGTAAATGTGAAAACTCTGTTTTCACTGAACAGATCCAGAACTCCTGTCTGTGCCAGCATCATCTGTGTGTTGATCTTTGAACTTACTGCAAGTCATCAATCATTACTTTAAAAGGGTTCAAGTGTATTCCACTGAAAATGTAGAGGAGCCCTGTTAGAATAATCATTATCTATCTATCTATCTATCTATCTATCTATCTATCTATCTATCTATCTATCTATCTATCTATCTATCTATCTA
>JARVGS010000002.1:26728567-26738916 GCA_031762315.1 Hypsolebias antenori
CAGCTCGGGAGAATTTTAGAGAGAATGGAAGTTTCTTGTAAAAACATGAAACCATAAATAAAAGAGAGGCAGCTGCAAAAAAAGTAAGAAATAAATTACATATACAGTATGTTTCCACATTTCCATGTTCATATAATGGAAGAAGGGAAAAAAAATCCTCCCTAAAACCATCAGCGCTTATCTTCTGGCAGGTTTCACAAATGTGACCCAAAAATCTCTGTCTTGTCTGGTTTTCAAAGTGATCTGGACTGACAGTAGCAGTGTCATGCATGAAGCAGAGAGAATAATTCAATGTATTTTTTAAAAGGACAAAAGAGTGGGGGGAGAGTGACATCTCATCAGCACCAGATAAAGGAAGTGAATAAATAAGAGATGAAGCAAATAGCAGAGCGCCAGCAAGACTTGTCGCAGGATCATTTTATGTTTATCTCATTCGCCCTGAAAAAAAAAAAAAATGTCCGGAGCTCCGACCAGTTCAAAAGAGGTCACGGGGAGTGAGGTGAAGAATTTTTTTAATGATGAGTAACATTGGCTGCTAATGCCTTCAGCCACTCCATGACTCACTTTTAGCTCCTGTCAAAGTGATCTCTGACCAAGTGTGTCCAACACGGCAGCCATGTGCAGGGCTGAAGGGAGGAACACGGATGGGGGAGGAGGGGAAAGGGTGCCGAGCGTAACTACGGGAACGGCCAGGAGGCAGGCTCTGCTATGATTTGACAGTTTATGGTCACTGCATTTATCACAAATGTCAGCCTTCATCACTGCTGAGCTCCACCACACAACCCACATGAGGGAAATACATGGGGAAGATTTGGATGAAGCTCTGACTGAGGTAGGAGTGTCCAATGTGCCTCTACAGCAGCTTGATGCAGAAAAAGTAACAAAGTGTAAATTAAAGGTAAGGGACTCACAAATAGGACCAGGGAATATTAAGAGCTGGGCTACAGGTCAGGTTGATGCATGGACATGTGCAATAACTGTGTGAATGTAGCATATTTTTTCATTCCACAATTTCTTTGCTTTTTTTTTTTTTTTTTTTTTGTTTGTCTTTGCTCTAATGGCAAAGTTAACATGCACAGAGCGTCCAGTGCAGGATGGCGAGGAGAGTTGGTGAAGACGGGTTTAGCGCATGGAGCGTTTGATGGTGTGAAAGACGAGATAAAACTGCATGTATGACAGAGAGATGCAGCCGTTTCGATGGCGCCGTGCCTTTAACGTGTAAGAAACACGAGCCAGCTTTCTCACGGGACATCAGAGTTTCAAGTCAGTGGAACAGCCCTGCACTTTTATTTTTTATTTTTACTGAGATGTTGCTTTTGATTTGACTGTTTTTTTATTTTTTATTTTTTTGGCAACACTTAAAAAGCCCGACAAAGTTTAAAAGCAGCTGTTTATCAGTAAATTCCTTGTAAAATCTGATTCTCCGAGCAGGGGCAGAGGGACTCTGTCTGTGCTTATGGAATGGAGCTGGGTTCTTCCCACCCACATTACTTGTGTTGTCTACACACAACTTGTTGTTCACGCACCTATTTTTCATTTCCTCTCATCCTGGAGTTTAGATCAAGCCACTAATTATAGCCATTTTTCCCCTGCTGGCTGTCTCTGCTGTTGGATGGAGGAAGGGGGGAGTTTGGGAAGGAGGAGGAAGAAATAGGGGTGTCTCCTCCTTTGTGCTCCCTCATGATAAACCTCTTTTATCAGGACCTGCTCTCTTGACTGTTTGTTGCAGATATCTGCTGTGTTCCCTCCGCCCAGATCTTCTTCTTCACCAGAATTTGACCTCAGTATTGAGCAACCCTCATGTCTCCTGGCATGCTCGGAGCTTTACTGATTTCTGACAGGACAGGTAAAGCCAGATGAGGAAGGAGACGCATGCTAACACTCCCACCTGAAGGCCGTCTGGGTGCAGCTGTTGCCTAGAAGCCAGGACAGAGCCTGGCTCTACCTGTGAGGGTAGAAAAACTTTCAATAACTCCTCTTTGGTATTTTTTTTTGTCTTCCTATGTGCTTGAAAAATGGATGAACCTTGTTTTTTGGGGGTAAATGCTAATGAGAGCATCATTCACACGCAAGACAGCTGCTTTTAAACGTATCTGTGACTGTTTCAATGTTCAGAAGTTATTTAAAAAAAAAGAACAATAAAACAACTGAACATAATCCTGGTCCTCAACATATTTTACACAAATGAATGCAGTGCACGTCCACCCTGGTTTAATGTCCGTGAATATAAACGCTGCAGTGAGGGGACAGAGGCGTTTGCCTTCTGAGGCATGCGGGTGCTGATTGTTTTCTTGAAACACAGAAATTACACTGCATACGAAACCCCCTCCAACAAAAAAAACAAAATAAGAAAACAGAGGTTCTGGGTCATGAGCATCATTTGAATGTGCGTGCACTTTCCATAAAGGTGACACAAAGAATCAGAAGAGTGCAAATTGTGTTCGAGTGTAAGGCTGCGACATTTTCGGTTCTGCGCGTTTCTCTTCAGCCACGGTCGTTCGTTCACGCTAACAAAGGCCATCCCTGAGCAGGGCGTCAAATCCAACTCCCGTTGAATTTTCCAGTAAAGTGATGAGTATATTGTGCAGTCAATGTGAGTACTATGACAGAAGTAGCAACTGTCTCAATCCTGAGGTGTGTGTGTGTGTGTACCCCTTCTCCTAACCCGTTCAAAAAAGACAAACAAAAAAAAATTAACAGAACATTTTGATAAGAGTCGCTGGGGTTGTCGGGTTTTATCTTCTAAACTGTGAACATACATCGACCACCGAGCCATGAGCTGAAGCTTAAAAAGTACAGACGTGTGGTACAGAACGCAGATATCGCCATCTGGGAAAGGCATTATCTTCTTTTAGGATCACACAAGTAATTGCACTACAATAAGCACTTATGTACAGTATAGTACACCACAGCAAGCGCAGGAGAAGCAGAAGGAAGGGAGGGGGGTTGGGCTGCTGACAACTGTGCACCAGAAGTGTTACAATGAAAAGAAAGACCTCGCAGTCTGGAGGCCTGGAAAGTGCGACCAGGGTTCAGTTTAAGGCGAGTTGGCTGGGCTGAGGGTGGGGCTGAGTGTGGGGCTGGAGGCGTCCGAGCGGCTGTAGTCGCTGAGGGAGCCGGGGCGCGTGCTGCCGCCGCTGTGGGGCCTTTTCAACATGCCGGGCTGGAAATCTGAGTGGCGCCGAGCGTGCTTCATCAGGTGGTCGCTGCGCATGAAGCGCTTGTCGCAGAGGGGGCAGCTGAACTTCTTCTCCCCCGTGTGGGTGCGGTAGTGGCGGGCGAGCTCGTCCGAGCGGGCGAACTTCTTGCTGCATTCGGGCCAGGTGCACGGAAAGGGCCGCTCGCCTGCAAAATACAGACAGGAAGGATGAGCAATGACATGTCAACACCAGTTATCATTGTCTGCGTGGGGCCAATTTCACTTGAATTATTTATTCTAGTCTTTAATAAACTTTGCCGTTTTGAAAAGTCGTTTTTCACCGTTGGCTGAGGACGATGTCAGGTTCATCGGGATCGTATCAGGAGAAAGCAGTTAATAAAATAAGCTTGGTGCTTACACTGAAAATCCCAATAATCCCAAAATATTTAATTTAATCTACTATTTCCCTTTGATCAACTACAACAATAAAACCAGTATAAACTCCACAACTGATTGGGAAACGCTTACACAGTTTTGGTGCAATATGGAGACAAAAACATCTTAAACCAGTTCTTTGACTCTGCGTCAAGTTGTTGAATCTTTGCAGTTACAATGAAACAAGCACTTAAAAAAAAAAACCCAACATATCACCCATGCCCTGACGAGCAGAAAGTTTTAAACAAAGATCTTGCAACGATCTATTTGTGGAAGAAAGCAAGCTGAGGCAGAAGTGGAGCGATAACAAGTGAAAAAGATTGTTTAATGGGCTGATAACATGTAACGTTTGTCACGATTGGTTCCACTGAGGAAATGAAAGGTGCCTGTGATCTGAAGTCTAATGACTTGATTTTACTTTCCCCTTTAGCAAAACAAAAAATATATATATTTGGGGAATCTTCATTAAATTTAAAATGTAATAGAATTTTTTTCTTCTTGAACTATTAAACTTTTTAAATGAGACACTTTCAGTTCTTAACGTGCCAATTCTTAAAAAAATAAATAAATTAAAAAAAAAAACTCAGGATAGTCATAAAACTTCTCTATGCACACACACAAAAGTTCTATAATTTATGTCTCACAAATGCATTTCTGCACCTTAGCTGCAGTTCACTTGTGCACATTTAATCATATGAAAGTGGCTCCACTGTTCCCACTGGCTGAAACTGCCCACCTCAACGTGACGACAAAAAGCCAGTAATGTGTTTTTAGCATTAGATTGTTCCCTGCATTCATGAAAAGAGAAGCGGGTAAACAAAATGGCTGGATAAACCTCATGTCCTGGCGCCACCTTGACAAAGCGAACCATCCACTGCATGCTGACACTTTTGCTTCCTGTGTTCGGCCAACAAAAATCTTCTTGTTTTTGAGAAAGTCTTCTAACATTTAACCGTGTACTGTATACCACACAGACATGTCATTAGCGCGAGTTCCATTGAAGGAGCTTGTTAATACTGTAGTAAAATAAATGCGAGCCAGTAGCTGCTTGAACAGTTTAACAACGCGATCAAAACGCAATTAAATCCTAAAAGGTTAAATTATTCTTGGGGAAATGGTGTGCAGGAATGTAAACTATATGTAATTTGTGGCAAATGGGCCAAAGCAAGTCATAGCCACCCACACTGCATATGCTTTCAGTTCATGTTTGATTACACAGGTCTGTTTGAGAAGAGACCACTGGAAACATTCATATATGTTTTCACTTCGATAAGCAGCTCATCAGTGAGTGATAGCTTGTAACTCTTTGAATAAGCAAAGGTATCTCAAAGTGGCTGAGGACAAAATATTAGGAGGCGTGAAACTAATTGGCTGAAACAATGTTGTGCGGATACAAGTTTCCGAGAAGCTAGCGTGACAGTGAAGCAGCAGACACAGTTTAATTATATAGCTCCAGATGCTAATCCCACTCCCAGTGATTATCTAGCCCATTCTCCAACATGCATGTGTCTGTGACTCAACACGTATGAGAGTGCTCCCCCTCCTCCCCATTTATCACATTTGCTTAAAACCAGTACATTTAATTTATGTTTCCTTCCACTGACTGAACAGTGTGCGTTAACATCTGCCTCTTCTTCTAAGTGTTTGTTTCTGAACAACAAAAGAGCCACCAGCGTGGCTTCACAGACCTATAGAAAATGAGTTTTCCACTTTGAATAAAAATAACCAACCATTATGTGCAAAGCCAAGCCTGAGGATTTAAGGCATGAAGGGGAGAAGATAATGACATGCACGAATGTTTATAGATGGCACAAAAAGAGAAGGCGTTCTTTGTTTCTTCGGTTTCCCGTGCAGGCCACAATGGAAACAGAACTGTGCAGCGTCAAACGCTCGCGCGCTGACGTGATGAGTCTCAAAAACAAGAACTTGGTGCTCGACGAGTCTCGATCCCTCCTCCCCTGAATTCTGCTTGCTTACAAAACACGTGGACAGACAGAGCAAGTCTAGACAGTACGGTCTGTTCCTGCCTCTGACGCCTCACCTCAGCCTCAACCCTGCCCACTACAGTTCCTGCAGGTGGCTTCATGTATTTAAACTCACTAAATGACATGCACATTTTCACATCATCGCCTTTTACAAAGATGTCTGTGCTATTTTCACCCTCAACTGAATCAGATATCTGAAGAAAGAACTTACAGTCACAGTAAAAATGTCAGGATTAAAGCTTGAATGAGAGAGCAGCGTCATCCTGACTGGGTGAGGTGTGTTGTGTGAGATTAATAGCAAGAGAAGAAGCTTGAGCTCCCTCCTTCCACTGTAAAATGAATTACTGGCCCTAAAAGTGGAGCTAAGATCTGTAGACTGCTTAAGGCTCAATAACCAGTGTAACAGATCCAACAGCATTAATATTTCAATGGTTCCATGAGAGCTGGGCTGAGATATCCAGTCTGGCTGCCCTGATACACTAACATTTAGTTGAAGCATCGGATATCGAACAGCAGTTTACTCAAATGAGACCATTTTTTTCAAAATTATTCATTTATCTACTCAAAAATATGGGAATAAATAACATTTCAGCTGCCATGGTGTGATGGTTGTAACGCCATTCAGGAAACTGTACAGCAGATGCAGTGGATTTCATTCTGATACCGTGCATGGCAGGAGGAGAGTCAGTGTCCTAGCATTGTTCTTTTTTTTTTTTTCCTGAGTCTACAGTGATTACTCAGCATCTCTGCTAAACAAAAAAAAAAAAAAAAAGCATGTGACTGGAGCTGCTTTTCGCCCTGTCTATTTACAGAGTTGTCACAGCAGGACACCGTGGTGACCGTGATGTCAGGCCCCGCCGATTGGCTGTCCCATCCATGGCTCCGTGCCACGTTCAGGTTTGTCTTTCTCAGAATGTGTCCGTTGCAGAGGGCCAGAGGCTGAACGGGGAGAAGCTTCTCCCAACTGAACACAGTGACCTAGTTACCCACAAACTGAGTTACATCATGCACATGCCATAAGCACTAGTGTTGCCCTCCACCCCGATGTGCGCCCACCCCCTGCAAGGTGGTGTGATTATGTCACAGGTACTCCAGTTATATAACTGTTCTCTCAGAGCCCAGTGGGTCCTCCTCCTCTCAATCACATCTGAGTGGTTTCTGCACATTAAACTAATGTTTGGAGGCAAAATCTCAGGTGTAAAGGGATGCTATCTGCAAAAGCAGAGATCAAATCTGGTCTTGACGTAGGCAGTAGTGCAGGACTTGAACTCAATCACCTGCTCCAACGGCAGCTACCAGCACCTTAGCCAAAGCTAGATAACATTCCCGGTGCGTCCTCTGGCAAAGGCACAAGATGTAAACCTGAAATCTCCACGTGAGCCTTCTGTAAAAGAGCTGGAGTAAATATCTCAGCTGGGTGAGGTGGAAAAATGCAGTTCCTGTGGATGATTCAGAGATCACCTTGAGGTTAGCTTTGCTCTGCCTGCACAGCTAGAATCGACCAGGAAATATCTTTTACAGAGCCTGGAACAAAAGCAAGGTGCTCTCTAAACCTACACGGACTTTTAGAGGCAAATAAATCCGGAGTGGAAAGCAGAACTGCAGTCAGAGTGCAGATTCCTGCTCAAGAGGGTTGGAATTATCTCACTTTGGTGCTAGCTTAGCAGCACAGCCAGCCTGGCAACATGAACTGCTAACTGCATTGGCATGGCTGTGCACGACCCTATAATTTGGTTCCATGTTTACAAGATTATGACCTGTCACCAGCCAGGAGCCAGCAGACGGAGCGTTCATGGGGTTTTAAATAATACTAAACAATTTTTACCTCTACCAAAGCAGGGTCACCCTAACCACACCTCTCCCTCGACACGCAATATCATGTGCCGAGATGTTATAAACACAAACATATGTGTGTGTAACAAAATATATACATACATTAGGATTTTTGCAACCCCTTGTTGTATATATACAGGCTTGCCTGTGCAAAAATAACAAAGGCGTGCAACGCTCTGCGGTCTAGAAGAAAGCCATTGCTTGATTTAAAGCACATCTGTGATCAGAGGAACTGTTTATGTGGTTGCGCCTCTATAAAGAATACCTCAGTGGGAGAGGAGACAAACTACTGAGAGAATAACACTGAAACAATGTGTTTTTGTCAAAGCTTCAGTCCCAAAAAAAAAAAAAAAACCCTGCAGGAGCAGCAAAGAGCCTGCTGGGTGGATCAGGTGCTGTCAATAATAATAATAATCAATTTTTCAGAACAGCTCAGGAAACATTGATATTAAACGTGTTATTTTTGTCTTCATTCACTGTGTGTCTCCCCCTCATTGGCATATAACCGTCAGGTTGTGAACAGCAGCCTCGCTCCTATCAGGAGGGGCCTTCTTTGGGATGCATTTCAATCAGAAAGTGCTGCACGCACTAACCGTAACTCACTCCCTTCATTCGACACGCACGGCTATTGACATTCATCCAGAGATGTGCGCTGCGACTATGTTCCCTGCACACACTTTGCTGTGCATTACTTCATCCACTTGACTGTTTCAGGGGAAGGGCAGACGCCGCTCGCCTGCATTGACCAGCTCATCACATTTGCCTCATTCAGTCAGAAACTTCTTTGGCCTTAAGTGCACGTTAAGGCAAGCAGCAGTTATGGTCTTTTAAAGACAAGTTAACTGACAAAACACAATCTGCTGTGGTCGCTAAAAAGTGTTTACAGTTGGAAGCAGGTGGGAGCAGGGACGACACATCATTCGTGGTTCTCACGCTGTTTAATCCCACCCTCATTACGCTAACATGTCTGGCGGTGTCGCTCCCAAAATATCAACTTTTATCATCGGGACAGCTGCAAGATGCTAAGAGGCCACACTGCATTGGGAATATATAAAATTAAAAAAAAAAAAAAAAACTGGAAAAATGCCAGATTTCTTTTTCTTTTTGAGAAAAATCGCAAACCTCTGTTCCCTTAACACCTCGCCAAAAATGCTCATTTGCCCCACTTTCCATACCCCAGTGTGTTGTGGTTTTTCCCAGTTTGATTTATCACGGAAAGGTGAGGGACACACCTTGCATACCGGAGTGAATACAGACACAACAGCCATACAAAAACACTCCCTCTGACATTGGCTGCAGAGAAGTCACTGCTCAGCTTGACCTGAGCATAAAACACTGGACACAGCCAGTCCAAATCTCAGACTGGATCCCTGTGATCGCAGGCCTGAGAGGAACGGGTTCTGTTGCCGAGGTCAAAGCCCCTCACACGTTAATCAGATCAGCTGCAGATGCAGCTAAATTAATGACCTACATCAGTGGACAGCACTGACAGTGAATATCCTGGTATCTAACCCCACCCCCATCTTGTCTCACTCTACTGTACATTATGTCTTTGCGTTGCAGATCTTTGAACAGTGGAGGTGGGAAAAATAAGTGTTCCACAGGTCTGCATCCAGCTTTTTCTGACACTTGTAATCAACACCCCACCGCAAGATGTGGCCAGAGCTTGGTCTTGCTGCGCAACACGATTCAGCACCTACTGTGGTTTGCAGGCAGGAAAAGTTTGGGAGGGGCTGGGGAGGAAGTAGACAGAGCAGCTTTTATAGAGCGAACTAAAGAATACATGAGCCCGGTGGGCCATTGAAAAACAGCACAGCCAGGGCGCTGTCTGCCCGAGGCCATTCAGCATCATGTTTGTCTGCTGTGCATGCTTGACTGCTAAATTACATTCAAATATGGATTATGCTCCAACAACAATGAGAAACCCTTCCGCTATCAGCACATGCAGGATAACATATGGGGAACATGTGCGCCTGCACACGTCTTGAACATGTCTTCCACCACGGGATGCAAACACTGCGCCAGAGGATTACAGGGCAAGATGGTGACTCCACTCTGGCTTTATTTTTATCACTAGGATCAAGTAGATTGAACCAATACCTTGTGTCTATTGGACACATGGCTGCCATGAACCAATCAGAATAAATGTTATTTTACAGTTGGGGAAAGCACAGATACACACATCTGGAAATGTATAACAAGACTCCTAAGCCATGAAAAAACATTTTAGATTCAACACATGTTAGCTAGCATGCTAACAAAAATGACACTCTCTTTTTCAATGCACTGTCATCGTAGACGTAGTCCGTTACGTTAATCCTCCCGTGGAAAGCTATAATTAAATCTAAGTCTTTGACTTTTAAGCAGTTTTGGATTGAACTGATGCTATTGTGCAAACAACGATAATTCTAACACAGAAGTACAGGAAAGTGTAGCCTACATTGCCCACAGCTTAACATACTGGTATCTTGATATATACTAGAAAGTTCCTGGAGAAACTTTGACAGGGACTGCTACGACATTGCTGCCAATTTAAATTGTTGATCTGACAGTATGTGTTCGGGTTTGCTTTCAGCTACCACTATACCCAATTTCAGCTCTATATGAGTAAAAATGGCTGAGTTAAAGCCATTTAAACTAAGCTTTGGTGGCCATCTTGGATTTTTGATTTGGGAGCAGTATTTGATGGGAAACGTACTCAGCTGTCATCACACCAAATTTCAGGTCAACATCACTAAAATTGGCTAATTTACGATATTTTTCCCTTTTAGCTCAGGAAGCCATCTTGGATTTTTGATTTTTTTACACTCAGAGTGTATTATGGATCATTCTCAGCTACCAGTACACCAAATTTCAGCTGAATAGCTCTAAAAATGGCTGAACTATTGATTTTTTTCCCCCTTTTACCTAAGGTGGCCATCTTGGATTTTTTTTTTTTTTTTTTTTTTTTTTTGGAT
>JARVGS010000002.1:26799611-26812071 GCA_031762315.1 Hypsolebias antenori
TTTCAACTAATCAATAGCCAATATGATAGTTCAGTACAGATCAATATAAGACATCTTTTTGGGGAACAGTCTTGCTTACATCAGAAATCCAATGCCAAATCATGTTTTGTGTACAAGAACAGCTGTAGCTCTTAAAAACAAGTAGAAAACTCACAAGCCTGCAGGAAACAGGAATCATATGGTCAAACATAATTTAAAGGCCTGATATTTTTAATGCAGCTTAAACAGGATATTAAATAACATAATTTAAATCCAAAATTTAAAACAGTAAACATTCTCATCAAAAACTTAATGAGTGCTGTTGGACTTAGAGATGACACAACTCCAATTTTCAAACCACATGTTTGATTTATGATTTGAAATTCAAACCCTTCAGTTTTTGTTCACACAAGACTGTTTTTAATTTAGATTATCTCAACAGTTTGATTAATCTCAATAAGTACTCTACCAACTTTGAACAGAGATTAGCTCCCCATCCTTTTCATCAACATCAGCTTCACCTTGACAGAAAAACAATTGGGAAAACGCTGTCTGGTTTTTGATGCTAACACTCTCTTTGTTTCTGTGGAACTGTGGTTTTCTGGGATTGTTTTACAAGTCTACGCAATGGAAATAAATCGTAAGTAGTCTTTAAGTCGAGGATGTTTCTTCTTGTGTCCTTTATTTGTAATGAAAAGTATTGTCACCTTCTTTCCACACAGCTCCATGTGGAGAACATTTATACGATGAAGATGGGAAGAAGCTTCCACCATGTATCCCCGGGGCCTGGCTCACACCTGCTATCATGGCTTGTTACCTGCTTGTGGCAAACATCCTTCTGGTCAACCTGCTCATTGCGGTCTTCAAGTACATAAATGTTCCTCCAAACATCTGCCTGACCTGAAACATCCATGTGCACTCACCAGTTTGAATTTTCTCTCCATCACAGCAACACCTTTTTTGAAGTCAAGTCCATTTCCAACCAGGTGTGGAAGTTTCAAAGATATCAGCTGATCATGACCTTTCACGACCGTCCCATTCTGCCTCCACCTCTCATCATCCTCAGCCACCTCTACATCCTCTTCAACAGGCTGTTTCGACGCTGTGTGAAGAAGAAGCAGGAAGGAGAGCTGGACGAGAAGGACCGAGGCCTCAGTAAGTCTTACTTATCCAAACATGTGACAGAATCAGTTACCCACATTGGGCACCAAAATACAGAGAAAATCCCTTGACCTCATTGGAGGTGGCAAAACCGATAAGGTTGTATTTTATCTAACAAGTTAAAGAAAATCAATTTTAAATTAAGTCTCATTGTTCAATTTAGAACTGAGACTGAATCCAGAAGAGCTAAAGAACCTGTATGAGTTTGAAGAACAATGCGTGGAGGTATATTTTCGTGAAAAAGAAGATGAGCAACAATCATCAAGCGATGAGCGCATCAAGGTCACCTCAGAGAGGTAAAATTCCTTGCCTTTCGTTTTTGATTCAAAGCACTCAACACAGTTGTTCAACTTTTTCATTTCTCTGGCAGAGTTGAGAACATGTCGATGCGTCTTGAGGAAGTGAACGAGCGGGAGAACACCATGAAGGCATCCCTGCAGACAGTTGATCTGCGTCTGGCCCAGCTAGAGGAGCTCCACGGTCGTATGGCAGCTGCACTGGAGAAGCTTGCAGGGGTGGACAAACAGGAGCTGACCCGAACCTTCTCACGAAACTCGTCCGTCAACGACCCTTCCTGCCTCCTTCGCCAGGGCAGCATCAACAGCGCTGACGGTTACAGCCTTTATCGTTTCCACATGGACATGGAAGAGTTTGCATCCAAGCAAAGGGACTCTGAAGAGAAAGGCGGCCTCGAGAGGCGGCGCAGTTTGCGACAAGCTGCCAGCACATGCGCCCTCTACACCAAGGAAGGTGGTCAGACTCTAGAGGTTGGTGGTTTGGAGAGATCACAAGCCAGTTCATGTGTGGACATTCTCATATCTCCATGTGAGCAAAAGCCAGCTTCTGGGGCATCAAGTCAAGAAACTATCGCCAACATAAAGCAAGGCAGCATAATGCTGCTGGATAAACTAATGGATAAAAACAGACTAAAACCTTTATCCCCTCCTAAAAGGACCAAGTCGCTCAAACACTTTCCAGCTGATGAACAACCCACATCTCCTCTGACGAAGAGAAGAGCTATGAGCACCATCACCGTCCACCCTCCTGATAATCCAGAGGAAGCTGCTAAGTGCACAGGGAAAGCTAGCCGTCCCAAGATGGTGTCTTCTCCCAGAAGAGAAAAATCTCTAAGTCATCTTCCAACTGAAAGCCAGAGTCAGACATCTCCCATCTTTAGAAAGAGGACTATGAGCAGCGTCATGTACAGCCCAGCTGATGCAGACGATGGCATTCAGACAAAAAGTCAAACTCAGTGGTCAGCAAATCAGGAGTTCAGCGTCCATCCAAGTGTTTTAAGTCTCATGCCTAAAGAATCAACAGTCCAACAACTTACACCACAGTATCAGACTGCCCCCACACTTACAGAGTTTGAAAACCTGAATAATATGGATGCATTTCCTTCAGAAGCTGAAGAAAGGACACCAGAAACGGAACAAGTGGAAGACCAAGTGGGAACAAAGGCCAAGCGAAACCCCTCCGATGCCGCAGACTATCTGACGGTAACTGACGAAAGCCATTTGCGATCCTACAGGTCGCAGAGCTGCAACGCAAGCGACAAAAAAGGGAAGCTTTTCGTGTTCTCAAAGGAGCCGAGAGCCTGCAGCAGTGAGCGGGACCTCACCAGAGCTTCAGCTGTTGGACAAGAGATGGAGAGAAAGAAGATGATGGAGGCAGGAAAGACAGAAGACGGTGCGCCACGAGAGAAGTGAAAGCGATACATAACTGAAAGGCAAAAACTGACTTCAACAAGAAATAGTGAAATAAAGAGACAAATGACTGATTTGAACAATGAGAAACTCCTAAAACATTTCAGGACTGCATGAAAGAAAAAAAACAAACGCTTCCGAATGAATATTAATTTCCTTTACTGTTGCTAACATACAAGAGCCTACAGAGGACATAAGCAACAAAACAGTAGTCTTCACCGGCTGTTTTCAGGTTGGAGATGTAAAGAACCTAATGTCTTCTCTTTTATGCAAGAATTAAAATGAAATACTGTACGTGCATACACAATGTGAACTGTAAAACACTATGTTTGGCATTTTTATACACTTTCTGTAAACATTTCTTGTCCTCTTAAGATTCTGTGCTTAATAATGATCCTCAAGAGTTTCCTACATCTTTCATGCAAATACAAATAATAATAATAATCCGGTTTTCAGTGCAACTTCCTCTGGGGGAAAAAAACAACTTCTTACACAGTATGTTTTCAACACTAAAACCTGTATAAATAGTTCAAATGTAAAAAAAATAAAAAAGGAGAGGGGGGAGGAAAAAAAGTCTTTTTTTTTGTCTGATTTATCAAAACTCTGAAGATTCATTGAGGTCAGAATAAGGTCTGTGCAACAAAAGGCCATAAGCGTAATGAAAACAAAAACCAAGAAACAAACATTTTCACAAATA
This sequence comes from Hypsolebias antenori, assembly GCA_031762315.1. NCBI lineage: Eukaryota > Metazoa > Chordata > Actinopteri > Cyprinodontiformes > Rivulidae > Hypsolebias > Hypsolebias antenori. Next base: position 26,803,155 of record JARVGS010000002.1, read on the forward strand.
CAATCAATGCTGAGACTTGATATAATCGTGTCACAGCATTATAATAAAAATCTGGCAATAGGTAGTACGTATAAAACGATGCTACAATATGAAAGAGTAAGACAACAGTGTGCCACTGATATGGGTTCATGTCAGCCCAGTGTGAGCAGGCACTGCAGGGTTAGCTACAAACCACTGCGGCAGGTCTTTTGCATCTTTCTCCATTTCTTTTGTTCAGGTAATTAGAGCGGCATCTCAACCGCCCACAATCCAGTGACCTCAGGTGGCGATAAGGCCTCCTGATGATGAGCAGAGTCGTCGCCGCTGCTGTCAGGAAGGCCAAGAGGCAGAACGGGGGTCACAGCAGAAACGTGGAAATCGTAGGCTGGCAACTTACACGAGCGAACACTTGAAGAACTTGATTCTCTTTGATTTTTTATCTGTGATCTTGACAGGTTTTCCCGATCCATCACCGTTGCTGTCAGTCTAAAAGGGAAGGAAACGGCAGTGAGTCGAGCGTTAGTCAGAAGAAGGTGCTGCATCTATTTTCGGAACGTCTTCACTACTTACAGTCTTTGAGCGCAGGCTGTGTAAGATGTCTTTTGCCACTGTATAAAAAGCCTTGAGCAAAAGGACGAGAAAAGCAAATGGTGATTTGACCAGAAACAGCTGGTTCTGTGTGAGAATTTCTGAGTATTCAAACCTGCAACTCACCTCTTCCACATTTAGGCCAGACTTTGCACTGGTCTCCAAGAACTTCACTCCGTAATCAATAGCCAGCTAAATGGAAATGTAAAATAACACCAGTCACTACAAATTATAAAACTATTTGTCTTTGAAGGGTTTTAAGTTATGACTCACCTTTTCACCTCTGTCTTTAGACACCTGTCTCTTGTCAGTCATGTCGCATTTGTTACCCAGGATCATCTTCTCTATGTCAGATGAGGCATGCTGCAAAACAGAGATTTATTTATTTATTTTTTTTTTTTACAAATATGCACATAGAAATGTATCATTTTAGCTGATAATGTAAAGTCTAAACTCACCTCTTCAATATTCCTAATCCAGTTTTTTATGTTGTCGAAGGACTTCTCGTTGCAGATGTCATAGACCAACATAATACCCTGCAAAGGAAAAGCACAAACCCTGACATGAAAGAGAAAGGCAGCTTCACAGAAGTGAAGTTTGAGAAGCAGGGTCTCACCATTGCTCCTCTGTAGTAAGCTGTCGTTATGGTGCGAAACCTCTCCTGCCCTGCAGTGTCCCTGAATGCATCAAAAAGGAAGCATTTTCTCTCAAAAAGCACTTTCACTTTTCTTCTTCTTCTTCTTTTTATTTTAAAAAAGGGGAACATTCACTCAAATGTCACTCTCACCATATCTGGAGTTTGACTCGCTTTCCTTCCAGCTCTATTGTTCTGATCTTGAAGTCTATGCCTGTGTTTAAAAGGAAAAGGTCACATCATTCTCACACCATCACTTATAGTCTGACAAAATATGGCAGCATATCATCTGAGATAAAGCTATAGTAAAAATGAATACATAAATAAAAGACTTAAGATATTGCATTAGTAATATCAGTAGTGATAGACTGTGAAGTATCACTGATGGATGTGAGCTTCCATATACAGTAATTATAATCTGGACTCAGCCAGCCCGTGTATATTATTGGACGATACAACATTACTAGCCGTGTCAGTGGGTCAGTAAACAGTTGTAATAAATAAATGTGTTTCTCCTTGGAGTGTCCGCAGGGCATACTCGCCTATTGTGGAGATGAAGGTGGTATTAAAGGAATCCTCGCTGAACCTGAACAGCAGACATGTCTTTCCGACGCCGCTGTCTCCGATGAGCAACAGTTTAAACAGGTAGTCGTACGTTTTCGCCATTTAAACAAACCGTGGGGCTCCGACGCGTTGGCTTCGGAAAGGCCGTTCGGTTCGGTGCCCGCTGCGTTTAGCCCGTGTTGAGAGCCACAACTGTCGGCGTCGAGGCGGACAGGCAGGCTGCTGCCAGGCAGCACAAGAGACCCTTGCCGGAGCGTGCTGACGTCAAATGTTCGCTTTGCATCATGGGTGGTGTAGTTTCAGATGACGCGGCAATTTGAAGCTAACCTGTAGAGTTCGCTAATGTAGCTGGTTTTTGTTTGTTTGTTTAAATAAAAAAAACTTTATTTTACCAGGGGAAAAACATCTATTGAGATTATTAATCTCTTTTACAATGATGTTCTGGGCATGTATGGACTGATGGCGACAGTAAAACATATTTTACATAACCTACTACAGTATTAATTTAATATACGGTACCTTGAATTAAAAAAATACTTGTCTAATTTTAAAGGAAAACTTAAGTGTTTGTAAGCATTGTAAGCCATGTTTTACTAAAATGTTAACTACATTGAAGTTAAGAATATGTTTCAGTTAGGGGAGAAATAAAATAAAAATAGGCTACAATAAAAAATTGAAACCTTAATTCTTCGTATACATTGGCTTCCTGTATTTTACTGAACTAAATGCAAAATGCTGTCTGGATCACAAACTGTGATTCAAAAAAACTTAACCATTTCTTTCTGTTATCAACCATGACACATTGCAGTGTTGTACAACACCAAATTCTGTTACCCGAAAATAATTGTTACATGATTTTTGTTTTTTCAAAATTTGCTTTGACTTTTAGGTTATCCATAAGAAAACTTAATTGTTCCTGTCTAATAAGAAAATACTTCAAATCAAAAGTTGTGGAATTTTTTCTTTCTTAAAAAAAAAAAAAAGTTTCCTCTCCTAGATCCAAGCATAACCTCCTGGTTCATATTCATCTAACACACAGGGTTAATAGCAGAATACACACACATGAACACAGACACATAATACAAATAATGATATCCATCCATCCATTGTTTTGCTTCTTCCATTTTGGGTCACGTGGGTCGCTGGTGCCCATGTCCAGCCATCACTGTATGAGAGATACGGGGTACGCCCTGGACAGGTCTCCAGTCCATCACAGGGACAACCATTACTCACACCTAGAGACAGCTTAGTTACCAATCAGACTAACATGCATGTTTTTGGTCTGTGGGAGTAAACTGGAGTACCTGGAGAAAACCCACGCATGCACAGCGAGAACATGCAAACTCTACACAGAAAGGCCCCCAGACCAGGATTTGAACCAGGAACCTGCTCGCTGAGGCAGCAGCTCCACCAGTTGTGCCATCGTGCTGCGTATTGTACACATTTCAGTATTTTAATAATAACAATAAAAGTGCAGTCATTGCTTTGATGCATAATTTAGTTCCCCCATCCCCATTTACACACTTTGAGCAGTATACATTTTTCATGTAAAATTGTTTCTTCTTGGGTTGTGAGAACAAAGCGTTCAGTCATGTGCAGTCACATGTTGCTGCTCGAAGAGGAAGTTATTAAAACATTTGCTTTTCATAGAAATTGCTGCTTTAGCAGATTTCATTGTGTTAAGTCCAACTTTATGCAACAGATTAGAGATGTTAAGTCAGTAAACATGCCATGATAGTTCAAAATTATTTTATTCAACAGGTTTTAAATATTTGTCATAACAATCGACCTTCACAGAAAGTATACAAAAAATGTCCTTTCAGCTTTTGAGCAGAAACATTTGGGTAGTCAATGATAATTATGTACACAAGGACAAGTTTCAATACACAAAGACAAAAATACAGCTTCATATTTGGAGCATACAGCTCTGTGTGAATGTTTGTATCAAAGATTGAAAAAAAAAAAACTACTTAAACTAACAGTGTAAAAGTGAAGAGGAGGTTGAATCATGAACAAATATAAAAAAAAGGAACTCTACATTCAGTGGGTCTGACATTGCACCCCTCCTCTGGGTCCATCCTCATCTTCCTCGTACACTTCCCTGCTGTAGTGTTTCTGCTGAGAATTGAGATCCACCTCACAGAGGTCCACCTCCTCCATGTCGTCGCTCATCATCACTTCCTCTCTGGGAGGAAGAAGTCTTTCCAGCTGGAACATGAGATGCTCTGGGAGCCAGTGGTTTTCTGGGAACTCCACCTGAGGAATAAATAATCATCATCATTGTCGTCATTTGTTTGACAGGTGACATGTGAGCGCACTGTAAAGAGAAAATGTTCAACATGTACCTGGAACTGAATGATGAGCTGTCCCTTTTCATAAGGATCCCTGTACAGCGGCATGCCCTCATTCTGGATGCATTTGACATCGTTGTGTTTGATTACATCACCTGAAAGAATTGCAGACGTTAATAATATATTCACAAATACCACAGAGTGTGGCGCTGAGCTGATGCGGGTTCTGTACCTGGTTTTGTGCTGACGATGAGCGTTCTGTTGTCTAATGTCTGGATGGTCTTACTGAAGCCACACAAGGCCTCTACAAGTTTGATGTCCATCTTCATGACCAAGTCGTTGTCTCGTCTCTGGAAAACTGGGTGTTCCTTCTGATCCAGGACAATTATTACATCTCCAGGCTCCAGTCCAGGTTCCTGGTCGCCCTCTCCGTGAAACGTGATTTTCTGGCCATCTTTCATACCTGATGAGAAGCATTTATGTTGCTTAACACTTTCTGCTCATCAAAATACTTCGAGTATCTGAGGTCAAAGTATCTTACCTTTGTCAATGTGAACCTCGAGAATCTTCTTCTTGCGTTCTACTTTGAGTCCGTTGCAGTTCTTGCAGCGGTCCTTCGAGCTAAACTTTTCACCCTGTCCCTGGCAGTCAGAACACATCGACTGGATCTGCTGAATCATGCCTGGCCCCAGCTGCTGCACTCTGATCTGTACACCTCTTCCTTTGCACGTTGAGCACTTCTCCAAGGAACCCTTTTTACCACCGTAACCTGTGATTAAAAACACAAAGCTCGTTTCTTCCGACACCAGTAGATGTTATTTTATTTTGTTGTTGAATTAACTCTTAAGTGCTTACCATCACATTTCTCACAGATGACATTCTTCTGAAGCCCGAGCTTCCTCGTTGAACCGTTGTACATTTCCTCCAGTGTAACAGCAAGCTGATGAACAACATTCTTCCCTACAGATAAATAAAACATATACATGTTAAACTTTTATTCACAACAACATCCTGAGTCAGTTCTTAAGATTTTGAAATTTTAGCATACCTCTCCTCTCTCTCTGCATCCGTCCTCCACCTCCAAAGAACATGTCAAATATGTCCATTGGAGAAGCTCCTGAGTTCATGCCTCCCTCTTTGATGGCTTGTTCCCCTCCTTGGTCGTACAAGTCCCTCTTCTTGGGATCTGATAGCACTTCATACGCCTGGGAGATGAGCTTAAACTGTGAAAACAAAGTAAAAAAAAAATTTAACTCTTGCAGAAAAACTACAGTACCGTACATATCAAACTGTTTCATACATTAAGAATACATTATTCTTAAGGCGATGTTTTGTTCATGCGTTGTATCAAAGGTGGTATCTCATTGGGGGGTAACTAATTAGTGAAAGGGCTAGTGACGGAGTCTCCAGAATGTGTTGTAATGTTTACCGTGAGTTCATTTCCTTACATGAGTCACAGAAACGTGAAGTCTTATTCACATTTTGAACATGTAAAAACAAACAAAACAAAAAACAAGTGCAACAAATTCTCACTTCTTGTATTTTACTATCTGAATTGTATCTTGAGCATTTCCAACCCATCGCAAGAGTCCGGGAGTTCTCATTAAACAGGAAAAATCCAAGGTGACGATAATGACTGGAAAAAAAAAAAACAAAAAAAACAAACAACAACAAAAAAAATAATAAAATGAAAAAAATCCCATCTTAAATCTGCCGGCCTTCATTTCAAGTGCACCGCAGCAAATTAAATCACAAATATGAGGAAGGCTGCTACAGCCCAGTAAGACTATTAAGTCTTTCTGACCAGGAGGGGTCAGCATGTTTATGGGCAGGTCAGGGAGCAGTGCCTCCCCTGGACCTCCCTATAAGTGTATAAGTGCCATGTGTTGTCATCATTGTATGCGCCTATACGATGATGAAATTAGTTTTCTGCATTTAACCCATCACACCTGAGATCGATGTTGCCAAGTCTGCTTATTTATTATATGCGACTTTGTACTTATTTCTTTCTAAAGTTGCTTGTAAATGCTGTGAGTCACAGGTTGCGGTTTTTTGGGCTTGTTTGGAACATGAAGTTGATTATTTGGGCTTGACTAAGAGTGAAAACTAGTAATCTCCCAGCTCTGCACAATAAAGCAAAAGATGAGTGGTAGACAGTAGATGGTTTGTCCCTTTAATGCCCGTTTCCTGTTTATTGCTCCTGCCCAAGTTTGGTAAGCAACAGGCGCACACCTAAACACACTGTGGCCGACCACTAGAGAGCTCCACTCACACGCAGATGCCAGGATGTTTTAAATATACAGTATGTGGAAAAATATGTCATAAAATTTAAAGTGTTTAGCATAATTTTGCTGTTGTTTATGTGCAATGCCATAATAAATGTACGTTTATACTGTTTAAAAACGGCCTCTGTTACACAATGCAGTAGGTTGCCAGTTGGGCTTACATTTTAATAGAGCTGGTTGCTTGTTTCCATCGTGAGATCTGGCAACACTGGAGCAGTGGGTCAGCTTGTAGATGCCCGAGAGGCAATTAGTGATTAGACGTCTAGCTCAAGGACACCACGACAGGTGTCCGTGTCTCATTAGTGGCTGTGGCGACAGCAAAACACAAGGAGCAACACTTCATCAGCTAACCAGCCAGCTTCATTCAATGCCAACTAGCGCCCCCTGGTGGCTCACGACAGACAGAAGAATGTCAGCGCAGCTTTGTTTAGGACTTGAGCCAATCTCAGCTGCTTTTGGGTGAAGGAAGGGACACCCAGGACAGGTCTCCAGTTTGTCCCAGAGGCACCCAGGACAGGTCCCCAGTCCATCACAGAGACAGACAAAGAGACTAACAACCATCCGCACTCCCAGTCACAGCTAGGAACAATTTACAGTTGTACAGAAGAACCAAAAAAGGATTCAAACTGAGGACTCAAGTTCTTGATTGACAGTCCTAATCACTAATTATCAATAGTAATTTATCACATTTACCAAGCTAAATACTTACTGATAATCATTGTGTGTAGTCTTTAATAATATAGATTAGATCAGATGTGATCAGGCAGTCATGTTGTCACGTATGTAAATGTATTATTATTAATACTATAATTAAATATACTGGTGGCCGTTAGGAGGCCACCAGTATAGGAGCATTTCTTTACGGAATGTCTACCTTAATTCAGGGCGTTGGTTTATGGAATGACTTAGTAACAGATGTTAGGGAAGCCAAATCAATCTTGGTATTTAAGAAACTGGTAAAAATTGAATTGTTAAAAAAAATATATGAATGCATTTCATTGAAAATGTTTGATAATTGAAAATTGAGCGTCATTTACTTATTTTGTTATTTACAGGAAATGTTATAAGGAGCAGATTTAATGATTTTTTTTCATCTGCTGCCTTTCATTTTATATTTTGTTTTCTAATTACATATATGTTAATTCATATACATTTTATTATAAAATAAATAAATAAATAAAATGTGAGCCATGCTCATTTCACTTGTTTGTATCAAACAAGTAGTCCTTCGTATCTCAGTCCTAATGAAGAAGTTCCCAGTCTCAAAAAGGTTGGTGACCCCTGATCTACACCCTCTGGGCCCCTCATATAAATCCTATGTGGCAGCCTTAGCAGAGATTAATTTAGTATTTTTCAGAAATGGAGAAAAGGCCAAATATCATGCAACAAGCACACGATTACTGGTGTTTAATTGGGAAAGTGACGTCAGAAGAATGTGAACAGGTATTTCAGCCCGAGGCTCAGATTTCCCTGCATCATGAGCAGCAGCTGCGGCATGGAGGACTCGACGCTTCCAGAAAGTTCCAGCGGTTCAACTGCACGTTGCGTTGCCAACGGCCACTAATGGACGCCTGAACGCCGTAAAACAACAAACGCGTTTCATTAAAACAAAAACTCAGCCTGTCTTACCTTTTCTCCCTCATTCGGATTCTTGTCGGGGTGATATTTGAGTGCCAGTTTTCTGTACGCCTTTTTGATTTCGTCCATCGACGCTTTCGGGCCGACACCCAGCAGATCATAGAAGCCGGTTTCGTGAACCATTTTGACGAACCTGTGAAATAATAAAGCGAATAAAACACATTTTTTAACCTTTTATTCTCATGGTTTTATCTCGACCCGGCTGCGTCAAGAAACTACGGCAACCGGCACGTGCGCGACACTTATCGGTTAAAGAGAAGAAGAAAAAAAAACTGTTCCGAAATGTTCGAGCATTTTAGCTAAATAAAGCTCGAAGCTGCAGTGAAGGAACTCACTTTCTCTGTGTTTCCGAGCTAGAAGAAGCTAGACGGGCTTTCTGTCTGTCTGTGGCTGACTGGAACAGCACGACCGGTTCTTATATCTGCACCGCTGTCGCAGAACTTTCTGGAGCGCTGCGAGGAGAAACCGGAAGTGACGTATGACGTTGGCTCACCGCATGGAGTCTCGAAAAGTCCAGAACACGAAGAATGAGGCGTTGTCTTGACCCAGTTCCTTCTGGGGGTTGTATTAATTTCATATGAAGGGCAGTGGGTGACTGACTTTTCAAATGTTATGTAAGACACAGCTAAAATAAAAATAAATAGGTGGATAGTGTTGCTCTTACATAAAGAGCAGATTTAGCAATTAGCTGAAGACAAACAGTTTTAGCTGTTCTCACACTTTAAACAATGTTTGGGCACGAGTGAGACAAAATAAGATCAACTGGGGAAATCAGTAACAATGATACCCTGATGCATGCTCAATAATCCAGGTAGAAAAATCTAAAAAAAAAAAGCTAAGTCTGGTCCTCTGGGCATTCGAAAAGACCAAAACAAAACCAAAAAACCAAAAAACAACAAAAAAAAAATTGTAGAAAAGTTTAAGATTTAGTCCGAAAG
>JARVGS010000002.1:26873011-26889215 GCA_031762315.1 Hypsolebias antenori
CCATGGTGATGGCCTTCCTTTTCCTCGATGCACTGCCATCAGAAGAGTCCTCCTTGCGTTTTGGGAGCCATAATGAATGGTTAATGAAGGGCTAATGGCCTACTGGGATGCTAGCAACGCCGTCCTCCTCCGTACAGTACGTATTCCTCCGCCGCTGCACCCCGCCGAGTTACAACGTTTAACGTCGTAAAACGTCGTAAAACCGACATAAAAACCGACGTAAAAACCGACGTAAAACCGAACGTAACCGTAAGGGAGATGCCGTCGTAACTACAGAAATTTGTAAGACGAGACCGTCGTAACCCGAGGACTACCTGTAGTTTATTTATTAATTTGTTTATTATTTTATTTATTAAACAACAGCAGCAATCCATTTTATTCTTGGCCTTCCATGGACCAGCCTTTCACTCAACAGTCTGATCAGAATTAAATGATTTTACTCCAAACTGAAATCAATAAAAGAGCCATCTACAATAGGTAAGATATTTTTTATGCATAACCGTTCCATGGAACCCCACTCATCCCTTTAAGTAAATCAAGTAGATCATTTAAGAGCAATAAAAAAAAAAAACAGCAATGTAACTACCGGTACTTCATAACTGCACAGATTTTGGAACATCGGAGGATTTTTCAAGACAAGCACTGAGGAGGCAAGGCTGATGATGTTTATGGAAAAGAAAAGCTGCTCGTGAAACTGTTTTCTCACGGGACATTCAGTCATTTGTTTTTATCATTTTCTGTTTTTGTCTTTGTGTGATGGTTAAGCAAATTTAGCAAAAACAAAAGTGGCTATAAGTCAAGTCAGTATTACAAATAATGAACATATAATTTGGTGTGGTAGTAGCTGTGAGTCATCCCAAACATATACTAGGAAGTAAGTTTCTTTCAGCCGCTCCCTTCTTCAGGTGGCGCCACAGCAAGCGAACCCACATGAAAGATTTGGCAATGAAATTTGTTTTACGCCGGATGCCCTTCGTGACGCAACCTGGGCTAGAACTTGCAACCTCAGTATTACAAGACCACTGCACTGACCACTGAGCATGCATAAGGTGATATTGATTAAAACGCTGACATTAAACATGGCGGGTGACATGCATTCACAAATTGCTTGTTTTTTTCTATTTATAGGAATAGACAGTAGATAAAATCCTAAGTATCTTTATAAAACCTTTCTAGACCCTTAAGTACTTTTTATTAGCAACTTTTGTGAATCCTGAAATGGAAACCAGTTCATTAAACATGGATAATTCCTCTGATTTTGAAGCTTTAATAGTCTGCACTTCTGTAGAGATGTCCTGCGACAGGAGAATCTGAAACCGTCGGCTTGTGGTGAAACTAAAACCACACAAGCTCAAAATGTCTTTTTTGCACAAACGTACCGTGGTTTCCTCACCTCAGATGTTCTTGTCTCATGGTGATGACTTTCCAGTGAGTCCCGCCCAGTTCTCACAGCACAGAACGTGTTACTCACTTGATCTCTTAGGACAAAAAGGACAAAGTTAATCAATACGGGGCACACATCTTGAAATGCTCTATGGAAGTGTTGAGAGAAATTCATCATTCTGCCTTCTTCATGACAGAGATGTGACATCACCATCATTCTTTCCCTTCTAATGGCGTACAGTACGGAGCGGGCCACAGACGCTACTGGGAACCGGAGCTGTTTTGCCATCTCAGTTATGACACACATGATGACATTCAGGAGGAAGTGTTTAATCTGAGCTCCCAGCTGCCACCGGGCTCTCGCACGAGACTGGTTAGAGAGCTGTGAAAAAAAAAGGAAGCATTGGAAACGAGAAGCCGTACATGTTCACAGGTGGCTTCGTTTACTTTATGTCAGCTTCTCGAGCGGTCATAAAGTGTCCGTTAAAAATAATTCTTAAAAGATAAAATGAAATAAGGGAGTGCCATTGTCTGTGGACTGGAATAAAAGTGTGAAGTTTGCATCATTCTGGATGAGACAGTTGCACAAAGACAACATCCTGACACGTTTACATGAGTTTGTACACGCCGGTGGCTTCGCTCTGACTCACGCTCTCTGGCTATTCATCACTTCTGTCCTCGCTCACATTAAAACTTGTGACGAACTCAGAGGAAACATCCATAAAGTTACTTGTAATGTTGGACCGCCACAAGCCTGATTTAGCAAGTATCTGGAATGCTAGAGCAATGAAACTTGTTCCTAAAGATATTGCTCCATGTTGTTGCTGTTGTTTGTGTCACCCAGAAGCAGGTGGCCTGATCCAACATGGCTGCCACAGCTAATCAACATTATCAAACACAAAAATGGCTAAGATTTGGCGTGCTGGTGTCTGAGAGTCATCGCCATCACAAACACCAAGCACTAACAAATTGCACGAGAGCTTTCTTTAAACCTTTGTCAGAGAGGGTGATACTGTATGTGTTATTTTATGAAATGCCAGTTTCTTAAAGGTCCTGTGTGGCGTTCATGGACAGGATCTCAAAGTGCAGACGTGGAGAGGGTGTCTGGTTTGGGAATCTCAAGGTCTCATCTCCGCTTTATGATGTTCAGTTGGCGCCTTCAGGCCGACACCTTCGGCATTCACAAGCGGTTCACAGTCGAGTGTGAAGCGGCTGGAATGAGAGTTCATTTTTCTTAGTCTGAGGTCATGGTTCTCAATGGGTGGAAAGCCCCCTCTGGGTTCGGGGGGTGGGGGCTCTTTGCCTCAGGTGGAGGCGTTATTGTATTTGGCTGTCTTGTTCACAAGTGATTGAAGGATGGAGCAGAGATGGATTTAGGCCTTGTCTTCAGTAATTAGGGTGTTGCTTCGGTCATTCGTGGTGAAGAAAGAGTTAAGTTGAAAGCCAAATCTCTTACTGGTCTGTTTTCATTCCAACCCTTACCTATGGTCATGAGGTTTGGATCATGACCGAAAGAACAAGATCCCGGACACAAGTGGCTGAAATGAGCTAATTTTGTTGGGTTGCTGGGCTCAGCCTTGGAGATAGTGTGAGGAGCTCCGTCATCTGGGGAGCTTTAAGTAGAGACACTGCTCCTTCACATCATAAGGAGTCAGTTGAGGTGGTTCAGGCATCTGGTTAGGATGCCTTTTGGCTGCCTCCCCGTTGAGATGTTTCTGGCATGTCTCACTGGGAAGAGGCCCAGGGGCAGAACCAGAACTCACTGGAGGGATTGTGTCTTTTCTCTGGCCTGGGAATGTCTTGGGATCCTCCAGGAGGAGTTGGAGAGTGTCACCTGGGAGAGTCTGGGTTTCTCGCCTTGACCTGTTGGCTATGTGGCTACAGAAAAGCAGTGATGGATGGATGGATGGATGGATGGATGGATGGATGTTTTTTAATTTCCAGTTTTATTATTCATTGAGTTCATGTGTGTGAACAGGAGTTTGTTGTTCTTGAAAAGATTCAATGAAAGAAACGTTCAGTCATAAATTAGAGGCAATAATTCAGAACAATATTGAACTCGTTTCCTTAAATCCATCTGAACCATTCAATCTTTTCACTTTTCATTAAAATGATTGTAAGTTTTCCTTGAATTTCTCACCCACCTTTACTTTAAGACCTCTTGGTTCAACTTTCCCTCAAACGCCTCCTTGAATTTTTTTTTCCTTTGTTTTTTATGACATTGGTTAAAAGGTTCATTTTTTAACAAACAAAATAAAGTCATTGTTCATTGCTTACTTACTTTTTCTTTCTTGGTCAGAATATTAATTTCATTAGAAAATACCAGCGTTGTTTTAATAGTGATTGAGGAAACATTAACATTAAACGTCTAACCTAAGATGAATAATGGGACCTGCTGAACAGCAACAAATTAGATTAATCATTTTGAACATGCATGATCCTAATAACATTCATCTGAAACCAGTGTGAGGTTCCCTAAATAGTTTCACAGAATAATTAGTGTGATATTTATTTGTTACTTGTCTGTTTTTAGCAGAACACAGGAATACAGAAAACGTGACTTTGCACGACAGCAGATATGCAAAGTGGTCTGCTAATGGATATTTCTGTCTCGCAACAACAATTTCACAAAATAAAAGACAGGGTCATGCCAAAGTAAAGTAATTAGAGAAACATTTTCACTTTGAGGAAGTCGAAGACGATGCATTCAAGGCAGCGGCATGCTCCATCAGCAGCAAGAATGAAACTTTGATGTGTTCAAGTGAAAGGAGAAGGCTGCAGAGGCAGACAGCTGCTGCTGATTATCAACACAGCGGTGAAGTCTGCAAGTTCCTTTAAAGGGATTCACCGTACGTAAGGTTCCTACATTACAGACATCAGGCATGCATGTGTGTAATCCACTCTGGGATGAATATGTTTTTTTAGCATTAAAAAAACAGCAGAAGGGAATTTTCTTAGCATTCCTAACATTTCTGTTTGACAGAGTCATTTCATAACTTTCAGTATGCAGCGCTGCTCCGCCTCAGAAAATTAATAAACAGCTTGATGCAACTTTCAAGTGAAATGTTGAGCTTTTTTTTTAAGGTAGAAAAGAAAACATATGCTGTTTACATAAAAACTTTTATTACTGGGGAAAAAACAGTTAAGTACCCAGAAGAAATGGTCCAAGTGGTGGTGTCATGAGAGGAGAGGAAAGGTAGTGTTATCAGGCAGTTGCTGACACATCCAAAAATCAGTGTGAACAATGAACAAATGTCAACAAATGCAGGGAATGCCTTATAGATGCAGCATTACCAGCACTTAAAGGAGTTTGATGGAGGCCATGTTCTGCATATACAGATGTCCTGATGTTGGGACCAATGGGCACCAGCACATATTGTGAAGGTTACTGTTGCCCAAAACAGATTGAACTATGGGAGGATTCTTCTATTGAACCCCACTGCATCTGTGCTGGCCATCCAGACCAGAGGTCCCCAACCCTGATCCTCGTGGCCCACTGTCCTGCATGTTTTAGATGTTTCCCTGCTTCAACACGTTTGACTGGAAGGAGTGAGTCATTGTCAGGCTTCTGCTAAACTTGATGATATTCTGAGTAGGTAATCAAAGAAATATCTAAATTAGGTGTGTTGATTAATCTGTATAAATAAAGGTTGAATGAATGAATGAAGCAAGGAAATGGCTAAAACTTGGAGGACAGTGGACTACAAGGACCAGGGTTGGGGACCTTTGATCTTAAGGGCCTGAATGCTCTGCCCGAAGCTGAACAGTCGACTTGCGGTCGCGTGGTTGTTTGTATTCACACACACTTTTCATAATCGATGAGACACATGGTGCAGAGCTCCTGGGAAACCCCTCCAGCTGCTATATGCCGCTGCACAGGTTTCTTACTGCCAGGACGTGCACTCCATTCGTTTGGCCACAAATAAATCATGAAGGAAATGCCACCATTTTCAACAGACAGACTCCTCCATGCACAACGTCTGTGCTTTCTCCACCCAGGAGTTATTGTCCATTTGACTATCTTAGCATGTCCTGAAGAGTCGTACTGTTTAGATGAATGTCCGAGTGCTTTTCCACACTGACAAACACGCCTGTTGGATAATTTAATTACATAAATGACCTTCATACAGCTTCTCCCATCAACGCCCACGAACATCTGACCCATCACACAATACTTGGGGCATACTCCTGTGAGAAAATATATGGTCAGGGTCTTGTGTGGAAAAGGGGCAGGCGAAGCTGCTCTGAGAACAAAATGATGCAATTTGCGCAACTACGTCAATGAGAGCCAATTTCCTGGCTTTGGATGGAGTATGATGGGCCCTTTAGACTTCATGTGTCGTCCTGCTCTGTGTTGTAACAAATGGCCCAAGGAGCTACCACCAGAACCTGACATGGAGCTAGCAGTGTGCCCATAATTTCACCTTTGTTATCCATTTGTTATAACCATTGAAATTTATTTTATTTTATTTATTTATTAATTTCAGATTTAAAACAAGAAAAATAATTACAAATCACATAGATAGAAGACAGAAAGAAAACAAATAAAACCTAAAATGAAAGGTAGCAGAAGAAGAAAAAAATCTCTTCTTGTTCTTATAGAACAAATCAATTCAAATAGTTAAATCAAACAATGATCATCTACAACAAAATGTTGATTCATCATTAATTCACTTTTCTAGAAAACATTTCTTATTACATAAAATGTATATATATATATATATCTTTTCAACAATTCAGTCTTAATCAATTTCTTAAATATAGAGACTGACTTTACTCTTTTTACATCGTTTTCCAAACAATTCCACAGACTTATTCCTTGCATTAAAGTAGGCCAAGCCTTTAAACTGGTTCTGTACTGAGGTTTTACAAAAATGTCTGTACCCTTTAAATTATAACAACTTTTCCTTTTTACAAAAAGCGTTTGAATGTTCGGAGGTAATGTAGAATTCTGAGATTTATACATTACTAACAGAATATTATAATCCACCAAATCATAAAACTTCAATAATTTCAAATGATGAAATAATATATTTGAAGGATGACAGTAATGCTTTCTTGTAATAACCCTTATAGATCTTTTCTGTAAAATAAAAATAGTCACATGACATTTCAAAACATGCAGTTTCTTTTTATTTCAACCCTTATATCCAGGAGCTTCACTTTTTCTATCAGTGTTTATGCCTCAGATAAAGAATTTTATTGTTTTATATACCGGTATATATTTTTTTTTTCTGACACAGTAAAAGCAGGATATTGTCCTGTGCAATGATGAGTCTTGCTTTAGCCGTTTGAGTTCCCCACGTCCTGTCAAACATCTGACGTGCTAATTACAGCGATGTCCTGATCAGGACTTGGTCGGTTCTGAATCTGTCCAGCTTTGTCATGCTGCTCCAGAGATTACTCAGATGACAAGTGTGTTTAGATGTTTGCTGGGCGCCACTTGTCCGAGCATTCCTTGCCTGGGGATAATGACCTTCAGCTGTTGGAAGTGGAAACTCTGCAGAGAGAAGGTACTTTCAGCCACACCGACAGGCTTAAGAGCTAAGACGAACGGCACGCCAAGCCAGTTTTGGACTACCTCCCTCAGCATCCCGTCCCTGTACCGTGTTACTCTGCACTTTACTCTGACAACAAAAAGGTTAAATCATGTCATCTGGACCAGTTTCTTTAAATGAGAAACGTCCACCACCACCCCACCATCCAGAGGACTGCCAATCAGATCTGGCCCATAGCCTTCACTGCTGTTTCATTTAACATTTTACAACCCTTTTTCTGAACCACTTTGGCCTTGGTTGTCCTGACACTGTTTCTGTGAGTAGCAAGTTGGCCACCTGGCCTAAAACATTTGATTGTTGTACACGATGACTGACTGTTTTGGATGGATGTGTGTTGCATGTGTTAAAAGTCTACTTCTGAGATTCCAACAGGAGGTTGTCTTGAAATACTGCAGTGAAGACCACCTATGGGACAGATCTGGTTGGCAGACGCTTTATCCAATGCAACCATCATCCCAGACTGTTATTCTTTAAAGAACAGCTTGACAGTGAAATTGAGAAGAATGTTGCTGCTCCGGACGTTTGACAGCTCATTCCTTTGGGTGACGCTTGTTTTTTGTTTTTTTTTAAGAGGGATTTACTTTTCCCTCCAAAATGGTTGTCTTCTCTAACAAGGTTAAACTTTTCTTGGCAATCTCAGGGGTGGCAGCGAATAGATCACACAGACAACACAAGTGAGTTTCCAGGCTGTTTAATGAACTCCATCCCATCCACTGTTTTCACATCTTCAAATAGGACTTGTAGTCGTGGACCGTTGACATATTTCTACAAGACGTATAGCTTCAGACTTCTTTCTTTCCCCTGCAGCCACTGCTCAGACATGTTCGCACTCTGAATGTACAGGTACTACCAAGGGCTTTAGGGTAGAGAAGATTTATTTCCCAAAGGCCTATTGGGAAAGAAAAACAATAGTTTAAACACATTCCTTTTAATTAGACATCAAGGTGAAATAACCGTTGACAACTTTCAGATTGAGTGAATCCATGGTGGCTTTTTGTAAATGTAGTCTGCTGCCACACGTGGTGTCATTTTTAAAGCTTCAGCTTTCTTCCCTCCGGCATGGCGGTCATTAAAGAACTATGTGTTTATGTGTTTGAATCTATTAAATAACAATTTGTCATTGCAACAATGAGTAAACACCATACTGGGTGTGTCTTTAAGACTTTAAATTTAAATTAGGTCAACATTCCCATCATGCTGTGGTTTAAAAGTCAGCTGTGGCTTTTGGCCACAACAATTACTTGATTTCTTTCGTAATGCGTTGGTGTCATTCGTGTAAGTGCTGTTTGAAAGCCAAGCCGCTCCTCTCCACTTCTCCTGCTCTTCAGAGCCCTTCCTGTTTTCTCTACAGCTGCAGAGAGGCGACGTGTGAAGACAAAGACAGTGAGGGGAGGTATTATTAGCCCACCAGTCAGGCTGGACATCATCGCCACACTGGAATCTCTGCGTGGACGCTGATGTCCAGTCTAGATGAAATTCTTGCCAGTTGTTGTCTTGTTCCCGGCTGTTTCTGTTGTCCAGTTTACATAAAGTTCAACCGCTTGTTCCAACGCAACGCTCCGAAACATCCTAACATCTGGGTGCTCCTTGACTGGAGGCTTGTGCCCGGTCAAACTCACACTTACAGAAACTAATGGAACAATCTAGATTAAAAACATTTGCGGATGATGCAGAGGAGCTCAGCCTGATGGGAAAGTTTACAGAAAAGCTGCAACATTTGTAAAAAGAAAACAAATGGGCATCAGACAAACTGTGTAAAGTCCCCCCTCCTGCAGAGAGACCTAGTCCTCTACTGGTCTTCATTCATGTGTATCAGAGTTACAGGTTCTTCCACAAACAAGATGCTCAACACATTTTAACAACTAAATAATTCAGTCATCCCTCTTTTCTTTACGCTTTCGTCCCACACAGCCTGGCGTCAATCTTCCTTTTAAACTGGATTTTTAGGCACTTTTTTACCAGCAGCCAGAAACAAATACTCAATTTGTTCTCTTTTTTTTAATTAAATAAATATATGAACAAGAGATGCTATAGGGGCAGAGCAGCTGACCTGGGACCAGAAGGTCCTGGGTTCAATCCCTGGTCATTGCACACCTTGTGGTGTCTCTGAACAGGACACCTTATACACAGTTGTTCCCCAGGCGCTTTCCATAACTGCCCACTGCTCCACCTGGTGGTGGATGGGTTTAATGCAGAGAGATGATTTCACCATCACATGGGAACATACCATGATAATATATAACACATTATTATTATTATTATTAATGATTTCACTGTTGGACATAAAGTGATATTTTAGCACCAACAAGATGATTGTCACGCAGTAGATGATTGATGGAAGGAGACGCCTCTCACAGGGTCTGAGGCAGTTTTAATCAGATCCTGTTTCATATTTCTGACTCAACACTTTTTTTTTGTTTGTTCTCCACTCATTATGATGTTAAAATTAATTTTGTCTATTTTATTGCATGGCTTTGAAATAAAACATGAATATTACACACAAAAACGTGTGCCTTGATGGAGAAGTACTTGATCTTTTAGTAGCGGTTCATTGCTCAGCATAGACAAAAGTCACAAAATATGTTTTTAAATGTGAGCAGTTCAGTGGGATTTGGCATAACCAACGAGAAAACCCAGCTTGTTTTGGAGGCCATAGCTCAGGAATATTCCACAGTATGAACATCATTCAGAGTTTAAACACATCACAGAAAGTTGGACTGTGTTTGACTGAACTGGCATTTTGATACGTTTTAACAGTTTTAACAGTTTTAACACAGTTGCAGTTTAAGTTTTGTGATTTTAAAAAAGATGTTCAGAAAGTCTGATAAAACACTGGTCAAAGTTAAAATGGTTCAAAACTTTTGCACAGTACTGCACATGGAGGACCTTAAATGCTTATTTAAGGTCAATCTTCTTTCGGCTGCTTATTCTTCATGGGTTGACGCAACAAGTCATCCTCCATCTCATTCTGTCCACAGTCCATCTGCCTCCATGTCCTTTCTAACTCAAGGTCAGGGTCAAGGTTCTTTATTGTCATTTGCATCGCATGTGGTACACGCTAAACTAAGAATATGTCAAACATTAATAGTGCAAAAACACTAATGCGCCAAACAACAGCAGCACAAACTTGAGTCTGTGTGAGCAGATGAGTACGAATGAACACAGCAGCATGAAGTAAATCAGCAGCATGAGATCAGCAGCATGGGTAATCAGCAGCACATATCAACAATCAAAGTGGCATTACAGTGGTTTTTTTTTTCTTTCCACAGTGATGATGATTCATAAGTCTAACAGCTTCAGGGTAGAAGCTGTTCCTCAGTCTAGTGGTTCTGCACTTAATGCTCATTTAACTGCATCCATATACCGGTAGCTCCTGTTTTGCACTGTCCCTCCTCTGGACATGTCCAAACCATCTCTAACTTTATCTCCCAGTCGTTATACCTGTGCTGTACCTGTCTCACCACTATTTTGTGAACTTTTCCTTTGACCTTTGCTGACACCCTTTTGTCACAAATCACTCCTGAAACTTCTCTCCATCCTCTCCGTCCTGCCTGGACTCTCTTATTTCACCTCTTTACCACACCCCACATTTTCCTGGACAGTGGACCCCAAGTACTTGAAGTCCTGCACCTTTGTGACCTCTGTTCCTTGTAGCCTCACTCCACCACACATGCACTGTCTTAACATGGCTGACTTTCATTCCTCCATTTTTTAATGCATACCTGCACCTCTCTATGTTTTTCATTGGTACTATTTCTGTTTCTTCATACTCAGTAGAAAATACTCCAAAACGTGCTTTTGTTACAGCATGGTGTGTGGTGAATTTAGTCCACATTAAAAATATTCTGAGTAATTTATTCAGGGAAACTAAAAGATACCAGCAAGTTTTGTTGGTTTTATCCCTTCCTCAGCCCACGTGCTTCTGCAGAGCCAGGCTTGTTTTCCTGGTTTGACTGCAGAGCGCTGGCAGGTCAGCTCACAGCAGCAGGATTAGTCTGATATTTCGTGTTCTGCTCTGATAACAGACTTCCTGCATGTTGTTAATTGGGCACTGTGTTAAAAATGTCTTCTCACTTATTGCGCTGGAGGACACTCATGGCTGACAAGACACAGGAAGACGTTCAGCTGCCAGTGTTTCAGCTCATTCATTCCGTGTCACAAGCAAGTATTTATTGTGCCTAACAAAACAAGAACACAATGAGCCGGCTGTCCTGAAAGCTGCACCCTTTTTGTTGTGAAACAGTCAGAGGTTTGGAGATTCTTCCTGGAGATGAAATGTTGGAAGATGGGAAGAAATTTGGCCAGAGGTTTGTTGGAGTAGGAGGACAGAGGCTTTGTTCAAGCTGTCAGCCTGTCTGCTTGTCTTCTGCCTCTCCAGGAAACAGGAAGTAATGGACTGTACCACAACATTTCTGACATTTCTGACACGCAATTTCTTCTGCAGTCATATCCTGCTGATACGAAACGATACCTGAAATACTTGTAGTGCGACAAGTCATATTAAAATCAAACAAGCTTCGAG
Organism: Hypsolebias antenori; assembly: GCA_031762315.1. Taxonomy (NCBI): domain Eukaryota; kingdom Metazoa; phylum Chordata; class Actinopteri; order Cyprinodontiformes; family Rivulidae; genus Hypsolebias; species Hypsolebias antenori. The sequence goes on from JARVGS010000002.1 coordinate 26,884,475, forward strand.
TATTTTTATTGAAGCTTTATCGCCTGCCAACATGAAAGATGTGCGATCATTTAACTACTTCTGTGAATGAGTGTTTGTCTGTCTTTTAGCAAACTATCTTGTGAACTAAGGGGCATGTTTTACTCAAACTGTCACCACTGAATATCTACAACGGATCAACAGTTTGAGTCAACCTGATTTAAGATGGCTGAAGCAGTTAATTCATCATAGCAAACTCAAAAATGCCAAAATCCCAGTTAATCTGACAGATTTTGAGCTTAATTTAGGTGTAGTGGTAGCTAAGAGTAATCCCTAATGCATATGCAAAGTGCTAACAGTTCATGTAAGGCCTTTGTTTACAACTTTGACATGAAGGCACCAGATGATTCAGGGTCAGACGTCAGAGTTTCATTTCTTCTGTGTCTGCAGCGGGCAGTTCGCAGTTGTCAGGCGCTGTAAAGAGAAGAGCACCGGCAACCAGTATGCAGCCAAGTTCATCAAGAAACGCCCGAGTCGGGTCAGCAGACGGGGCGTGAAGAGAGAGGAGATCGAGAGGGAGGTGGACATCCTGCAGCAGATCCGGCACCCGAACATCGTGGAGCTGCACGACGTGTACGAAAACCGCACGGACGTGGCGCTCATGCTTGAACTGTGAGTCCCGCCGTCACTCAGCAGCACTAAAATGAAACGCTGTGATCAGACTCAACAGCCAGACTGAATAATATAACACGGCTACAGCAACATTCAAGATACATGTTTTTAACATGATGTAAATCTAAAAATCCACTATCTTTAAAAAACACATTACAGATGTTTAAACTATGAACAGCATCGGACCTTGAACAGTGTTCCTGTCCAAGTTGGGTTTTGTTTACTTTGACTGTTTGCTCCTTTGTTGGGTGGGATCATGTGTATCAGAAAGAACCAAATGTTTCTCACAACTTAAACTAGAGAAAATGCAGTGTGAATGCTTATTGCAGAAGAACTTGTGGAAAAACAGCTGCAATTAGCTTAAAAAACATGTTTGAATGTGGCTGAAATGGAAGAACGAGCCTAAGTTAGAAGAAGAAAGCATAAAGAACACATCCGCGGAATTAGATTTAAATAAGAAGCATAAATGAGAACAAAAATTAGGAAATTAACTAAAAAAAGCTGAAAACAGCAAGGAAAAAAGCTGGAAAGTATCTAAAAAGCAGAAAGAAGCTTAAATAAATTGAAATGGAAGGAGCTGAAATTAGCTAAAAATGTGGAATTAGCTGAAAAAGCTAAATTTAGCACAAACCAGCTAAAACTTAGCTGAAATAGCAGAAAAAGCTGAAACTAGCAGAAATAAGTTGACAGCAACCAAGCTGAAATTAGCAGAAAGAAGTTAATTAGGTGGAATGTAGCAGATATTACTATGAAAAACTTGAATTTATCTGAAAATAGCTGAAATTAGCTTAAAAAGCTATAAAAGGTAGCTGAAAATTAGAACTAGCTTAAATTAGCAGAAGAAAGCAGAAAGAATGTTTGCCTTGTTAGGCTGAAAGAAGCAGAATTGAGCGTTAAAAAGTGGAAATTATTAGGGGAAAAAGCTGAAATTAGCAACAGCAACAAAAAACAGCTGAAAAATTGTTAAAAAGGCAGAAAGAAGCTGAAATTACAAGAAGGAAGTGGAGAGAGCACATTTTTTGCAGAATTAAATGGACTGCACGAAAAAAGTTGAAACGAGTGCAAAAACGTGGAATTAGCTTAAAATGCTTAAATTAGCACAAAACAGCTAAATAGTAGCTGAAATAGCAGAATAAGTTGAAACGTGCATAAATTAGCCAAAAGGAGCATAACAAGCTGAAATGAGCAGGAAGACGTTAGAAGAAGCACAAAAATGTTGTAGTTAGCCGAAAGAATCAGAAAGGAGCACAAAACAGCTGAAATTAGCTGAAAGTAGCTGAAAAGTTTTTAAATTTCCACAAGGAAGCTGAAAGAAACCGACGCAGAACAAAATGTGAAAGGAGCAGTAAAAGGCTGTAAACAGATCTAAAGATTTGAAGGAAGTAAAATGAGCTCAATTATTCTCAATGAAAAAAAAAAAAAGACAGAAAAGGCTAAATATGTCAAAGAGCTAAAGTTGCACCAATAACAAGTCATAGCAGGATTGTCCTGTAAGAGCTGAACGCTTGATGTATGATTTGTGGAAACAGCTTGAAAACTGCTGGATGAGAAAACCATGCCAAAAAAAAAAAAAAACGTGTGGAAGAAAAATGGATCAGTGGGATGCTTCATAAGCAGTCGGACAATAGTGCTTGTGCCTCAGCGGGCCCCCGGTTAGTCCAGAGATTCCTGGGAAAATGGAGGGTCTAATTAGGACAAGTTAAAGCTCAGTCCAGTTATTGCTGAGTTGACTGACAGACTGGATCAACCTTGTCCTACTAAAGATGTTTCAAGGAGCTTTGCAGCACGTTTTCTAAAGGTTTGGGGGAACATTGTTAATTTTTAGGCCAAACATCTCAGACAATGCCTCCCAACAAATAGGCAGGGCATCCAGGACGTGTGCGTCCAGTTCTTGAGGACACACTTTAGATAAAGAGAGGCTTAGCTCTAAATTATCTCAGAGTGATGTGTGTGTATGTGTGTGTGTGTGTGTTTTCAGGGTGTCTGGAGGAGAGCTGTTTGATTTCTTGGCTCGGAAGGAATCTCTCTGTGAGGAGGAGGCCACTCAGTTCATCAAGCAGATCCTGGACGGCGTTCACCACATCCACTCGAAGGGGATCGCTCACTTTGACTTGAAGGTACAACGCAGCGCTCCTCCGGCGCACGTGGTAAATGAAATCCTTTACTTGAACAGGATACGTTAAGGAAAGTCAGAATGAGCCTCACGTGTAAGTTACCCAGCAGGTGTTTGTTGTTTCAGAGGGCGGAGTCTCACGCTTCTGATTCACAGGTCCTTCCTGTTAGCGTGGGACAAACATCCAGCTGTCAGATAACGACACCACGAGGTCGCCTCTTCTCTGCCAGAGAGCAAAGCTGCACACACAGCTCTGAAAGCTTTTTGTTGCCCTGTAGCTTCTTTTTACTTCTGAAGGGTTTTATTATATAATGAATGAAAAGGAACGCAGGGTGAATGGCCTAAATGTGTCGGGCCTCGTGCATCAGCTGTTTGAGACAAATCTGTGCACTAATGGGTGCTCTGAAGGTCAGCACGGAATATGCAGGTGTCACGTTAACATTTAGTCGTTTCACTGAAGCTTTTAATCCAAAGAACACAGTTCACCCAAAGCGTCAGGACCAGTGTTCTCATTAATTCTGCTTTTGTGCGCTTTATTTTGTTGATCAGCCAAATTAGAAAATTTATATGAACACAGCACAGTGCTCACAAAAATGGTGGAGCAGTGGGCAGCTGTGGAAAGTGCCCGGGGAGCAACTGGGGAAAAGGTGTGCTGCTCAGGTTATGTTTGTACAGCAGGGAATTTGGTGCTTTCTTGCAAACTTGAGCTTTGATGTGAGGATTTTACAACAATTCAAAAATAGTCCTTTACGCTTCATGTTTCTGCTTTGTTCTTATAATGTGTGTTTCTATGAATCATTTAGCCTCTCATCCACAGCCTGGGCTCAGTGTGTTTGTTTAAATAGTGTATTTGTATACACTGGCAACCAATATTCAATTCAGTTTATTTATACAGTAGTCCCTTGCTACATCACAGTTCGTTTTTCGCAGACTCGCTCTATCGCAGTTTTTCAAACTAAGATTGGACATGACACACAGTTTTGCTGAATGATGGATGAGCTGCATGATCGGCATGGATTTTTTTTATTTAAAATAAATAATTGTAAACAATTTAGCACCTGTGTGCAGCCCACAGCTGTGAGAGCAGCTTCCTCCTGCAGCTGATCAGCTGATCTCCATGCAGAGCAGAGAAGTGGGTGTGGCAGAGAGCAGCCGGAGGCAGGGAGCTGAAATCATGACATGCCTTTTTTTTTGTTTGTTTGTTTTGCTTTTTGAATGTCCAGAGGACCAGACTTAACTTTTTTTAGATGTTTTTCTACTTGGATTATTGAGCATGCATCAGGATATGACATGCTGTGCTCTTTTAGAGCGTTTAGAGTTTAGAAACATTGTTTAGAATAATGCAAGAGTGTAGGAAGGGTTTAAAACTCCTTCACACACACACACACACACACACACATATAAATACATGTATATATATATATATATATATATATACTAAAATAAACTACTATGTACTACTTGTACTACTATTCAATAATTTGTTGGACTACTGTTCCTACTTCATGGCAGGGTATGAACCCCCCATGATAAAAACGAGGATATGCTGTATAACGCCAAATCACAACAGAAGTTGTCCCAGGCCCTGAACAGAAACATTCACTTGCATACAAAAGCCAGTTAGTAAAAGTTATCTATCTAAAGACGGAAGCCAGCAGATGCACTGAATCTTCACTCTTATGTCACAGTCTCCCTGCCTGAGGAAGCACAAAGGCAACAGTGGAAAGGAAAAACTCCCTTTTAACAGGAAGAAGCCTCCAGCAGAACCAGGCTCAGGACAAGTGGCCATCTGCTTCGACCAGCTGGGTTTGAGAACAGGAAGGAGAAACAGACGAACACAGAATGGCAGGTCCAGGAGTAGGTGCAGGTGTGCCTCTTATTGGAAGAAAGACTAAAAACACATGTCAAGGACAGATAACATTACAAATACAAAACAGGTAGAGTAAGTAAAGACAGCAGCAGAGTGAAGAAATGTGGTCAGTTTGTCCTCCAGCAGTC
>JARVGS010000002.1:26929706-26946447 GCA_031762315.1 Hypsolebias antenori
GCTTGTCTGGACATGGTTATATCTTTGAAAAACACATAAGATGCCTAACTGACAAAAACACAAACAGCAGCTGCTATTCTCTGCAGTGTGTGGTACAGTATGTTCCCACTCACCTCTGCCAAGTTTATAAGGAAGTATAACGTGTGAAGCTTCCTGCACTTGTTGGGGTAAACTGACCTGACTTAGGGCTTTCTGTATTATATAAAATATTGTGATTGCTTGCCAAAATGATCTCCGTTATAAACCACCTACACAGAAGGAGAATATTTGTGGCTGGCCCTGCAGTAAAACAATTTTGTAAACGTAATCTCCCAATTTCAGGGACACACAATGCACAAATTGTACGCTCTTCTTTAGTTTTTTTAAGAATATGGAAACAAAGAGATGTGGAATCCTCTAATATTCCTTTGAAGAAACATGACACTTGTACACAAACTGACTCAAAGCTGGAACTAGCGAATTACAAGAATTTTGTGATCATACTTTACAAATTGGGAAAAAAAAGTGAATGCTTAAGCCGAAAGCGAGATATTCGTTCTTGTTACGGGTGTTTTCACTTTGAAAAAAAATGACAGAAAATCAGAGAGCAAAGGAAACGATTGACTTACTTTCTTTGTATCTCCCTGAACGAAGGCCATTCAAGATTGATGACAGCGGATGAATGTAGCACTGTAGCTCCATGCACTGTGAATGATAGTAGATTGATTTGTAGGCAGGTGATAGTACAGTACATGCTCAAACACTTATCGTAAAGCCTGTATTATAGCAACTTAAACAGCTTTTCCTCAGTATTGACTGAACTGACTACCAGCTAACTGACTAGCAGCCCTTGACATAGTGTAAAATGACTGTTTCCTCAGAAAAGCATGACAAGCACTCCTCCAGCAACTTCAGGGGAGGGTCATCTTTACTGGAAACGTCTGTAAAATCAGCAGGGGAGTCAATCTGGGTGAGAGGCCACATCCTAGTTTTGCTGATACTGTCAGCTACCTCCTGCTAGACGCAAACATTAGTCAAATGGGAGCTCACCTTGCTTCTAAAAATGTGATCTTTCTCTGATAGATGCCGTTCTTTGCTCTGCTCTTCAGTGGAGCTGTGAGGTCTTTTCACCGGCTGAGTGCTTTTGCCAGTCACCTTTTCTCCAAGTTGAGTTTTATATAGTCCAACGGCAGCGTTGCCGTCTATTTTGTCCACGCAGCGAGAAGATCCCCAGCTGCAGACCTCGCTCCAGTTACTGCTGCCCTCGTTCGGCCTGCTGCAGTTAGACGGGCCCGGGTAGGGAGGGAAGCTGGGGGATGGAGCAACCTCTGCCTGAGCGCCCTTCGAAGCACAGTCGGGCTCTTGTTCGCTGTCGTTTTCCTCATTGTCACTAGCCAGCCAATCAATGGAGTTGTCCGAATCTGTGGCAGACATCCTCAGCTGCAGGCTCTAACCAGCATTGACCATCACTGACCTGACAGAGAGAAATTTACTTTAGTGTAAAAATACACACACCAAAAAAAAAAAAAAGCGCCAGAAAGACAGCTATGATTGCAGACAACTGACCAAAATTTAACTAAATTGAGTCAAAATAACTACTGGAGTGTCCAAGCAACGTTAGTTTGATTGAATTAGAATAAGAATAACTTAGACAAATAGGCACCTCCATCTGAGCACACATGAATAAAGATGGAGACGACAGAGCGAGCCGAGCAGATGGTAGCAGTGAGACCACAATGACCTGTTTGTTTTGCAGATGCAACACCTGAGCCAGTAAACACAGGCTAACCACCATCAAAAGCAAACACCACCCGATACTCCACACCTCAACGCATCACGTGTTCAAATTCTCATCACCATTCAAACAAATCTCTCAGTTTTACGGATTCTTACGGCTTTAGGGGTGAGGATTTTTTTCCTCACTCGTTTATTTTTTCAAGCTGGGCCTTCCAGCTGCTGCCACATCCATTCACAGACACCGTTAGCTTGTTTATTCAAAGGAGGCAGGGGTCTGCTGACCTGCTCGACAAAAGATGACACTCGAGGGGCAGTAAAAGAACAATAAAAACTAGAACTGCTTGCTCACGAGCGAGGAACGCCTCATGAATATAAAAGAAGAAAGAAACAAAATCAAATGCTCTTCACGGATCCCTAATTGCTTGCCGGGGCTTCAACGTGCTTCCTTGGCGATTAGCGCACGAAGGAAGTGAGAGCAGCATTTTCAGCACAGGGATTATTTTTAGTGTTTTGAATGGTTAAATGTCTGGATCGTCTCTGGTTTCCTGTGAAATCTGATGGCAGGTGAGGTGATGGCTGGCTGCTTCTTTGTTTCAGAAGGCCACCTTCCAAGGCTGTTGTCAGAGAGGAGGGTGGAGAAGAGCGTTTATTAATTTACATGACCTAATCCAGGCCTGAAAGATGTTGATTTAGTTTCACCCGTGTTTGTTTACATATTAACATCCAGCTCTTTCGCAGTAAAATTAACAGATTATAAACTTTATTAGCAAAAGAACGAAAAAGGTGTTTGCAGTCTGAATAGCATTTCACTCCTTCGAGTGTAATCAAAAATTAGACAAGCGTCTTAATCTAAAATGTTTACAATGTGGATCTCTTTAATCAGCTGAAAGTTTAAATGTTACATGCTGAATGCTATGTTAAACGTAGCTAAAAAATGATTTAACATCAGTACCATGGCTTGTTTTAGCCCTGATTTGATTTATTTGTGTAAAAAACAAACCCACGTCAGGCTTGTTCAAAGATCAACTGGACCTGGGGTTTCTTTTTATTACTACAGTACATCTAAACACTTAGAGCCTGTACTGACTAAAAATTCAATCCCATCATATTATAACATCTTAGTGTATTTTTACAGTGTACACTAAATAAAACACCAGGTATGAACACCTTTTTTCCTTTACTGTAGGTGGACCTGAATGTTGATGTCCATCATTTAACAACACCAGTATGAGAGTATTTGTGCCATCAGGGGGTCTAACATATACAGTAGTAGTATCCGATCAGCTCGAGTAGTAAAACACACAATGGACTTCCTCATTGTTTTAGTCAATTTACCTGCACGCTTAGATTTTATAAGAACAGAAGCTAAAAATACGAACAGCTGAAGTATTCCCAGGTTAAGTAATTTCTAATGTTCATTATTATGACTGAAATCCTTCTGGGCGTTTATTTTTTTTAATAGCGTTTCATCCGTTTTTTAAGCTAGCAGCACACGTCTTTCCTGAGCGAGCCGCTCCTGTTTGTTTGTCGGTGTATTGGTGGGGGGGTGATGGTGGAGGTCTCCTACCGTCCCACAGGATGCGGCGGCTGGTCTTTCCTCCTCCTTTGTTCGGCGGTGAATCCGGCAGGACTGTCGGTCCAGAAAGCAGCTGATGTGCGAGACGTGCGGCGTGTGATCAGAGTCAGCCGCCACAGCCAGTGCTCTGCCCGTGTAGCTTCTCCCGAAGCAACGTGTCTGAGGGGGCGGGGCCGGACCGCCCCCGCGCTCCTATTGGCTCCCAAACGACCAATCGACGGCCGCGCTCGGTGCAGCCGCCGATCCATAGGCGAGGCCCGTTTACATATGCAAACGAGATGGAAATGACACAAACACGTGGACACGAGGATCGGTTTCCATTCCAACAGCTGGGCGAAAAGTCAAGCCAGGGCTGGTCCTGGTCAGTCCACAGGCATTCATCCATTCCCCAGTTATCATCTGGATGCTGATGCTTGAACCTGATGCATGTTGGTAAGCCGAGAAGACCAGGTACAGATTCAGCTCGAACTGAGGCGACACCTCACCAGAATACATTTATTTGGCCTTATCTAGTCTGGGCAGTCCTTCTCTGGGTTCTGAATTATATAACAAGTTATGTAAATAAGTTGATACTTTTGTTAGTTAAACTTTTATGTAAAAGTCAAATAATAAATACTCAGAAAAGGTTAAAGCTTCAAACAAATGTTAAATAGAAAGATGAACAGAAAACAAAATGAAGACAGCAGAAATGCAAGTGTGTTCGGTATGAGAACTTGTCAGCTCTGGGTTGAGCTGTGCTCTTATCACAACATACTTTTTGCATTTTGGTCACTTTGTAGCCATCCGGATAGAAAAAAGAAGCCGCCTGCCACAGGTCATACTTTCTTTAGCTCATTTGTACTAAAAAATCCCATTAGCAATAGCAAATCCTCTAGCGTGTTTTCTACTTGCCTTAGCCTGCGTTGTACTCACTTTGACCTCACTTTGTACTATTTTTGGCCAAAGTTTGGCTAAAAAGTCTGGCCACTAAACTGTGTATCTAACTTCTTGGCCAATGTTGACAATTGGAGTACACTTTTTATCTGTTAACCTGAAATCATTACAGAAATGATTGTTCTTTTTTAATATGAATAGAGTAGAATGGAAACAGCCTTTATTGTCCCACAGATGGGAAATTCAAGTGTAACAGCAGCAACAGATAAAAAGATTCACACAAAAAGTTCCTAAAATGTTAAAAACAATATAAAAAGAAATAAGATAAACAATATCAATAATAATGTTCAGCATTGGAACATTGAGAATGGCAGACTATTTACAATACAGTAATCTTGAAATATCATGTTTGTATATAATCATGGACATATCCATGTGACTAAACTAAATATTAGGCACTAATTATGAAACGTGGGTATCAAATAGCAAATCTGAGACCTAACCAGCTTCCAGGAATCAAATATCAAATACTGTAGTATAAAAAGAAAGTTGGTACCTATATTTGTAGGCTATAACCTATCAAATAAGTAAATAAAAAATACTCAGTTACCCAGTTAACGTTCTAGCTTGGTTTGTCTCAAAGCATAAAAAAAGGAAGTAGGATCATAAGTTTTCATCATGAGAAATCTTTTCATATATTGTAAATGCATGAAAATGTATAAACCATTTTTGTAATTATGGCTTCAAATAGACTCAGAGCTATAATTAGCTGATAGAAAAAAGATCATGGCATGAATTTAAATATGTTCTGGGACAAATTTATTATACACTTCAGTGGTACACTTGTTTCAAATTACTACACTTTGTCTGTAGTTTTTATAAACTATGCTGGAAAACATAAATCCCAAGCAGGCTCACCTCCACACATGCACTTTTGTTTGACACTGCTCAGATTGAGCAACACCCACTTTGATAATGTTTGTTACTTAAAATAAAGTTTAAGTTCAGTAGCGTAAAGGAAAGAAACAAGAAACTCCTTTCTGGTGCTTTGATATTTTATTAATATAAATTACATCTACAGTTATTGGGATATTGAAACCTTGGTGTTTTTACCATTGTATTATATAACAAGTATGACACTGCAGAGTTTGTGTCACAAATTTCAGGATCTTTGTCTGCCAATTATATGTCTTTAGAACCATACAAACCAGTTTGGGTCATAGTAGATATGTTTAGGGCTACATGTCATTCACTGACAGTATTTATTAAAATGAAGATGCTTTAGAAAAGTAGAGTCAAGTGTAATATCATAAGAAAAGGATGGTTAATCTTTTCTCAGAGTGTTATTATATCAGGAAAATGTCCCATTCTTGTAACCTTTTCATAACATGAAACATTTCAGTAATTGATAACGTGATAACAGATTCATTAATAGTAATTAAATGTGAATACTGTATTTCTGACAGTGTGGATCATTCAGCATTTTTAAAATTCCACAAACAAATCTGTTATTGCAAGAGCATTTTTAGAAAATATCTGAGGCACAATGATGGTATTCACGACGCACAAGACCTGCCTTTTCAGGATAAGTAGAAGCCCTCTTTCTGTCGGGGGCCTGACAGAGAGCCTTGAGCCGGAGCCAGTGACTCACAACCCCTCTCATAGCAAACGCTATCACGTTTTCTTGAAAGACACCCACTCTGAAGGCACAACCAGCCTCCTCTTCTCGTCATCCTCAATCAACAGTGAGGATGGACAGGATGTGAAACGACATCGCTCTTTAAGCTCTACCTCCAGCAGTAATGGGCCACGTGTTAAAAAAAAAAAAAAAAAGCCAAGAACGCTGCTGCCCAGATGGCTGTAACAACCAGTTGCAAATCTGTCTGACTTAAATTGCATGAAATGAGTTCTCGGCTTGTCTTCTGTGCTTTTTTTTAACGAGATCGTACCGTGGCTTTTAGATTCAAAGAGTAATCTGTGGCCAACTGAGTACTTCTGTTTTATGTGCTGCTGTCAGAATGAGGAGCGAGCAGGACGAGGGCACCAGTAGCCCTGAATTAAACTCCGGGTGTACTCTGCTGCTGTGCTTTAATCACATCCTGCTGCGAAGAATGCACTTCACTCACACCAGAGCGCCCATAAAGCTGGTAGAGATGACAGCTGCAGGCACAGTCAGACACTTGTGTTGAATTCTAATTGTTCTGTAAGCCACGGCAATCTTCTAAACGCCCCGTAAAAAGGTCTTCAGTCGTTCTGTTCCCCAGGCTCAGACCCTCCAGTGACTTCCTGACTTTGTGACGACAGAGAGCTTCCTGCAGCTTCCCAGCAAAACTCTTGTTTCCCTTTGTTGTTCTCAAGCCGTCTGTGTCACAGATTAATGCATCTCGTTTACTTCAAAGCACAGGAAACACATATCTATGTGCTCTGGGATCAAAGAGGCATTTTAAAACAGTCTATTAAATGTAGAAATATATGTGTATTCATTTATTTCAAGTAACAATTATTCAGTTGCCTTTTTTTTTCTCCTGAAAGCATTTTCTTGCATGTGTGTCAGTATAGTTTCTGTGTGATCTCCTGGTATGTTTTAGCATTAAACAATAATCCATCTCCATTCAGTTTTTCAGAGTTTTGCCAATTTGTCTTTTGTATAAAGACCAACACTAACAATTGGCAATCTCCTCACAAAGCCAACTGTTTTGTCTCAACGTTACCCCCGTCAGGATTTGAGATGAGTCACACAACTCAAACTGGCACTGGAGTCTGTATCCAACAGAGGCAGGATGTCTCCTGCTCTCATTCATGAAAAAATAAAATCCCAATCAAAGACTCACTCTCCCACTTTATTACAGGGTACACTCTGAAAACAAGCAGCACACGTGCACAGTGGAATATCAGTGCCACACCTCATCCTACAAGACCAAAAGAATTTGGAAACAATGTGGCCCTTTCAGGTTTTATTACAAACACAGTTCACATGACATTCTTCTTCTTTGACTTTAACATGTCTAAATCAATAGGTTAGATGTGGAGTACTGGCTGGCAACCTTGACTGACCCTTAAGCTATATAGCAATCCATAACTCATGGTCCACTTTTCTCCCAACTCTCCATTTGACAGCAAGGTCTGAGTGTAGAGCCAGTGCCTGTCTGGACTGAGACTTTTGGGAACAAATTGTGCAACAGCATTTTCGAGGAAATTTCCGAAATATCGTGAAAGGTTTGAAAGGTTTTTCGTTTTTTTCATGAGCCGCAGGGCCTTATTCTCAAGCTGCAGGGATACTGTACATGATAAAACTAAAACATGGGGAAAGTAGAACTTTCGGATAAATTTTTCATGGTCCAACTTCACCTACAAATGCTACAAATGACCTTTCAGAATAGTCATTGTGGGATTCCAGGGTTTTCTGTACCATTAGGTCATTTTCACACCTGATAGTCCAGTTGACTCAGTTTGACTGGGGACCAAAATTTGGAACATTTGTTTACATTTTCAACTGGTGCAGTTCACATTCACACTGTAATAATCAGTCAAGCCAGCCTGTTTCCCCCACTCGCCTGTGGTGGCGCTGCACCAAAAACTACTGAAGGAAACAACACAAAAACCTCTGAAGAAGACAATTCGTCTTCTTCTTCTGGAAATAAAAACAAAAATGGAGTGGCATCAGATTTTAGTGGTTTTAGGATTTCTGTTTTGTCATTTTTCAACTATGGACTCAGCATGAGCAGAAGATGAGGCAGAAGACCATGGAGAATGTTTTTTTTCACACAAGGCTGCTGGGACGGTTCTGTATGAGGTATAAGAAATGTGCGTTTGTTTTGGTTGTATTTACACAGAATGCCCTGCGCTGTAGTCCACTTCCTGCTTTTTGAGCGGTCTCCGGTCCACTTGCATTCACAATACATACAAACCGCATTTGAGTTCACTTCAACCAAACCAAGACCTACGAATTTAGGCAGACCAGAGTTAGTATTTTTGTCCGCATCAGAGTTCGATTGTGCATTCATACCTCCTCAAACAAACCAGACTTTCTAGGCAAACAAACTAGAGCTCAATTAAAGCAAACTAAACAAGGCTTTAATCACATTTTGATGCAGCTCCTGATTTGCAGAGCGGAGCCAAACCACATCCAGTGGATCCTGGATCTTTGCATCAGTTCTTCTCCACTGGAACATTGTGATACCAACTGGTAATAGTGACAACCTTACAACTCCTAGCTCGGATAAGTTGTACTGAGTATTTCCTTGTGCTCTCACAGTCCTGGCTCTGTGGTTCATCATCAAGGAGCCCAGTATCCTTGTGTCTGGGAAACAGAATCTCTCTGTGGAATCTCCTTGAAAACACCACCAGCCTCCTTGTCGTCAGCCTAAGACAACAACCTTCAACATCTGAGTATCATCCTGCCACTCCAATATATTCATTGTCCTGCCATCCACCTGAAATCCTTTGCCCTCCTCTCCAAGCCTGTGAAGAAAACAGAAAGAAGCAAGAAATCTACTTTAGACTTTAACCGCAAGATAACATATTTCATCCTAGTTACTTACCTGTCAACTGTTCCCTTCCAAATCCTACCTGAGTCCCAAGAACATTGTAAATAAATTAACTTACCTTTTCCCTTGAATGCATCGAGTCTCTCTCAGTCCACACTATGGGAGTTAAAACATTAGTAATCATAAGTCACTTTCAGAAAACACTTAAAGCGTAAAGCTCAAAATTAGTTGCTTCTGGCCATCACAGTGTGAGTGCTGAATGGGCCAAAGCAGGAGGTGGAGCGGTTGAAGCCAACCCATCGCTGACGCTCCTTTGTGTGGTAAAGCAATGTGATTTAGGATGGGATGTTAGAACTTATGGTCTGAATGACCACTCGGTTGCAGGGCTTTGTACTTTGTGTCTACACAGGATGTGACCATCTGGATTAGAAGTTTGTGGACTGTCAGAGGATGCTTGTAGATAGACTGGTCTTTGCAGCTGTATTGCAAAATCGTTTCCTGAAAGTGCCTAGAGTCATCACCTGGAACCCAACTGGACACCTTCTCAACTTAGTTTCTGTAATTTAACAGGGTTTCTGGTCAATATAAATGCAAAGTTGGTCAATTTTGACCTACATTTGTTCAAACGTGTCATTCTGTATAATTCTAAGTGAAGATGTGCATATTTTCTTGCAATTTTGTGTCTGAAATAGTCCTTAACAGTCACAGCACTGTGAGATACTAGCTTGAAGCAAATGCTATACTTGTCACTTTTGATCTTACAAATAAAGCCACTTTACTTCTTACATGGGAGGACGTTTTGTGTAAATATGGTTTGTTGTGATGTGAACCACGTTATTTTTGTCAAGCGGTGGATGAATGGCACCTGGTGAAATAGGATGAGCAACGTGACTGAGCCAAATCTGTATAACTGAAGAATAACCATGAAGTTATTATAAACCTCCAAAATGACTTAAAGCAGATAAGATTTCTTTGAAACAATAACTGTCAAAAAAGTCACTCAAGCTCCAGTTTTCTCTCTTTCTTGTCTTTTAAATAGACAACTGACAAATTAACACAATATCATAACTGAATTGTAGCTAAAACTGCAGGCCCATGTGTCAAAAATGGTGAAGTCGACCCCTAAATAACACGGTGAATATGAGCACGTGTGCGTCGGCAGCATTGCACATGCAGACACAGAACCCATGTCGAAGCCTTAAGTGTTCCTATCTGCACAGCGGTATGAGAGAGTGTTTGGATGCAACCAGAACTGTCTGGTATATCTGCCCCCCGATGTGAACTCTGCGGATGACTCAGCTGGCTTTGAATCAAAAGCTGTGCTGCCACTTGAATTGGGCTTTTGGTTTCATGTATGAGTATGTGTTTGTCGGTGTGTGGATTTGTTCAATGAGTGTCTAAATTTGGACACAATTTGGCCTTTTTGTTCGCTCTGCAGGATTGCTCATATTATCGCTGCACAGCGCCATTCATGGGAGCGTCACCCAGAGACAATTAGCAGAAGAAGACAGACTGGAAAGTTCAGAACTACATAAGCTGTTGCCAAAGCTGTTGCATGAAATACAATCTAACCATGAAAATTTACGCAATGGCTTTGCAGATGAAGACATTTTTTGGCTTACAACGTTGTTACTGCCGAATACTCCACCCTTGCAGCAATTCAAAGCACGTAATAACAGGATTACATAATTATGTCCTGTAATACTCACAAAGTCTTTGACCAGCTGCTTCAAGGGACCGTCTATCTTTAGACAAACATTTTTATTGCAGATGTTCCAAATGCTTTCATTTCTTGCACACATGTTCCTCATACAGTATCAGTGAGGATAAACCTGACATTTGCTGCAAAATGAAAACTAATTTTAAGAACTTTAAATCTGGACTTTGCTTGGCTGAAAGAACGCATCTTTTCCACATCTCTAGCTTACTCCTCCAAATATATTGGTAAATGCTAGTTCCACGAGTCAACCCCACCCACACAGTGAAAATGTGACTGCGTGTGGTGTAGGCACTTTGCTGCAGCAGTCTTATGTGAGTAGCCAATCGAATTTGCAGCTGATGTTGGAACTCATGCAGTCAGAGGAGAAGAAGCGGTACTGGGTGTATTTTTGTGACTTGAAGGGTTGGACTTCCGGCACCCTGCAGTGTACCCTCCCCTCTCCCTTTGTGTCTTCTTCCTGGTCCAGCATCTCTCAGTCACATGTGCTTCATCCAGACAGACGGAAAGCTCCCTGACTGTTTTCTGCTCAGACAGTTCACACGCACAAGCAGTTGAGAAAAATCTGGAAGCGAATCACTGTCAGATTTTTTTATGACTTTGTGTGTGTGTGTTTTATGCTTTCCCTAAAGTCTGAATGGCTGCCAGAGCAGCTCAAGCGACAGCAGGATATCTTTCTGCAGGGCTGAATGTTACATGTGACCGGGATGTATTTTAACTAGATTATGTAAGTGCTCCAACCTGCGCTTTCCACGCACAGATGAGGAGGACTACGCATGATGCAGAGGGTTGTGAGCTTACCACAAGCAATGCCTTTGCAGAACATTGAATAATTCCTGCAGTAGGCTGTAACTTGAGCCGATCCACCCTTCACAGAAGTGGGCTTCTTTGTGCTGCTTTTCCTAGCAGAAAGACCTTTAACATTAGCATCTTGTAAGCTTATGTTTTCAATGAGCAAATGTGTTCTTATTGATTCCAGTTGATGAAACGTTTTGAGTTAGAAACATTACAATATAATTTTAATGTGAAGGTTAGAGCTACACAAAGGGATTCAGGGAAGGTGAATAAGCTCTACACTTGTCACGGTGTTTCATGACACAAAAAAGCTGGTAATTGTGAAGTTATTATACACTGATTGGCTGACCATGCTTTTGTCTGAGGCGCCCTGAGGAGAGCTGAATAGACGGTTGACAACAGGCTAGCAGCCAAATTAACGTCCAATGTAGAACTGCCCACGCTCCCTCTGCCACCACTTTTATGGGATCGTCACGTGGGAGGTTTAGTGTGAGATCTTATCTGAAAGTGATGTAATATGGGCTGATAATTTCTTTGTGAGCAGCCGATCAGCCTTACAGGGAGAGGAACTGATGATCACAGCTCTTTCATGCTGCACTGTAGCAACAAGTTTTGACCCCATAAACCTCAACACATCACCTTTTCTCAAAGCAGAACATTTATACAATATTTTCAGAGATTTTGTCATACAATAAATAAAATAAAATGAAGACATACAATGTTGCTAAACATCTGGCTGGTATTTTAGCTCCTCTTGTTGGAAACACACCTCATTACATAAAGAACTCCATTGATTTTGCCAACAAAGTTCAACATTTGAAGCTAACCCCGGGAGAAACTCTTGTATTGTATGATGTGACTTCTTTTTTCACTTGCATGCCCATTCCTGAAGCAGTAGAAACCGTCAAAAAATGACTTCTACAAGACAAGGATTTGGACAAAATACCAACTTCACCCCATAATTTGTCCTCAACAAATGAAACATGTTGACTCAGGCACATTTGTTGCATCTACGTTGCTGCATCCTGATGGACATCTAACAGAGTTGTGCCAGGGCCCAATGGGTCTAGGGCGTAGTGGCATCATGGGTGTATATGATAGTAATATCATGAAAACTGGCATATTGAGGGGCGTGCGGGCACAGTAAAGGAAAAATAGTAAGAAAAATCTTTTCAGGAAGTACTCAGAGTGTAGCAATGTCTTGAGTGCTTTTAGACTGAAGGAGCTTTTCCAGACTTGCCTCGGCAGGTTTGATTGCTTGTGTTGGGTGTAAGGAGTGTAACAGGGTCATCATACGGTGTGAAGGGGTCTTACAAGCAGTACATATACTGTACATACACAGCAGGACACTGTGAGGAAGATAATCATACCAAAATACTGTACACACTGACTCATGGGCTGAAAAACAAGGGCTCAATCAAATAATCTTCAAATTAGTTGACAATCATTTTATTTCATGAGTTGCTGATTCAGCTTGCCAAAGTAAATATACATTACAATAAAATACAAGGTACATTTCATCTAATTGTTTTTTTCTTAGTCAAAAGAGTTTTTCTCACCTCAGCGTCTTCTCTTTGGAAGTTACATAATTTATAAAGAACATGCTGAGTTTTCAGTTTTTATGATCAATTACTTAATTCCCATTTTGTAAAAGATGTGATATCTTGGTAAGATGCATGAGATTTGTTTTGGCTTCAGTGCCTTGACACACTGGTCACGTTAATGTTGTGTCCTGAAGACAGATGCTCTGACGTCATTGTGTAATGTTTATTCTGACAAGAGGACAAAGTCTTTACATGGAGCCTGGTTGGGAGGTGATGGAAAGTTTGTAGGACCTCAAACCAAGACATGAAAGGACTTGAATAATTGTTTACGATATTTCATTCCATCCTGGTTTCCCCTTACTATGTTTTCTTGTCAACTGTGGTCACTGTCGATGATGACAGAAGTACACAGTTGTACTTGGTTTACAAACTACAGCTGGATGACAGAATCATCACTAGCATACTTTTTTTACACTGTGCATTTAAAGATGCTGAGAGGTTGATTTTTTACACCATTTTGCAACTTTTTATACCTTAATCTAGTAGCTTAAGCCTAACTTAAATAGTTATTAAAGTAGAAAATACAATTATTAGTAAAATGAAACTGGTAACAAATCAGAATCAAACTTTATTGTTATTGCACAGAAGCACAACGAAATAACATTTCAGTACAGTCGTCCAAAGAAAATAACATGGGTAGACGGGGATGCCTGAGGCTGCAGCCTCATGGGAAGCACTGCCGTTTTCATTTAGATAAGGGAAAAGGAAAACATGAGGAAAGAGGAGGTATTAAAAAAATCCTATCTCACACTGTGTCCATGATGGGACACAGTGTGAGGTTGCAAATTAAATTCAGCACAAGAAGAAGCAACATGCTCATGACATAAAGACATATGCAGGTGGAGTGGGTGAGTATGGGGGTCCCAGCACAGGCTGCCCAAGTGAGAAACACAGCCACTGGTTCCTTATCACCTTCACATCTACCTAGGTTGTTACACTGGGGGTGGGGCAGAGGGAGGGCAGCAAAGGTGGTGAATTTGAGGGGAAGTAGTCTGTGAACACTGTGCAAGAAGAAAAGAAAACAAAAAGAATAATTTAATTGCATTTAAAAAGAAAAGAAAAACAGCAGTTTTTTTTTTCTTGCAGTTAAACATTGTTTTTCAGACCTTTAGCATGTTCAAAAGTACTATGAGGGTCTGTTTTATATTAATGTAGATCGTATAATTTTCCTAACCCTAGCCAAGATGCCTTAACACCTAAACCTGACCAAACAAAATGGATGTTTAAAATAAAGCATGAAAAGTGGTGGTCCACGGAAACAAAACTTTATATATAATTATGAAACTCATGTATTTTAAGGCGTTGACATGGTTTCTTTGTATGTCAGCTGGCTACTCTGTGTACTCATAGTAGCCAGATCTGATCAGCTTTTTTGCACACATTGGTTCACAGTTTTACTATTTTTTGCAACAATTTCACACATACACACAAAGATTTTGTTAAATAATTAGAAGAATGAACACTTGGTGTACTATACACACAAAAACCAACAAAACCTCTCTGAACTTGCTTTTAGAACCACAACCAACCTGGTACACTCATGTAATCATTAACGGGATAAAATAAAATAAAACGTTTTGATCCAAGTTGCCACTAAAATCATTAAAAAAAAGCTGGCGTTCAGCGACAGAATTGATCATTTATTACATAACAGCAAATGTTGCAGAAAACACAAAGAGCTGGTTCTGTCTCTCCAATGGCTAAATAAATATTTTTACTGTCATTGCAGCAAGTGTGTGCACACAGAAGACCGATGAACAACAAGAGAACAGAACGTGCAATTCAAACCAAACTCATCATCCGGTGTTGAAACTCTTTTCTGTGTGTGAAACCAACATTGTAAGGTTATACCGAGGTCACAGTCTACGGATGTGAGGGTGCAGTTTCTCCTTGAGGTGCCTCGTGGTCTCAAATCACCTCTGCAGCATAGCAGACATGCATGAGTCACCCATTTAGAGTTACTATTTTTCAGTGTGGTAATAAGGTCTGACCTCAGAAATTTCCTCACAGAGCAGATCTTTAATGGCAGGGGTTGTTTGTGGCCAACACGTGTCCTTGGCCCTGCCCCAGGTGTGAGGTTTCTGATTTCTTGTCCAATAGAAAAAGAAACACTTCTTTATTTAAATATTTTTAACTGAGCTTCTTTGGGCAGTCATACTATTGCATAATAATACAAGGCCCATATTAGGACTGCAGGCGTCATTTCAGGTTATAAAGTGTGTGTGTGTGTGTGTGTGTGTGTGTGTGTGTGTGTGTGTGTGTGTGTGTGTGTGTGTGTGTGTGTGTGTGTGTGGACAAGGTTAGATAAGGTGAGGAGGAGAAGGGGTCTGACTTACAGCTGCTGCTGCTGTGCTCAGAGATTTCCCCCTCTGCAGCTCGGAGCTTATTCTGGCGTACACGTGACCCCCCCACACACACACATACACACATCTCTGCCCCCAACTTTCTCTTTCACTCACAAGCACCTCCCATCCCTCAAACGTACTGTACACTAATCCTGGTTCTGTCCCCTCGCACATTTAAATCCGCTTTTCTAATTTTAAAGTCCCCTTTTCAAATCCCCTCACTGATCTGGTGAGAAGCTTTTATATTTATACACTTTATCTCTTGTCTTATCAAGTCTGCACTAGAAGAACACTTTTACAGTAGCATCATTCATCCACATGGTGAATTCAGGAAAAGAGGCCACAGTTTACATAACCTAATGCAAGATTTTAAAACTTCAGCTTGCCTGAAGCCTTAGGTGAGGAGCAATAACACTTTTGCCCTTGTTTGTCTGTGTATGTTTTTACTTGTCTGTCTGTGAGCAAAATATATAATAGACAACTGAACAGATTTTAATTTAAGTCTCAGAAAGTAATCGCTGGGCGTACATCTACATCTGATTGTGGAGCCGATCCAGTTCAAGATGGCCACCACAGTCAATCAGCCTTAAAAAACACAAATATAGTTGTAACACTTTCAGTTTTGTAATTATTGGGTGTAAATCTGGTATGGTAGTAGATGAAAGTCATGGTTAATGCAAAATGTCTGAGTGCCAACAAATCATGTAAAATCTCACAACACTGCACGAGTTCAAATGTAACGTCAAGTTGGACCAAATCAGATTTAAGTCCATAATTTTCCAGCATCAGATAATTTTAGTTTAAAATTCTGGGATGAAATGTGACGCTCTTTATTAATTCCTTTAATTTTAAATAAATTAATTGTTTTTTGTATATTTTATAAAATATTGAAAATGGTTAAATCTCTGTTCCACAGGAGACTGATGAGAAAAGAAAAAAAAGATTCACGCAAAACTTTGTCAGTACAGTATATCAGCTGTTGCATACGTCTATTGATACGCCGGATGTCAGGGACTTTCAGACTGCTAGGACAGAAATGCATGTTGTTGTTGTTGTTGTAGTTTTAATCAAATATAGTCCTGAAATATAATCTGACTCCAACTTCCTTTCCTTTGGTCTTTAAAGGTTTTGAACATTTAACCTAGAGGGAAGGGGTCTCCTGATCCTTTTTGTGATGTCAAGCAGAGGTAATGGGGTACACAGCTTTCTGACCCTTAAAAACAAATATTTTTTCAGGGTCACAGATCAAAATGAAACAGTTTAGACCATGCTTTCAACAAAACTTCACAAACAGAAGTTTTTTTTTCCTTGGTTAAAAACCATTGTGATGTTTAGTTTGATATGGTCCATTGTATTAATTTAATAATCACAACTCTTTAACATGAATGTTATTAAAGTGCATATACATAACAAACACTGTAATGTTTTTTATTTTTTGCATTTTGATGTTTCATGTTAGTAATATTGTAACAAGCAACTTTATAAATCCAACAAATTGTTTTTTTTCCCACATACAAGGTGTAGAGGCAGGGCAGCCGGCTTGGGACCCGAAAGTCCCAGGTTCGATCCCCAGTCACTGCATACCTTGTGGTGTCTCTGGGCAGCACACCTCATCCCCAAATTGCCCC